>JAZGTL010000050.1:600000-1175000 GCA_037349345.1 Oemleria cerasiformis | reverse complement strand
TTTGGGGAGGTGTACCGAAGACATATATGACACAACCTGGCTTGAGAAAGGACTGGAAGGAAGATCGATGGGCTCGAAGGGACACTGAGGGATTCGAAGGGACACGGGGGGTGGGCTGCCCAAGCCCGCAGGTCATCGCCTTCCTGTCGGGAGGACCACTACCCCCTATATAGGATTATTTTCATTTTCGACATTAGAAGTTGCAAACATCACCAATTTGGGAGGGGAGTAATAGACACTGAGGAAGCAGGGAGGTGAGGACCCCTACCCCCTATATAGGATTATTTTCATCTTCAGCATTTGCATCCAAGGAACTAAAAGGTGCGCCGAGGGATGCCAAAAGGACCCCCGAGGGGCTCCAACAGACAACGATAGGTACCATTATGTTACGACATGCAGAAAAAATAGGAACCCTCTTTTGGCGCAATCCAATCTTTATTCATCACTAAGGAAGGAACGAGACAGCAGTTGGTTGCCCAAGCTAGGAGCCTGCCGAATCATCACCCCTTTCACCACTCACACGCCATGATGTTTACTAAATCCCAGAACCACCAAACATAACGCAATGGTCGACCAGCAAAATTACTAGACGTCAATGCAAGAACATCGAGTGGAACCAAGCCTGCGTCGTTGACGGGGTAATAACCGAAGGCAACCCTCAACCGACATGGCTGGTAAGGAACACCGATGGGCTAAAAGTGACACCGAGGGACTAGAAGGAACCCGGGGTATGGGATGCCCAACCCACGGGTCATCGCCTTTCTGTTAACAGGACCAATGCCACCTATAAAGGATTAGTTTCATTTTCACCATTAGCAGCAGCAAATATCACCTATGTGCGAGGGGAGTAATGGACATTAAGGAAGTAGGGAGGAGAGGAACACTACCCTCCTATATAGGATTATTTAAATTTTAAGCAATAGTTGCAGGAAACATCACCTATGTGCGAGGGGAGTAATGCATATTTAGGGTGCAGGGACTCTAAGGGACCTGTCAAGGAACTAAAAGGTACGCTGAGGGATGCCAAAAGGACAACGAGAGGCACCATTCCGTTACGACAAGAAGCAAAAATAGGAACCCTCTTTGGGCGCAATCCAATCTTGATTCGTCACTGAGGAAGGAACAAGACAACAGTTTGTTGCTTAAGCAAGGAGCATGCCGACACATCACCCCATTCACCACTCACACTCCATAATGTTAGCTAAAGCCAAGAACCACCAAACGTAACGCAATGGTTGGCCAGCAAAATTACTTGACGACAATGGGGGACCGTCGAGTGGAACCGAGCCCGTGCCGCTGAACGTGGTAATAATCGAAGGCAGCCCTCAACTAACATTGCTGGCCATTTGGGGAGGTGTCCCGAAGGCATATATGACGCAACTTGGCATGAGAAGGGACTGGAAGGAACACCGATGGGCTCAAAGGGAAACCATGGGATTCGAAGGGACACGGGGGGTGGGCTGCCCAAGCATGCAGGTCATCGCCTTCTGTCGAGAGGACCACTACCACCCTATATAGGATTATTTTCATTTTCTGCATTAGTGGCAGCAAACATCACCTATGTGGGAGGGGATTACTGGACATTGGGGAAGCAGGCCGACGGAAGGAGCCTGCCGACGCATCACCCTATTCACCACTCACACGCCATGACGTTAGCTAAAGCCCGGAACCACCAAACGAAACGCAAGGGTCGGCCAGCGAAATGACTAGACGACAATGCGAGAACATCGAGTGGAACAAAACCCGCGCCGCTGCGCATGGTAATAAACGAAAGCAACCCCGGGGAGTGGGCTGCCCAAGCCCGGGGACATCACCTTCCAATCGAGATGACCACTACCCCTCTATATAGGATTATTTTCATTTTCAGCATTTGTAGCAGCAAACATCACCTATGTATGAGGGGAGTAATGGACATTTAGAAAGCAAGGAGGAGAGGACCACTACCCCCCTCTATAAGATTATTTTCATTTTCAACATTAGTAGCAGGAAACATCACCTATGTGCGAGGGGAGTAAAGCACATTTAGGGCGCAGGGACTCCAAGGGACTTGTCAAGGAACTAAAAGTTACGCTGACAAATGCCTAAGTGATCCCCGAGGGGCTCCAAGGGACAATGAGAGGCACCATTCCGTTACAACAGGCAACAAAAATAGGAATCACTTTGGGCGCAATCTAATCTTGATTCTTCACTGATGAAGGAAAGAGACATTAGATCATTGTGCAAGAGGCACACCGAGGGACTTCAAGGACCTCAAAGGGACGGTTAGGGACTCGAAGAGACTCGAAGGGACGCGCGATGCACAGTGCCCAAGCCAACGAAGAACCAACATCCTGACGCGAGGACCACTACCCACCTATATAGGATTATTTTCAATTTCAGCATTAGCAGCAGCAAAGATCACCTATGTGCGAGGGGAGTAATGGACGTTTAGGAAGCAAGAAGGAGAGGACTGATCAGTCGTTATTTATGCATCATTTTGATGTCTTTATATGCCTCTCTTACATGTCTTTTGAATGATTTCGTGCCATCAATAGTAGAAAATGATCAATCTTGTGAGACTTGTGCAGTGTTAGAAAGATAGGTAAAATCTGGAAAGAACGCAAAAAGAATGACTCAAATCGGAGTCCAGATGAAGGAGATATCCTCATTTCAATATCAGGTCCTGAACGGAGTCCTGAGTGCGCCAGTGCGCCAGTGCGCCAGTGCGCCTATTTTGGGCCACTGGCCAAGTACCTCATATCAGGCCCTCCGGGTCCCGAACTTGTGTTTCATGACATCAAGGTCAAGTCCTAGAAGTGCCAAGGTCGCGCCAAGGCAGGTCGAGGACATGTCCCAAGAACTCCCATCCGAGCCCAGAAGTGCGCCCAAGCCGGGGTCCCTGTTCCGCCAGCGGTGGATCCGAGGTTCTCCCTCTGCGCCAAGCATGACAACATTTGCGCCAAGCCTGAACGACGATGCGCTTCTATTATACTCCTAACGTACTTCAAAAGCGCGGTCCCAGATCCTGATTACGAAGACAGTCAAAAATCCAAGTTTGGCCAGCTTGCGTTCCCACTTGCCAGCTTGCATTCACACTTCCGGCCATGCTCTGATTGGTTTGAATAGATTTTAAAGACTTTATAATTAATTAAAAGTAAAATAACTTTCCCTATTCCTATAGGACATGGTTTTACCAATCTGTATAGAACAAGGTTATACCAATCCTTATAGAACAAGGTTTTCCCTTTGTCTATAAAAGGGAGTCTTTGTTCAGTGTTTGAGGGAGAGATAATTAGCTAGGGACGTTTTGGTTTCTGGGAAAACAGAGACCTGAGCCACAGAGTTCCGTTTTGGTTTTCTAGAGAATTAGGGACCATATATTTTCGGAGATAATCTTTCACTTAGATTATTGGACGTGGAGCTTGGAGAAGAAGGCCCTGCCGTGTCTTCTGCTGCATCTGTTCTTAACAATCTCTTCTGTACCCTTATTTTCATTATTGCAATTTACTTATGGATTCAATTATACTTGTGTTTATTTCAGTTATGTGTGAGTAGTCATTAGGATTAGGGCTGCTTGAAGCCCTAGCCATGTTAGCTTATTGATTGGATTTCTGGCTCTTGATTATGATTGCTATGCATGCTGAATAAGTTGGATTACCATGCTTAATGAACTTAATTTATGCCTATAAGATTAGCTACCTTGTTTGCATATAATTATAGATGTAATTGCTTGAGTGACCGTCATATCATCTGGTGATTTGGAGCATCGAAAGTATTCGTACTTGTAATCTTAACTCATGACGACCTAGGATTGCATGCCACTTTGCTAGGCTAATGTGGTGTCATTAAATTCTCTTTAAACTTCATGCATCATCTTAAAAGGTAGGTGATAGACGTTCTAGGCATATGCCCTGTTTAGAACATGCTAAGTAAGAGGGAATAAGATGTGTCTAGTGAACCAACGCCAGGTCCTAGGCACGGGCACCTAATTCAGAAAATGCATAGTAATTTGATCAAGGAAATCTGGTTAAAAGCTATAATTGGTTAGAGTGGATAGTAAGCCTTAATTCGCCTTAGTTAACAACCTTTCATTCTTGCATTGTTATTTTCTGCACTTTGATTTACTTGTCTTTAAATTTCAGTTATCACATCATAAACCCCCCCCTGTGTGTGTGTGTGTGTGTTTTTATTTAAGTTAACAAATCTGAACTAAATTGGTCATAACGTTGATACAAGTCCTCGAGGGATCGACTCTTGCTGTGCTATTATACTATACTTATCGATTTGTGCACTTGCAAGGATTTTATAACTGTTAGAATTGAATTGCATATTTCTTGCTCTTTAAATCTACCAACAAGTTTTTGGCGCCGCTGCCGGGGACTTGTCCCTCAACGGTGCCCATTAATTCAGATTTAGTTAACTAAATTTTGTATAGTACCTATTTAGATTTCATTTAGATTGTTTACTAACTTTGTTTGTCATCCTTCTCATGTACATATGAACAACTCATACATGGATATGGGACCATGGGATTATCCATACATGGAGACGGGAGCTTGGAACAATCCATACCCAACTTCATTCAATCAGGGGTGGAGCAATCACGAAAACTCAGAACCATACAACCCAGGATGGTGCCAGCAGCCTAATTTCACATGGAACTCCCCACAAACAGTTCCTCACTCCGAACCCACTCCTGACCTCCTACCTACGCTGAGGGCCTTGGAGCAATGCATGGAGGCTTGTAATCAATTCATGGCCGCTTTTTGTGAAGAACAACGAGAGCAAACACATCGCTTGGAGGAGATACTGGAAAAAAGCAAGAGGGTGTTTGAGTTCATTGTATGCCAAACAGAAGAAAGGGCACATCCCCCACCAAGTGAGGCCGTGAATGAAGAGCATAATAAGGACACCACCAAGCTAACACTTCGACAAGTGCTTGCCATGGATGCCATGAATTCCGCCCAAGGCCATGCCGTGACAGCGTCTCCCGATTCTGCTCAGATTGAGCAGTGGGACGCACCCAATTCATACCCTCCAGTATACTCTTCCTTTTATAATGATGCTGATTCTGATTTCATGTCTAACTATACTTCTTTGCCTTGCCCTAACAGATTGGAAAGCAAAGTGGAAGAAAGTTGGGAGGAAGGGAATAGGACGGATGATGGTGACAAGGACATCCAGGTCAAACCAATACCCCTGCCCTATGTGCTGCCCAGCAGCAACGCACTGCCCCAAGTTGTGTCCCACAGCCATGACCACGTTCTGCGTACCGCCCTGCCGAAAACCCAGGATCCTGCTGAGTCCCAGGACTTGCTAAATGCCCTGCCGCAGCCACAGCCCAGTGCCACAGAACCTGGACATGTCCAGGGAACGACTTCAATGAGCCAAGCTGCGCCAACTGATTCACTGCAGGGCAAGTCTTTAGCCGCTGCACCAGTACCTTCCCAGCGCGCATCTGAGACGCGCAGCGCTGCGGCCACGCTTCAAGACACATCCACGGCAGAACCCAAGGATCAGCCCGTGCCTCTCAATCTGCTGACAGCCGTGTCTCAGCCCCTGCCCAAGGACAAGGACCCGGTTTTGAAATTCAATATGCTTTCTCAACTCAATCCTGAAACATTTAACTTTCATTTTAATAAGGCAAACTTGGATTTGAATTCTGATTTAGCTCCTAATGCTGTTGAACTTTTCCCGTGCAGGTTCCACCATAAAAACACCAAGAATATGCTAAAGGCACTCAACTTGGTCCCCCTCTTCAAGTTCCGAAGGAAAAATCAACGGAAGGGACCAAGGATGAAGTATAGAACGTACAGGGCACAACGAAAGCTGTTCCCCCACGGGCATTGTCCAAGGAAAACATTCAAGAGTGGACAGCAACTGCTCTCATTCAAATCACTCCTCAATCTCTTTCCCGATAAGTTACGTTCTCGTCGATGGATTCCTTTTTGTGTCTCTAACTTTTTTCTCCATGCTGCAGCGCAGATTCTACAGCAAGAGGCTCATAATCGGTTCCATGTTGACACTGAAATCCTGGGCACACCATCACATGCCTAGCATGCCAGCCCCGTCTTGCCTAGACGTTAAATAAAGCGCTCCTAGGAGGCAGCCTAGCCCTGGTTTGTATTTCTCACTTCCTTTTCTGTTGCTGCCCGTTATATCTCTCAAACCTTTCTGCTTTTGTCATGCTTACTGCTTATCACATTGAGGACAATGTTCAGTTTAGGTTTGGGGGTGTGGATTTAAAATTTTGCATATAGAAACAAGTAGGTTTGGGGGTGATACACGGCCAGGACATTTAAATTTCTGCTTGTGATTAGTATGATAACTTGTTAATAGGAATGTATATGCTAAGTTAACTATCTTTGCTTTACTAAGAGTCATGCCATGGTCAAGTAGTTCATAATTTGCACTTCATAATGCCATGTTTTAAGTGATTAAGTGAACGAAATAACTGAATTTGAGTGAACCTTAGAAAATTAGTGGAGACTACCCTGTGAGATCTTTGAGCCTAATTGCCATTCTTTCTGAGGGATATACTTGTTTCTACTCTTAATACTCATCACTTTGTTCTTAATTGTTGATCTCATTACATCATATTTGCATTGAATTTTAAAGAACTAACAACGTTTAGATACTCTTTATTTAATGTATGCTTTGCCATAAGAAATGATGTAGGCTATGTGTGCTTTAACCTCTAAAAGCCTTATCCTACCCTATTGCATGCTCCCTAAGCCAATTTTGAAGCCAAACACTCAACCTTTTCTTTCATCACCCAAAGTATAACCTAACCCAAAATACTTAGCCATTCATCACAGCCATACCCTATAACCTCAGTTTGTGCTAAGGTTGCCATAAATGAGATTCATGGTGAGAATAAGAGGTGAAAGAAGATGCTGCCCAATTCAAAGGACATTGGCGTCAATTGAAAGTTCAAAAGTAAAGAAAAGTTTTACAAGTTGCAAGCTGCACGAAAATTTGAGGAAATCATTGCATGATCTTGGTTCAATTCAATTCAAAGACGAACATAAACAAAAAAAAACGTTCAAATCAAAAGAAAGAAAGAAACGTTGAGAAAAAGAAGGAAAAAATAAGTGAAAAACAAAGTGAATTGAGCCAAGTGAGCCAAGAGCCTCAAAACAAGCCACAAGAGCCTCAAAACAAGCCACAAGAGCCACAAAATAAGTCATCAGGAAAGCACAATGTCGTGGGCCTTAAGAAAGGATTCAGTTCAGAAATTCCAAGTTCAATTCATGACTTCTCATGCCTTGGCACAACTCAGGTTCTTTGAATCCCATCCTTCCTTGCTAAACCCCAAAGCTTAGCCCCAATACAACCTAAAAAGGAAGACCTAACTGATCTTATGGACAATCATGCTGAGGATTAAGGTACGTATCTATGTTCTTAAAGTTCAATTCCTTTCATGAGATCTTTATTTCCATAAAGTGCTATTCTTCATTGTTACTCATATGTGATTAAATTTGAATTTCATAACATAAACTCATCACATATGCTTGAAAAGAGTGTAAGCCTAGGATTCTTGTGTGAATTGAGAGTTGCCTAGTGAGGATTAGAGTCGAGGCGAAATCTTTCTAGGGCACTTAGATGAAGTTGTTTTCAAACTTGAACACCTGAAAATATTGGCATTTATACACGTACCCCTTCACATGACACTCACGGCTATGGCATTCCTTTTAGTTCTGCAAAGCATGTCTACTTACTTTGATTCTTATTAGCTTGTTAAGAGTACTATATCTAGCATCTTTTTGTTTAAGTAAAACGTTTTAGGGTATCGTACTGTTATAAACCTCAGGAGACAAAACTCCTCCTACTAGGTGAACCTAGGGGTTTAAATGCTCTATCTTAACTAAAATCGAGTCTTTTCATTTTGTTAGCATTTGTTTTGCTCAGGGACTAGCAAAAGATAGGTTTGGGGGTATTTGATCAGTCGTTATTTATGCATCATTTTGATGTCTTTATATGCCTCTCTTACATGTCTTTTGAATGATTTCGTGCCATCAATAGTAGAAAATGATCAATCTTGTGAGACTTGTGCAGTGTTAGAAAGATAGGTAAAATCTGGAAAGAACGCAAAAAGAATGACTCAAATCGGAGTCCAGATGAAGGAGATATCCTCATTTCAATATCAGGTCCTGAACGGAGTCCTGAGTGCGCCAGTGCGCCAGTGCGCCAGTGCGCCAGTGCGCCTATTTTGGGCCACTGGCCAAGTACCTCATATCAGGCCCTCCGGGTCCCGAACTTGTGTTTCATGACATCAAGGTCAAGTCCTAGAAGTGCCAAGGTCGCGCCAAGGCAGGTCGAGGACATGTCCCAAGAACTCCCATCCGAGCCCAGAAGTGCGCCCAAGCCGGGGTCCCTGTTCCGCCAGCGGTGGATCCGAGGTTCTCCCTCTGCGCCAAGCATGACAACATTTGCGCCAAGCCTGAACGACGATGCGCTTCTATTATACTCCTAACGTACTTCAAAAGCGCGGTCCCAGATCCTGATTACGAAGACAGTCAAAAATCCAAGTTTGGCCAGCTTGCGTTCCCACTTGCCAGCTTGCATTCACACTTCCGGCCATGCTCTGATTGGTTTGAATAGATTTTAAAGACTTTATAATTAATTAAAAGTAAAATAACTTTCCCTATTCCTATAGGACATGGTTTTACCAATCTGTATAGAACAAGGTTATACCAATCCTTATAGAACAAGGTTTTCCCTTTGTCTATAAAAGGGAGTCTTTGTTCAGTGTTTGAGGGAGAGATAATTAGCTAGGGACGTTTTGGTTTCTGGGAAAACAGAGACCTGAGCCACAGAGTTCCGTTTTGGTTTTCTAGAGAATTAGGGACCATATATTTTCGGAGATAATCTTTCACTTAGATTATTGGACGTGGAGCTTGGAGAAGAAGGCCCTGCCGTGTCTTCTGCTGCATCTGTTCTTAACAATCTCTTCTGTACCCTTATTTTCATTATTGCAATTTACTTATGGATTCAATTATACTTGTGTTTATTTCAGTTATGTGTGAGTAGTCATTAGGATTAGGGCTGCTTGAAGCCCTAGCCATGTTAGCTTATTGATTGGATTTCTGGCTCTTGATTATGATTGCTATGCATGCTGAATAAGTTGGATTACCATGCTTAATGAACTTAATTTATGCCTATAAGATTAGCTACCTTGTTTGCATATAATTATAGATGTAATTGCTTGAGTGACCGTCATATCATCTGGTGATTTGGAGCATCGAAAGTATTCGTACTTGTAATCTTAACTCATGACGACCTAGGATTGCATGCCACTTTGCTAGGCTAATGTGGTGTCATTAAATTCTCTTTAAACTTCATGCATCATCTTAAAAGGTAGGTGATAGACGTTCTAGGCATATGCCCTGTTTAGAACATGCTAAGTAAGAGGGAATAAGATGTGTCTAGTGAACCAACGCCAGGTCCTAGGCACGGGCACCTAATTCAGAAAATGCATAGTAATTTGATCAAGGAAATCTGGTTAAAAGCTATAATTGGTTAGAGTGGATAGTAAGCCTTAATTCGCCTTAGTTAACAACCTTTCATTCTTGCATTGTTATTTTCTGCACTTTGATTTACTTGTCTTTAAATTTCAGTTATCACATCATAAACCCCCCCCCCTGTGTGTGTGTGTGTGTGTTTTTATTTAAGTTAACAAATCTGAACTAAATTGGTCATAACGTTGATACAAGTCCTCGAGGGATCGACTCTTGCTGTGCTACTATACTATACTTATCGATTTGTGCACTTGCAAGGATTTTATAACTGTTAGAATTGAATTGCATATTTCTTGCTCTTTAAATCTACCAACAAGGACCTCTACCCCCCTATATAGGATTATTTTTATTTTCGGCATATGCAGCAGCAAACATCACCTATGTGCGAGGGGAGTAATTGACAATTGGGAACCAGGGAGGAGAGGACCACTACACCCGTATATAGGATTATTTTCATTTTCAGCGTCAGCAGCAACAAAAATAACCTACATGCGATGGGAGTAATGCACATTTAGGGCGCAGGGACACTAAGGGACCTATCAAGGAACTAAAAGGTACGCCGAGGGGCGCCAAAAGGACCCCCGAGGGGCACCAAGGGACAATGGGAGGTACTATTACGTTACGACAGGCAGCGAAAATAGGAACCCACTTATGGTGCAATCCAATCTTGATTTCACTAAGGAAGGAACGAGACAACAATTCGTTGCCCAAGCAAGGAGCCTGCCGACGCATGACCGCATTCACCACTCACACCCCATGACGTTAGCTAAAGCCCACAACCACCAAACGTAATGCAATGGTCAACCCAAAAAATTAGTAGACGAAAATGGGGGAACATCGAGTGGAACCAAGCCCGCGCCAATGGGCGTGGTAAAAACTGAAGGCAACCCTCAATCAACATTGTTGGCCATTAGGGAAGGTGTTTTGAAGACATCCATGACCCAACCTGGCATGAGAAGGGATAGGAAGGAACACCGATAAGCTCAAAGGGACACCGAGGGATTCGAAGGGACACGGGGGGTGGGCTGCCCAGGCCCGCGTGACATCGCCTTCCTCTTGAGAGTACCACTACCCCCTATATAGGATTATTTTCATTTTCAGCATTAGCAGAAGAAAACATTACCTTTGTGCGAGGGGAGTAATGGACTTTTAGGGCGTAAGGACTACACAGGACCTGTATATTGACGATATTTTTTGTAGGGAGGCTAAGAACAAAATAATCTACGTTAGGAACAAACCAAGACACCCAAATTTTCCTTTTTCCAAAATATTTTTTAACAGAGAAAACGAAATTTATCGATACAGATGATCAAATCGAAATGCCGAGACTGTTTCGAAGATGTCTCGAAGACATCTATGACCAAACATTGCTCAGGAGTAGGGACAACGTAATCAGACCAAACTTTTTTTGTCCGCAATCACTTAGTGGGAAAGGAAGTGATCGAGTGATGACAACCCGGAGGTGGGCTTGGAAGCAGCCATCCTTTGAAGAATGCGTAATAGCTCACTATTCTAGCTCCATCACACCGAAAATGTTTCAGGGCACAAGTGATTCACCGAAGCGACGAGACCTTATAAAAGAAGTGCGTAATAGCTCACTAGTCTAGCTCCATGGCACCGAAAATGTATCAGGGATCAAGTGATTTACCATAGCGACGAGACCTTGAAAGCTTCTTTTGCAAGTGTCAGTAGCGCGAAGTTTTCTTTCTTCTTAATATATCAAATCTATTTATAAGATGCTTCTTTAATTTCTGCTAGTGTCAATAACGCGAAGTTTTCTTTCATCGTAATAAATCAAAATTGTTTGTAAAATGCTACTTTAATTTCTGCAACAAGTAACGACGATATCGAGATGCCGAGATCGGTTCGGAAGAAGTCCCGTAGACATCTATGACCAAACATGGATCAGGAGAAGGGACAAGGCAATCAGACTAATTGTTTTTTCAATTTTTGAATCCAAGGCATCTTCCGGCTAGTACAATCAAGCAATACAACTTAGTTTGGTTTACCAAAACGTTTTTGAAGCCAAGGCACATATTCATAACCTCGGACACAATTAGGGGGCGAAATAAAAATGACGGACGAAAGGGGGAGGGACGAATCAGTGCAAGGCAAGGCTGAATCTCAATGGAACGTGGCAGCAAGGCCACTCTGCCACTTACAATACCCCATCGTATATTTAAGTCCTCTGGAAAGGATTCTACCCGCCGGTCGGTAGAAATTGTAATTCAAGGTGGCCCTCACAGCACTCTACCGTGAGGGCTTCACGAATGACACGTGCCTTTGGGGGCAGAGCACCCCTATTGCAGGTCGGAAAATGGGTGGCGGGCGCATGTATCGCTTCTAGCCCGGATTCTGACTTAGAGGCGTTCAGTCATAATCTAGCGCACAATAGCTTGACGCCACTGACTTTTCAACCAAGCGTGATGACCAATTGTGCGAATCAACGGTTCCTCTCGTACTAGATTGAATTACTATTGCGACACTGTCATCAGTAGGGTAAAACTAACCTGTCTCATGATGGCCTAAACTCGGCTAACATTCCCTATTGGTGGGTGAACAATCCAACACTTGGTGAATTTTGCTTCACAATAATAAGAAGAGACGACATCGAAGAATCAAAAAACAACGTCGCTATGAACGCTTGGCTGCCACAAGACAGTTATCCCTGTGGTAACTTTTCTGAAACTTCTAGCTTCAAATTCTGAAGGTCTAAAGGATCGATGGGCCACGCTTTCACAGTACGTATTTGTACTGAAAATCAGAATCAAACAAGCTTTTTCCCTTTTGTTCCACACGACATTTCTGTTCTCGTTGAGCTCCTCTTAGGACATCTGCGTTATCTTTTAACAAATGTGCCGCCCCAGCCAAACTCCCTATCTGAAAATGTCTTCTGCCAAGATCAGCCTGCGAGAAGGCCTTGGGTCCAAAAAGATAGGCATTGCCCGCCTCAAAGGGACGCACGACACGCGGTGCCTAAGCCCACGAAGTACCAACTTCCTGACACGAGCACCACTACTCCCTATATAGGATTATATTCGTTTTCAGCATTGGCAACAGGAAACATCAGCTACATGCCAGGAAGTAATAGACATTTAGGGCGCAAGGAATAGAGGACCACTACCGCCTTATATAGGATTATTTTCATTTTTAGCAATGGTAGTAGGAAACATCACCTATACGCGAGGTGAGTAATGGACATTAAGGGCACAGGGAGGGGAAGACCACTCCCCCCCTATATAGGATTATTTTCATTTTCAGCATTGGCAGCATCAAACATCACCTATGTGCGAGGGGAGTAATGGACAGTTACGGCGTAGGGAGGAGAGGACCACTATTCCCCCTATATAGGATTATTTTCATTTTCAGTATTAGCAACAGCAAACATCACCTGTGTGCGAAGGGAGTAATGGACATTTAGGAAGCATGGAGGAGAGGACCACTACCCTTTTATATAGGATTATTTTCATTTTCGGCATTTGCAGCAGCAAACATCACCTATGTGCTAGGGGAGTAATGCACATTTAGGGCGCAGGGACTCCAAGGGACCTGTCAAGTAACTAAAAGGTACGTCGAGGGATGCCAAAGGGACCCTAGAGGGGCCCCAAGGGACAACGAGAGACACCATTCCGTTACACCAGGCAGCAAAACAAGGAACCCGCTTTGGGCGCAATCGAATCTTGATTCATCACTAAGGAAGAAACGAGACAGCAGTTCGTTGCCCAAGAGAGGAGCCGCCCGACCAATCACCCCATTCACCACTCACACGCCATGACGTTAGCTAAAGCCCAGAACAACCAAACGTAACGTAATGGTCAGCGAACAAAATTACAAGACGACAATGCGGGAACATCGAGTGGAACCAAGCCCACGCCGTTAGGCATGGTAATAACCAAAGGCAACCCTCAACCGACATGGTTGGCCATTCAGGAAGGTGTCCTGAAGACATCTACGACCCAAACTGGCATGAGAAAGGACTGGAAGGAACACCGAAGGGACACCAAGGGACCTATCCGGGAACTAAAATGTACACCGAGGGACTCCTAAAGGACCTCTGAGGGATTCCAAGAGACAACGAGAGGCACCATTCCGTTACAACAAGGAGCAAAAATAGGAACCCACTTTACCCAAGCCGTTAGTTGCCCAAGTAAGGATCCTCCCGACGCTTTACCCCATGCACCACTCACACGCCATGATGTTAGCTAAAGACCAGAACCACCAAACGTAACGCAATGGTTGGCCAACAAAATTACTTGACGACAATGCGGGAACATCGAGTGGAACCAGGGCTGCGCAGCTAGGCGTGGTAATAACCGACGGCAACCTTCAACCGACATGGATGGCCATTTGGAAAGGTGTGCCGAAGACATCTATCACCCAACCTTGCATGAGAAGGGATTGGAAATAACATCGAAGGGACACCGATGGGCTAAAATGGACACCGAGGGATTTGAAGGGACACGGGGGGTGGGCTACCCACGCCCGCTCGTCATCGCCTTCCTGTCGAGAGGACCACTACCCCCCTATATAGGATTATTTTTATTTCTAGCATTAGCAGCAGCAAACATCACCTATGTACGAGGGGAGTAATGGACATTGAGGAAGCAGTGTAACAACCCGGAATTTTAATTATTGGGTTTACACAATTATTTTTGTAAAATGACGATTTTACCCTTGGTCGGTAAAGGGCTTGGAAATCAAGTTTTGTTTCGAGACACTTTTGGCAGCACGCGGAAAACGGAGTTCGTGGACGAAAGTTATGGGTCTAGATGTGCAAGGGCATTTTGGTAATTTTTATTTGAGAGAACATATTTTAACCCAATCATTGGCTTATCTTCATCTTCATTTCATCTTCATCTCCTTCTCTCTCTCTGTGACACACTCAAACACAAAACCATTGAACCAAACCGTGCGAAAATACCCGAAGAGAAACCAAAAGTCAACTTGGATTTCAAGGCTTCAACTTCCAATTTTTATTAACTAATCATATTCTACTCCTTCCCACGATCACAACCGTACCAACCATCGAAGGAGAGGACGATGGTGGAAGCCGAACCGCGTAAAGGAAGTTTCAGATATTTGGATCAATTTTTCGGCTTACACAGGTACGTGTTTGATGTTTTGAGGTTATATTTGGATTCCTTGGTTCGAGTAGATAGATTTAGACGTAAAATTTGTGTAAAACGGTTGAGTTTTGAGGAAGTTGTAAAGCTTGGAGTTTCGGTCGGAAATGGGGTATTCCGGCGAACCTGACGGCGACGGAGGTGGCGGTCCGGTCATCTTCTCCGGCCAGCTTCCGACGACGGAGACGACAGTCCGGTCATTTTCTCCGGCGAGTCGCCGGTGACCGGTCGGGTCGAGTTGAACCGGTCGGGTTGAGTGAACCTGTCGGGTCGAGTTGGACCGGGTCAGGTTGAGCCGAATCGGGTTGGACCGGTCCAGGCGCGTGAACACTGTAGCAGGCGCGTGGCCAGCGCGTGAGAGCGCGTGGGCGCGTGTGCCGACCTTCCGGAAGTGCGTGGCGGCGCGTGGTGTCGAGTCTGACGTCACGGCGATGCGTGGTAACTAGTTTTCGACGTTCTGAATCTGTTAGTACAAGTTTCAGGTTGATCGCACATCGTTTAGAGGTCGATTTGAGTGTCCGAAGTTGATGTGTTTTCTAGAAACAGCATGGGTAGACTTCCCGAGATTAGGAAGTTGTTATATAAGAGTCTTATTGCTAGCCGGTAATCCCGATTGTTGTTTTTGACAGGCGATATTGTTCCGGGAACCTCAGAGGAACGAGCGAGACGGGATTGAGCGAGCTTGAACAGGTTTGTGAGTGGACTTTGGTTTTATAAACTGAAATGCATGCATCAAAATAGCATTGAATTTCTGGATTTTAGAAATGATTACTAGACACATGTTTTCCACTACTTTGATTAAAGTGTGATTTGAGAAATATCATGGTTTTTGGACTCAGTTTTGATATCGTTTTGACGAGGAAATTATTGAGTCAATGATTTGGGTTTTGACCCTGTTGTATGAGTTTATCGGATTTGGTTATATGTGAGGGAGGCTAGGACCCGGGATGAGGATCCGTTATTAGCAGTGAACCCGGTGAACCTCCAATATAATTGATATGATATGCCAGTTGAGAGATATGCCGACTGATGCGATATGATAGCCGAAGGTTATACCGGCTAATGATATGATATGCCAGTCGAGAGATATGCCGACTGATGCGATATGATAGCCGAAGGTTATACCGGCTAATGATATGATATGCCAGTCGAGAGATATGCCGACTGATGCGATATGATAGCCGAAGGTTATACCAGCTGATGATATGATATGATAGTCGAGGATACTTGCCGAATGATGAGATATCATAGTACAGGGAGTTGTGATACAGGACTAGCACACCCCAAGGGATACCCTGGTGGCTAGTGGATGTGTCGGGAACAGTGGATTTGAGATATTATGTGTCTAGGTTGAATTAAATGATTTTGAATTCCTTTGAGGATGATTTTCAAACCAGATTGTGGATCACAATGTGTTTTCCTTATATGGATTTTGTGTGAGTCCTATTGAGTGGTTTTAAAGAGAAAGGGAAATGCCGGTGATTTAAAGATGATGTTTTTATAACTTGAACTATTTATGTGATGCATGCATAGTTTTATAAATGGAGGGGGAAAAAGGTAATATTCCTTGGAAAATGATTTATAAACGATTATTTTTGTCCACTCACAACTTTTGTGTTTAAACCCGCTTCAGGCAGTAGAGTTGACGCGGACATTATCTCGAGGCAGAGGCATTAGCACTCTCAGCTACGCTGTGTAGTTGTACTTGTGTAGGATATATAATTTGTATCTTGATCCTACATAGACGCTCTGATATTATGTTGTATTTGGTTGGTAATTACTTACGGGAATTTTAAGTGCCTAAATCCCTTGTCTAACAAGTGAAAGTATTTATTATTATTATAATTTGTAAGGATTGAAGGGTATTTGGGAACCTTTCCGTCAGATACGCGTGAGACTTGATTTTGAAGGTTCCGTTTGAGCTTGAGACTAGGTGGTACTGAGGTGAAACTCGATATATGCCCCGTGTGAAGCCTATCACGTAGCACTTCATTGTCCTAACCCAGTGAGGGAGGATAACAAGTGCAAGTCTTCAGGTTTGTTCAGTGGAAGATGCTAAAAAGACCTCCATGAAGTTGGAGGTTATTGCAAACGTTTCTGAAATGGCTGACCAGTTGATGGGAGAGAACTTGGAAATTCCATTTGTGGAGGCCAAGCTGACACACCTAATGAAAAATGTCGACGCCATCTCCGTTGCGAGAAACAAGGGAAGTGGTCCTTGATCTCAAGGCGAGTGGCGTGAAGACACAGAGTGCTAAAGCAAAAGTAGCTGTTCAGGATGATGTCGAAGCTATCTTCGTGAAGCCTAGCAATGTGAGTAAAGCTAAAGCTGTTTCCCCCATTGTTCCGGGAGAAAGATCAAGTTCGTGGAGCTTGAAATAATTGGTGTCAATGTTGAATTCGAAATGTTGAAATTCGAGTCATATTTTCCGTTGTGTGCCCCAAACTTTCGCATCAAATTGAACACTAGACTCCCTCAACAAGTGTCGAAACTTGAAGACTCCGTTGTAGATTTGAGGCGGAAGTTTCTTGTGGTAAATTGCAATGAATTAGGAAGTGACATCTCCTGCGTTGAAATATTTTAGCCAGCTTGTTCCTTCCAACTAAATAATCCTTGGGATTTTTTCTAGGTGTTGGAACTTTGGTTTTGCCAATTTTTTAATTGAAAAAAGGGACTTCTTGGTTATTCAAATGCCCCTGATGTAGTGTTATGAGCATCCACCGATAGCATTTTGACTCCATTTGCCTCTCATATGAGGGCTTCACTTTGCCTTCCGGAGAAGGGCTTTGCATTGCCTTCAAGGAAGGGCTTTTGGTCTTTTCAAATGCCCCCATTGTAGCCTTGGGCGTTCGATGTTGGGGCTTTGATTCAACTTGCCTCTTAGAGGAGGGCTTTACTTTGCCTTCAAGGAAGGGGTTTTGCTTCTCAGAAAAAGGCTTGGAGCGCTTCGCAGGGGAAGGCTTGGATGCTTTGCGGGGCGAAGGCTTTGACGCTTTACGGGGTGAAGGCTTTTGACGCTTCGTGGGGCAAAGGTTTTGACGCTTCGCTGGGTGAAGGTTTTGACGCTTCACGGGGAGAAGGCATTGACCCGGGGCGAAGGCTTTGACGCTTCGTGGGGCGAAGGCTTTGACGCTTCGCGGGGCAAAGGCTTGGACACTTCGCTGGGCGAAGGTTTGGATGCTTCGCAGGGGGAGCATGGATGCTTCGCGGGCCGAAGGCATGGACGCTTTGTAAGGACCCTTCCCGAATTTTCCCTCGAAACCTGGAAAGAACCCTTATCCCGTCTGACAGCTCTTTTATCTCAAATTTTAAATATCAGAAATACCCTTTATCCTTAAATAATTTTTTTTCTTTTTTGTAAACCTTACAGGGTTCCCGAACGAACCTCTGTACTTACTGACCATTCCTACCTATCAGACGCAGGATAGTATACAGGTCAAAGCTAAGACCTCGGAATAGTGGTGGTCCAAATAGGAACACTCTCTGACGCCAATTTTCAGTAGGTCAGACACTGCTGACATCTCTATTGGAATACCACAAGACAACCGACTAGTCAGATACTTGTGAACCAACAATAATTCGTCACTCTGGGTCACCGCCCACACCAACCCACTGACCCGGATGACGAAGTATTTTCATAGGCTAATTAAGCCCATGACAATCGTCGTCAAATCATATTAGAGCCGGAAATATCCTCGGATGTCATATCACATCAGTCGGCATATCCCTCGACTGGCATATCCCTAGCCACCAGGGTATCCCTTGGGGTGTGCTAGTCCTGTATCACAACTCTCTGTACTACGATATCACATCAGTCGGCAAGTATCCTCGACTAGCATATCATACCATCAGCCGGTATAACCTTCGGCTATCATATCATATCAGTCGGCATATCTCTCGACTATCATATCATATCATATTATATTGGAGGTTCACCGGGTTCACCGCTAATAACGGATCCTAGTCCCGGGTTCTGGTCTCCCTCAAATATATGGCCAATTCCGATAAACTCATACATCCGGGTCAAAACCCAAATCGTGGACTCAATAATTTCCACATCAAAATGATATCAAAACCGAGTCCAAAACCCATGATATTTCTCAAATCACACTTGAACTGATATAGTGGAAAACATATGTCTAGTAATCATTTCTAAAATCCAGAAATTCAATGCCACAATACATAACAGTATTTAAACAAAGATATTCTGATGCATGCATTTCAATTTATAAAACAAAAGTCAACTCACATACATCATTCAACCTTTAATTCATGGACGCTCTAGCCCAAGGAACACATGCACAATAATGACCCAACTACCTTGACTTTCCGAGCTCAAAACCCGCTAATACGGTCAATTATTACCGCTGGGATTGCCCAAAATGACCTCTAAACGATGTCCGATCAACCTGAAACCTGTACCAACATATTCGAAACGTCGAAAACTAGTTACCACGTGCCGCCGTGACCTTAGACTCGGCCCCACGCGATGTCGGAAGTTCGGCACACGGTCCCACGCGCCGGTCACACGCCTGCTACAGTGTTCACGCGCCTGGACCGATCCAACCCGATCCGGCTCAACCTGACCCGGTCCAACTCGACCCGACCGATTCACTCAACCTGACCGGTTCACTCAACCCGACCGGTCTCCGGTGACTCACCGGAGAAGACGACCGGACGGCCATCGCCGTCGTCGGAGGCTGGCCGGAGAAGATGACCGGACCGCCACCTCCGCCGCCGTCTGGTTCGCCGGAAATTGCCATTTTCGGTCGATTTTCAAGGTTTTCTAACTTCTTCATTTCTTAACCGTTTTTCACGATCCACATATGTAAATTCATCTACTTTTCACCAAGAATCCAAATATGAGGTCAAAGTTCCGAGATCGTACCTGATTTGGCCGAAAAAAGGCCGAGAAGATTCGGTTCACCTCCCTCCTCCGTCTGTCGCCTACGGCGGTGCTCCCGCTCCAATAACTACCCCAAAATGCTCGTGGGGTCCCGGGGAAGATCCTCCCGACCTTGGTTTCGGTCAAATCGGATCGAAATCCATCCGATGAAAGGGGTACTTCGGTGTTCGCACGAGGAGGTTTTCGGGTAGGAGAGAGAGACTGAATGGACCCATCTCTCGAGGAGAGAGAAAAATATCTGCTATATAGTTCCAACTTTTCTAAAATTACCAAACTGCCCATGAAGCTTCTAGACCCGTAACGAACACATCGGGTCTCCGTTTTCCGCGTGCCGCCTGTCTACGAACTCGTGAGTTCGAGACCTACGCAACGGTATCCGAAACAAAACTTGATTTTCATGCCCTTTACCGACCAAGGGTAAAATCGTCATTTTACCAAAAATAATTGCGTAAACCCAATAATTAAAATTCCGGGTTGTTACACGCTTCGCGGTGCGAAGGCATGGATGTTTCGCTGGGCGAAGGCTTGGACGCTTCGCGGGGCGAAGGCTTGGACGCTTCGCGGGGCGAAGGCTTGGACGCTTCGCGGGGCGAAGGCTTGGACGCTTCGCGGGGCGAAGGCTTGGACGCTTCGCGGGGCGAAGGCTTTGTTGTTCATTATGGTTCTCAACGTGCGTCCTATTGTCAGCCTAAGCTATAGAGACGAAAGTAGTAGCTCTGGAGAATCAAACTGATTGTTGTGTTCTTGCCATGATAAGAACGATGAACGGTGATGATATTCAACGAACAAGAATTGATGAACGATGAACGAAGTTCAAGAACAACGAACGAAGTTTGAAGATTTTGAGAAAGAATTAGAGAGCACACTTTGAGTATTTCTCAATTCGACTCTCAATGAAAGCACCAATTGTTGAAGCATAAATCGAACACGCTTGAAAAAATCTTCTTGATCCCTACAAACATCAAACAAGAAACAATCGAGATTAAGGTTGAAGCCCCGGGGGGTTGTTCAACTAAGAATACTTTGATGCTTAAGTTAGCTTTAAGAGTGAAATCAGAAAGAACTTTAGAAGCGATGAACCAATTACCTTATAAGTAAGGTGAGAACCTCTATTTATAGTGAAACCTTGAGAGTCGCGGAGCGTTTTGATTGGTCGATAAATTTTGTAATTAATAAATAATATCTTTTTTTTAATAAAATATATTATTTATTAATTGAATTTAATAACAATTAAATCTCAAGGAGAATCTTATTATTATTGAGGCTTTAACCTGATTAAATAATATATTTAGCTGGTAAATACATTATTTAATGTGTGGGTGTATGTGAGCTGTTAATGTCATTACTAGGGGTAATTTGGACATTATATAAATTATGAGCCACGTGGCAGCTCCACAATTTTCGTGTGATTTTGGGTTCCACAAGGAGCATGTCCTTGTTCCATTAATTATTTGGATGAAAATTTGTATGTATTCTTACATTACTAAGAGTATTAAACTAAAATGTTAAAATCGGTCAAATTGAAACTACATGGACTAAAGTAGGAAATTGAGTAAACTACGGGGACTAAAAGTGACTTTGGCCTTTTTATAATGTATATCTTATAAATTTAGCGAATTATTAATTTAATACATTATTCTCAAATCGGGACCGGCCAAAAATATTATTTAACCAAGGTTATTAATTTGTCAGGTATTAAATTATCGAGATTCTACTGTAATTATTTGTTTGGAGATTTGAAATTCATTTATTTAAAATCCATTTTTTGACAAATAACTGAATGAATAACTCAACATACCCACCTCCAACGATACAATGAAATAAAATAAAATAACATACTACTTATTTTAGCTTATATTAAGGATTTGTTTTGGGAAAAATGTATTTTCTTTTAGGTGATCGAGATAACTTTTGAATTGATAAGGAAAATTTTTGGAAATAAAGGATTATTTTTGGAAATAATGGATAATTTTTTAATTTATAAGGATAATTTTCATGAATAATGAATAATTTTGAGAATAATCGAGTTATTTTATTAGGTTGATTTGTAGATTTACTACAAGAATGGCGGAAATTTCATCAAATTTGAAAAAAATAAGGTGAAAATAATGACAATGGGAAAAAGATCCATGTTTATAACAAATCATGTTCGTCAAATCTCTCCACCTAATAATCAACATATGATTAGAACATGAATTAATTATACCCAAAATTAATTTCTTCGTCATCGTAAGGAGGTGGAGTCTCTGCTAGGGTTTTGAGTTTAGCGGCTGCACTTTGGTCTCTTGACGGCTTGGGTTAGGGCGTAGATACTTGTCATTAGAACTGGTGTGATTGGAATCCAAGTGGTAAGTGAGCGAAAGATTCAAAATAGGCAAGATCAAACAGAGAGTGTGAGAGAGAGGATCAGTGAGACGGTTTCAAGTGAAACCTATATGATGGCTGCGCGAGTTTACGTGGGTACCAAGTTTGGCTGGTGCGTGAGTCTGATGGAGGACCTAGCGACGCGTCTAGGACGCAACCTAAGACTGTCAAAGAAGGAATGCATTGGAGTGGTTCTTGGGAAGAATGAGACGGAAGAAGTGTTGGTGGGGGCCAAGTTTAATTTGGTGGCTGAGATTTTCGCGAAGAAACCAGTGAGTAGGGAAGCTTTCATCTTTGTATTCACTAGCCTCTGGAGAGGAACAGCCGGTGTCTCAATTAGGGAGATTGGTGAGAAACAATTCCTAGTTTGGTTTGGGGCAATGCGTGACAAAATCAGGGTGATGGAGATGGAGTCGTGGCTCTTTAAGGAAGCCCTAGTTTTATTGAATGAGATTCCAACTGGCCAGAGCTTCCATTCGATAAAACTATCAATGGTAGTCTTTTTGGTGCAGATACATGGAGTACCACTGCTCAATATGACGTTGGCGATGGCTCGAAGAATTAGGGTCTGGATTGGTGAGGTACTCAAAGTTGATTAGTCTGAAGGCGATGAATGTATTGGCAGATTCATTAGGGTACGCATACGGTTTGACGTTACTGACCCTTTCATGCGTGGAACTTTTGTGGATTTTCCAGATCAGGGAACAAAATGGATAGGTTTAAGTTTGAAAACCTGCCAGACTATTGTACTCGTTTTGGTTACATATCTCATAACACTCAACAATATGAGAATGGTGGTGAGGAGACAGGTCTTGAGGAAAAGAACTCACAAATGATTGACCCTAATCCTTTTGTAGGTTTGGATGCTGTAGAAGACCTAAGGGGACGCAAGCTTCGTAGTTTTGGAAGACGAGAGTTCGGTAAGGAACAATCTCTGGGGGGGGGGGGGGGGGGAAGGATTTCACTTCCTTCCTCTTTTAGAAGACGAAGACCTAAGGGGACGCAAGCTTCGTAGTTTTGGAACACGAGAGTTTGGTAAGGTAGAATCTCTGAGAAGTGTGTGGAGAAGCACCAAATCATGGGAGATAGAAAATATGGAGGTAGGGAATCGTGGTGCATCATCTGATCTGTCATATACTGCTTCCTCTCCTCTAAAGCAAGCTGCGACTATTTGTAGTTTGGGGGATAGAGATATTGCACTAGCTGTACAAATAAGACTGTAAAATGAAAATGAGGAGTTTGAAACAAGGGAGAGGGAGAGGACTTTTTATGCTGGTCTAATTGGCCTAGGGGGTGTGATCTTAACGTCTAAGGACGCTGAGGAGAGCAAAAAGGGAGACATGGTTCGGGACAGTCAGGTTGAGAAGTCGCTGAATAACTCTCTGATAATAGAACATATAGAGGGTGTGGATATGGAAACAATGAAGGGGGTGGTGTGTAGAGCTCTCTAGGAACTGATCTGTTTAATATGGCTCCCATCATTGAAAAAGTTAACCCTATTCGTAAAAGTTTTAAAAGATTGGGAGGGCACCCTACTAAGGAAAGAATGGGCACATGTGCAGGTACGACTGATGAGTCTTTCCCATATGCACAACAGGCCCACGTGGAACAAACGCTAATTGGTACCAAGCAAAGAGAATCAATTGAAGAAGATACGGGAAGAGGGCGTGAGGGTAGCTCTCGACGCAGAAGGTTAAATTTCCCAGGTGATGAGGATCAAGTGGTTGGGACCTCCCTTAATGGGTCTCTTGAGCGGAGGGGTGATGAGTCCACCTCTCCTCGAGTGCTGTGATCACCATGAGGATTCTTATTTGGAATTGTCAGGGTATCGGTGATGGCATGACAGTTCCAAGCCTGGTGGAACAGTGCGGTTTCTTCAAGCTTGAAATTGTAATTTTGTTAGAGCAAAGAATAGGGGTTCGAAATATGAGTTCTTGAAGTGAAAGCTTGATTTTGACTGTATGCTTGCAGTGGAACCCAAGGGACGTAGTGGATGTCTATGTGTCTTGTGGAATTCTGATGATAATGTGGTGTTAGTTAAGTATGCGGATTTCCTAATCAAAGTCTTTATTCATGAGGCTAGTCCGAACAAAGTGTGGAGGTTATATGTGGTGTATGCGAGTATTGATGACAAAACAAGGGAGAAACAATGGGACAGTTTACAAGGCCGAATAAAATGCTTTGGTGAAGCATGTATGGTGATTGATGATTTTAATGACATTCTCAACAGCGAAGAAAATTCAGGGGGAAATGTCATAACTGAAAACAGTATGAGAAGCTTTAGGCATTTTGTGTCCAACTATAGTCTTCTGGATTTAGGGTATAAAGGATATCCTTTTACATGGAGGAATAACAGGGAGGAAGGGTATATTCAGGCGTGTCTTGATAGAGAACTAGTCTCTGATCAATGGATTCACTGGTATCCTGATACTCAGGTAACTCATGTGGTAGTAGAAGGCTCTGATCATGCAATGCAAGCTTTTGATACGGAGCCAAAAAAACAGCAGAGATGGATACGGTTTATCTATGATCCGCGATGGGTATGAGCAGGGCTATGTAGATGTGATTAGCAAATCCTAGCAGCAGGCTGTGCCTAAGGTGCGGCCGACGCAGATTGAGGTAAAACTGAATGGTGTTCATCGTGGTATCTTGTCATGGAGGAAACAGAGTGGTACTAATGCCCAGAAGCGTATTGAGGAGTTAAGGGAAGGACTGCGAAATGCCTATCAACAGCCCTTTTTTGAGTCTAAAAGAATTCAGGTTTTGGAAAAAGATTTGAAGGGTGCTCTCTTAGATGAGGAAATCTTTTGGAAACTGAAGTCTAGGATCCAATGGATGAATGAGGGAGACAAGCACACAAATTTTTTCCATGCCAAAACTGTAAAACGTTGCAGACATAATTGAATACTGGGGATCCATGATGGCTCGGGTGTTTGGACTGAGAATGTAGATGCTATCCGTTCAACTACAGTGGCATATTTTCGAAGCATGTTTACTACAAGCCGTTTGAATATGGAGAACACAGTTGTAAATTACATTAATCGGTGTATTATTGAAGCAGAGAATAGAAACCTCATAGGACTAGTCGATGAGGAGGAAATCAGGGCTGCAATGCTTTCTTTGCACCCTACAAAATCGTCGGGGCCAAATGGCTTTACTGCAGCATTCTATCAAAAGCATTGTGGACTGATAGGTGAAGAAGTAAGTGGGTTTGTCAAAAGCTTTTTTGATACGGGTCATATGGGAGGGAAGTACAATCATTCAAATATTGCCTTAATACCTAAGGTACTTAATCCTACTTACACAACACAATTGAGGCATATTGCTTTATGTAATGCTCTTTATAAGATCATCTCCAAGATTCTGACAAATCGGTTAAAGAGGGTGTTGAAGAGAATTATTAGTCCAGTTCAGTCGGCATTTGTGGAGGGCCGACAAATCTGTGATAACATACTGGTGGTCGTGAAGTCCTACCTACTCTTAAAAAAAAAAGGAGGTGTGGAAGGGGAGGAAATGGTCTTAAAGCTTGACATGGCGAAAGCTTATGATCGAGTTGAATGGTGTTTCTTAAAGGAAGTAATGGGTCAGATGGGTTTTGAGGTTAAATTCATTCAATGGATTGTGGAATGTGTCACCTCAGCTACTTACAGTGTTGTGATTAATGGAGAACCATCTGGTTTTATAAGGCCAACTAGAGGGATTAGACAAGGTGATCCATTATCCCTTTTTTTATTTGTTCTCTGTGCAGAAGGCCTATCCTCATTGATGAGAAAATGAGAAGAAGATGGGCTGCTTAGAGGCATAAAAATGGTGCCTAATGGTCTAAATCTTACTCACCTCCTCTTTGTTGATGATTCAGTGCTCCTGTGTAAAGCAACGGTAGAAGAGGCTAACTGTTTCAAGGAGATTTTGAATACCTATGCTAAGGAATCAAGGCAGCTTATAAATTTTGACAAGATTGGACTGTTATTTAGTCGAGACTGTATAGAAGAACGAAAGGAAGTTTTAACCCAAATCCTAGGCATCCAACATTGGGAGGGATTTGGAAAATATCTGGGGCTCATGGCAAACTTTGGTGCTTCAAAAGAAGAGGGTTTTTGAAGAAACTTGTATGAGGATTGAGAGTAGAATCCAAGGTTGGGCTGAGCAATACCTGTCTCCTGCTGGTAAGGAGTCCTTCTCAAATCCTTGGCTATGGCCATGCTGATATATTCTATCACATGATTCTTACTGCATGTGACGGTTTGCCATGACATAACGAGAATCATGGCTGATTTCTGGTGGGGGAGTACGGGCAGAAAAACTGGTGTTCACTGGGGATCATGGGACAAGCTAACTAAGCCCAAAAAATCTGTTGGTTTGGGTTTCAAATACCTAAGATGTTTCAATGTGGCGATGCTAGCAAAAATTGGCTGGCGAACCCTAAACAACCTTGAATATATTCTGGCTAGAGTCTTACAAGAAAAAAAAAATTCGGGTGAGCATGTCTTAAAGGCCAGAGAGGGGCGTGGTGGCTCCTAAGGATGGAAGGGTATTGTGCAAGGGCTACAAGTGCTGAAAACTAGTCTACGATGAAGAATATGAGATGGAAGAAATGTCAGTACTCTTAATGATCCATGGCTACCCACTAGACGACCATTTACCTCTATCTCTAGGCATGCCCTTATGCCAGACATGGTTGCTGGACTCATTGACTGGGACCGAAAAAGTTGGAAGGATGAGGTAATTACCACTGTTTTTAATAGAGAGGAAGCCCAGTGCATTTTGGTTATTACTCTAAGCTATCTTGGTTGTAAAGATCGATATGTATGGCATCATGTCAAGAATGGGTTACCCAGTTAAATCAGGATGTTTTGTTGCAACAGAGATGCTACGAAATGGAGAATTCAAAAGAAAGCAAGGTACGAGGGAATCTAGTTCTATGAATCATGATACAGTGCTTTGGGAGTCTATTTGGACAGCTGCAGCACCTGCCAAATTGCAGATGTTCAATTGGAAATGCTGCAGACAGTTTTTGACTGTGAGAGCTAATCTGGTGAAGCGAAGAATTTTGGTGAACAATGTATGTCCCTAATGTGGAGAAGTGGAGGAAACTCAAGTACACTTGTTCTTTAAATGCAAATATGCCCCAAGTTTTCTGGTTTGGAAGTCCTTTATAGGCTGATATGAGAAGCCTAGAGGGTATGGACTTTATATGGTATTGGAACTATTTCCTCAGTGTTTTCTCTCATAATCGATAGCAGTAGTTTGCTGTTCAGATTTTGGTGTTTGGGCTATGGAGGTTATGGAAATGTCGTAATATGCGATGTTATAATGATGTTATAATGATGATGACTCAAATTCAGGAGTACAACGCTGCAAGTAGTGAAAAGCCTGAGCTGATCCAAACGAGGCACCAAACCAAGGCTGCAACCCTTGCGAATGGTGGCTGGAGTAGACCCCCTACAGGTTTTGTGAAAATCAACTGTGACGGAGCATTCTCAGTTGCTGACGGTCGTGGAGCTTATGGCTGGGTTCGCACGTCCACGCTGGGAACCTTCATTGTAGCTGGTGGTGATGGTGGTTTCCCTTGCAGCAGTAGTATCCAGGCGGAAGCTCAGGCAGTGAGAGCTGCAATGCTAGCATGTGCAAATTATGATTGCAAGAAAGTGCTGATTGAGACTAATACGAAACTTCTAGTGCAGTGTGTGAAAATTGGAGTTCGTGTGGATGTTAATATTGAAAGCCTGGTGTAGGATATCTTAGCATTGCAGCCCATATTTGAGGTAGTGAAGATGCGTTATATTCCCAGGAAAGGTAACTCAGCAACTCATGAAGTTGCTACCTTCTATAAACGCTCTAAACGGTGTTCAAGATGGGAGGGTTTAGAACCCTTTTGGCTGATTAATTTTCTTGCAAAGGATGTAAACATTTATATTTATCTTTGATCAATAAATCTTATGTTCTTGGAAAAAAAAAAAAAAAAAAACCTCTCCCCCTAATAGAGTAGCCAAACAATTTAGCTTAAAATTCCATTATAGTTTAAAAGCTCTTCATCCAAATATACTCAGCATTTTTTTTCCTAACAAAAAAAAAAACCAAAATACTTGGCAATTTTTTCGAGCTCTTTAGGAGCTCCAACTAAATTCATGTCAACAACATCCTCATATACTAGTATAGTCACGATAGCACAAGTCCAGAACTTAATTTCTTGAAAAACATACGAGGGCAAATAGGATCATTAATGCCCAGGTCATCTTCCTTGCAGGACGAATAATAATGCTACACAGATTATGCTCCTAACATTACAGTGCACTTTCAAAATTTCACTAACGCTTGCGAGGAAAGATCCCAATTTAGGGAAAGTCTTGAATCTAAAGAATTAATCAAATAAATATAAGCTATGAAATGACAAGACCTTCACAGTCGAATTGTGTCCTTACCGGCAAGCAGGTAACCTAGAAGCTTATGAGCTTGAAATGGCATCAGATGTGGAATCAACATTCAGTTTTCCATTGCCAATAATAAGACTGCTCAAGGGGCCATTCAATTCTGATCCATAGATGTGACCCATTTTAGCACGTTTAGTCTCCAAATACCTCTTATTCTCCTTAGTAATGGGAGTTACCAATGGGACCCTGCCCGAAACTGTTAAGCCATAGCCCTTTAGCCCAACATACTTGGCCGGGTTGTTTGTCATCAACTTCATCGTTCGAACACCAAGATCCCTTAGCAACTGCAATGAAAAGCCAACACTTCAGATTCATAGCGTCAAAAAGATGGTCTCAGTATAATGTTCCGTGTCTACAAAATAATAAGAGATTGAATTGCTGCACACAACAATCTTCACAGATGTAATATAGGAATTACTTGGAACTAATGAGTCTATGACACTTAAATCATTCCTCAAAACTTATAGAATCAAAAGATTTAACCCTTCAATGCATACTAGATCTATTACATGTTGCAGAACAGCTCATTGTCCAATACTCATTATACCTACTTTTTATATATCAAAACTTATAAAAAAAAAACTATTTTGGGTTTCAAGTATCAAATAAAAATAACATATTTAATACAAGACCAGACCAAAACCTAACTAAACATCATTATGATAAGATCTAAACCTCTGTGGCTAATAAATGTTGCAAGATTTTAAAACTCAAGGCTGTAATTAGATATTAGAGGTCACATGGTATCAAAATTAACTGATGAGCAATCAAACACCCAGAAATCACAGTTATTCTGAAAGTAAAGTGAATCAGTAATTCAGCCCACAGCCACAATGCCCATAATCTATAAGGAAGTACCTGGGCACCAATGCCATATTCTCGCGAGTCAACAGGCAATCCCAAATCTTCATTTGCCTCCACAGTATCACGTCCAGCATCCTGTAGGTTATATGCACGAAGCTTGTGACCCAAACCAATGCCCCTTCCTTCATGACCACGTAGGTACACTAAGACACCCCTCCCAGAAGCCTCAATCTGTCGCATAGCAAGTGCTAGCTGGTTCCCACAGTCACATCTGGCCGATCCAAATATATCTCCTGTGAGGCATTCTGAGTGGACCCTCACAAGAACATCTTGTCCATCCCCAATGTCACCCTGCTTAGACCACAAACTACGTTATAATGCAAGGCTTTTATAATGAAAACGAAATAAGAAGAAATCCTAGAACTTGCTTCAGGTAAAGGAACAAGCAGGACCAGACTATCCTAGCAATGTTTTTATACATTTCAAACGAGATAAACAGATTAAAATATGTTCAATCCCATTGACTACCAAGGTAACAAGGAGTGCTCACCTTAACCATTGCAATATGTTCAATCCCATCTAGGATGGATCTATAACAGTAGGCTTTGAATGGTCCCCACATTGTAGGTATCTCTGCAACACCAGAACGATCAACTAATTTGTCTCTCTTCCTCCTATACCTGCCAACATCTAAGTGCTGGATCAGTTAAGTCATTTATGCTTTCGATGGAAATGTAACACCATAACAAATAAGATGGGAAGTGATTGGTTTCATTAAGTATACACATAGAAAGAAAATGGTAGATGCATACATTCACTTATTTATACATTAAACAGACAGAAGAATAGGAACGAATCTAGGGCATGAGGAGATAGCACATGAGGGATTCCTCAAATAAGCTTTTTTTGTTTTCCTTGAGAAGAAACTAATTTTATTCAAGTAAAATTGTACAATAAAACAAGAACAGAGGAGCCAGAAGTCCACTTAATTGAACATATTTGAAAAAAAAGAAAGAAAAAAGGAGCACCATAAAGCCAAACTAACTGATCAAAGAACAGAAGCCTTTCTAGTCAAGAAAATAACCAAGGGACATTGATGCCAAAAGGGAAGAAAGAACCTTTACTATCCCAGAGTTCTTCCTCAACGCCCCTCTTTGATCAGAAGCCTTTCTAGTCAAGAAAATAACCAAGGGACATTGATGCCAAAAGAGAATAAAGAACCTTTACTATCCCAGAGTTCTTCCTCAACGCCCCTCCCCCTATGATCATCAAAATTCCTGTTGTTTCTTTCTGACCAAATCAAAACCCTCTCACTGAGTAAAGAGTAATAAACTGCAGGGATTTACCAACTTACCCCTGCTTCCAAAAATAAGGCATGCCACACCTGTAGCACTCAGGTAGTGAACAAAAACATGATGTTCATTTTACAGATTACACACCAGCTAGGAGAAAAACAACATGTGGGTCTCTTTTTCTGCAAATTATCATTGGTATTCACCCTTTTAAGAGCCACTACCCAACTTAAGATCTTAACTTTAGTAGGTACTTTCGCATCCCTCAAATAAACACCTAGTGGGCCCACTCCGAATTACATTTCAATGATCCAAACTCTCTCTCTCAATGTTTAGGGCTGTATACACACTTCAAAACTTCAAAACTGCAGGTGGCTTTCATGAGGCTATAAAACATCTAAAACTTCAAGTCTAATACCTAAAGATACAGCTAAAACTGTAGGGATTTATGAAGCTGCAGTTAACTTATTATACAGTAAAATTATTCCAAAAGTGGAAAACAATGTTACCTTATTAAATCAGCAATGGATACAATTTTCAAGTTCTCCCGCTGTGCAAATTCACGAAGCTTTGGTAATCTAGCCATTGAACCATCATCATCAACAACCTCACACAAAACAGCAACAGGATCCAGTCCAGCTAGTATGGTAAGGTCAACAGAGGCTTCAGTGTGTCCAGCTCGTTTCAAAACACCACCCTCTCTGTACTTCAGTGGAAATATATGACCAGGACGGTTAAAATCTTCAGGTTGTGAATCTCTAGAGGCAAGAGCTAAAACTGTTGTTGCCCTATCACTTGCTGATACCCCTGTGGTTGTACCATTTTTTGCATCCTAGAAAAGTGATTTACACCAGATAAAAGTTGAGAAAGAGTTAGACAGGTAGTCATGTGGGAAACATCACTAGAAGTTGGTCTCAGTTTTTGATAATTGCATGTCACCATTCTGGGATGAGGAAATGTTGATCTCAGTTAGATAGGTAGCCTTACAAATTCCAATAAGAGATCAATACTTAGACATGAAATTGCAATATTGAAAAGGAAAGATTACAAGTTACACATAAAATGTCAAACTAGAAGAGTACTTACCACTGTCACAGTGAACGCCGTACGAAGCTTCTCATCGTTATCCTTTTGTGTTACCATAAGAGGTAGTTGCAACCTCTCCAGATCTTTTCCTTCCATGCTCACGCAAACTATTCCAGTTCCATGCTTCACTATAAAAGCCATAGCCTCGGGTGTTGCTAGCTGTGCTGCCATGATGAGATCTCCTTCATTTTCTCTGTCCTCATCGTCTACAACCACTACAATCTGCAATAGTAATTTCAATAACCCACAGAAATATTCTTTAAAAGAAGTGGATAAACATAAAGTGACATGCAAAAAGTCTTTAAAACAAAAAATAACCTCAGAAAATTAGCAACCTTTCCTTGGCGAATGTCTTCAATGGCCTCTGGGATGGAAGCAAATCCTTCTGTGGGGCAATCTAAATCAAATTCATCATTATCAACAGGAAAACCGCTAGTTGTTGGAATGCTATCTGCTGAAAGTGTTCCAAATGCCACTGCATCAGGCTGTATCTCAATCCCAACAGACTGATCACCATCATTGCCTTTAGTATACAAAAATCCACCTTCTTCAGACACCATTGTAGCTCTAATGCTAGAAATACCTATATTACTGGATGGAAATATACTACCCATCTGGATCGAGGCTAGATTGCATGTGTTTCCATTAGCCAGAGAGAGATTCTGAGTGTGCAACCCATTGAACAAGTTAAAGTTTCTGAATACCCTACACACAATAGAATGCCACTAATAAGTACCATGAGATTAAAATGATAATAAGAGGAGTATATTTTAGTTTATGGGCAGTGTAGAACCCTATTGAACATGAACCTAATATATTTTTGTGGAAACTGAGATGGTTGCAGTAGATCGTACTTCTAAAAAAAAAATAGTGGGGGTTCGAAATGAAGATTCTAGTTAAGTCCAAACTTCTCAATATTTTTGTATATATATAGATATAAATTATTTCCCAACATCCTTTTATGAAGAGACCCATTTATTTGAATCATTTGTTGAATAGAAGAAGTTTAGCATATATTACAAATTTCTTAAGATTAAGGCCCAAAGATAATCAGGTGCTAAAAATGTATTACTTTGTTTATGAGAGATAAAAAAAACAACATATGCAAAGTGAAAACATGAACTATATTTCCATTGTATAAGATCCTTAAGAAATAAATAAGGAACAGAACTCCCTTGTGCAAAAGATTTTAGTTTTCCAATACTCTTTACATTAAACGAAGTTTTGAAACAGAGTCTATATCCCAAAACTACGCCTACCAAAGAATTCGAAAAGCTCTTATTAACAAGTACTCCAGAAACAAGAACAGCTCTATAATATTGTCTATTTATGTTGAACTCTATATAACATTATCTATTTTCATTTCCTTCAAATTAAGTGAAACCACTGAAAACAACAAATCAATTTTTTGTTTTTTCTCCATAGATTGTACCCAAAAACTGGTTTATAAGCAGACAATAAAAACTGCCAAAACTTTAAACGATTTTGTCACTTCCATTATCTGAGCACTGATATTGCCAACTGAACGAAAATGCTGGATCTGAATAATCCGAGAAAATTCCTAACCATACACGACAACAATCACAAATGAAGGTCAATAAGATGTAAATCATGCTATGACATATTGTAATAATTTGCTTCCGAGCTGAAAACAGTATTTGCAGCTACAAACATAAACTAACAAGTTCAAAGAATTAAACGAAGTCCACATTTGATTGCCAAATCTCAATTAAACTAACAACCTGTGGAAGATGTATAAAGAAAACAGCTAAAAAAATAAAAATAAAAATCCACCCCAAAATCCATGTAAACAAAAACAATATAGAAGACGCAGAGCTGAAGAAAACAAAATTTTAGAAATTAAAGAAAGCTCACAGTGGTCGAGAAAGGGCAGTTGTAGAAGGGCATGAGATGTTGATAGACGCCATTGAATTGTCGAAGAAGGCTTGCAAAACCAGACTCTTTTGAGACCGCCCACTGAAATGGCTTTTTTTTTCTGTATGTTATGGGGAAGAAAGAGGATGAAGCGAAACAACGAAGTTGGGCAGGAAACAGATCGACGAAGAAATGGCGAATTATATACAAGGGAGAGGTTTGCTACGCGCGGGTGACGTAACTTTGTCCCCAACCAATCCTATAGCACCAATAAAACTTGGTAGGATTAGGAAGACTATTACCCTTTTATTTTTTTATTTTTGATATTATTTTTTTCTTTTCATTTTTGCTATTATCGTATGGTTGGTGCCTCCCTTCCCCTAGTGTAAAGCTTGGATTAACAAAAAAATTGAAAAAAAATTGATCCTATTTGTTTGCAAAATTTGAAATCTCTTATTTATAAGTGAAAAAAAAATATATTACTACTTTGTGTCCAATAATCTTATTTGTATGCTTAACATTACTCTTATTGGGGTGTATTCAATTAGAATTATAAATTATTTCTAAGGACATTTTTTAAGTGATGAATTCATGAAATTTTATAGAATTGTCTTGGGCTTACATAAATTTAGGGAAAATTCTATTTAAAGACTGTTATGCATTTATATGCATATATAATACAAATTTGATTGAATTTTCTGGATTTAGCTAGAATTATTGGTCAAATTTTTTTTGTACTTTTAAATTTTTTTATAATAAAGAAACTATGACGGTTCATTCCATAACCATCCCTTCAAACTTGATATTGGCTCTCAATATTCCTCTTCCAACTTTTTTTTTTACTGGACTCTTCCAACTTTCACAACAATATCATATAATCACCTTTATCGACAAAATGCACCAATACCCTTTCTACCACATCAATATATATATATAAGGAAGAATATGAGCAATAGTCCCAGAATTTTACCATAATTTTAAAAATCGTCCATAAAGTTTTTTCCGTCCCTGTACTTTACCACAATAGTTGATTTAGTCCCTCCGTCAAAAATTTGAACGGAATCCATTAAAATAAAGGGCAAAACCGTCCTTTCAAGTGAGATTTTTCTCACGGATTCCGTTAGAATTTTTTACGGAGGGACTAAATCAACTATTATGGTAAAATTCAAGGACGGGAAAAACTAATAATGAAGTTTAATGACGATTTCTAAAATTATGATAAATTTCAGGGACTATTGCTCCTATTTAAACTATATATAATCTCTCAAACCACCTATCTATTAATATGCCATAGATTGAGAATGGAGGTGGTGAAGATGTCGACCCAGCAAATGGAGGCGGTGAATATATACCCAACAAGGTAATTGATGAATTCATCATTTCATTGAATATCGAAGGAGGGTAGGATGAATTTATCGATGATGTTCTATATATTACGAATCAATCAAAAACATTAAGGGCTAATTCTAATTGATGAATTCATTGAATCTGAAGAGTGTTCAATCGAATTCATTGAACGTAGCAAGGAGATTATCGATGAATTCATCGATTCATCCAATCCAAAGAGTTCAATCGAATTTATCAAAGAAGAGCAGGATGCATCCATCAACCATGTTAATTAATGGACAAATAATTTCATGATAGATGTCTTTTTGAATGTGCATCAATGGAAGATTCCAGAATTATTTGGTCGTATATATAAACTTGGATGAAGATGAATGATATTTATTTTATTTATTTCTATTTTGCAGGGGGGGGGGGGGGGGGGGGGGGGGGGGGGGGGGGGGGGGGTGGGTGGGTGGTGGTGGGAATGGAATTGCTATGGCAATTGGTATTTATATTTTTCACTTACTAGGCCTATCAAAAATCACTTAAATCCTTTCTTTAATGAAATTGTTTAAAATTTACAAAATTTTGAATACACCTACATTTATGTGGACATTTGATAAGTTATATCAAATTCTAATTGAATACATTAGAATTTGTGTGGACATTTTTTTAGTTCTTTAAAATTCTAATTGAATACACGAGAATTTATAATTGTTTTTAAATCTTTCACAATTCTAATTTGAATACACCCCACTTAATTTATTTTTGAATAAATTGTGTCCAATAATGATGATATGCGAAAATTAACGAAAAATAAAATAGTATACGAATGTTGCTAAAGGAGTATAAATTTAGAGAGGGAATTGACAAATTATTTTAAGAATTATATTTATATATAAGATTATTATACACACACAATAAATAAAAAATATTTAGAAAAAACAACAAATTATTTTCCTTGAACTGCCTAGCGTGTAGTCGACGCCTAAGTAGGGCTAGCAACGGGTCATGTCATGTCGGGTTTGTGTCATGTCATGAATTCTTTTTTACCCAAATATGCCCAACCTGAACCTGACTCGTTTAATAATCACGTCAAGGATGTCCAACTCGAACCCATATAACCCATTTAATTAACAGTTCGTGTTCGAAACCCAATTAATCTATGACCTGTTTAAACAAAATAACCTTAAACTTATAAAGATTTAATAGGTATATAGGTAGGTAAATGAGTAGATATATGGGTTAGTGACTGACACGTTTATTAAATGCGTTAATAGGTTATTACACGGGTTAACAAGTTGACCTGAAACCCACTTGTTTATTAAACGTGTCATAACAGGTTAGCCCAAAAATAACCCAAAATTTTAATCATGCAGGTTGACTCCAGATAAATGTCGTGCGGGTTTTGAGCCGTTTATTGAGTCGTGTCAAAAATTGCCACTCCCACGCTTAAGCGGCTCTTAAGACAAAAAAATTAGGTGGATTCCATTTTGGGAGTCCAAACAATTTTTTTTATTAAGTCGAGAGTCTTAACAGTTGATTAAGACAGTTTTTTTTCCTTTGATAGGTAGTGGCTTTCATTTTAGATAATGGAAACAAAAAAAAGAAAATGCACATAAAGGGCACGTTTACTTACCAGGAATGCAAATAGTGGGTAATGGGAGAAGTAGACAATTAGAGAAGTGAGTAATCAGATAAGTGAGTAATTATTCCCATTGAGTTGTTTACTAACTATATATAATCAAAACAGTAATGAAATTGACTTTCATTGTTATTATTTACTAACTCCTATGAATCGGAATAAAAATTAACTTGATTACTAAAATGTCCTTGCACATGTATATATTATATTTTCTTTATTTTGGTTTATTTAAGATTGAGGTTGAGCCTTACATAGCCAATTAATAACAAATTCAAAATGTCATGTATCTTGTTGTGATTATTCACTAATAAAATATGAGAAAATATGCCCGATTGGTTTTTTTAACAGTATATAACTCATTGATAAATATTGTGAATCATGTTTTTAATTGTTGAATGAGTTGGCTAGGAAAATGAGGATTTGTTCACATGACAACATAATTACTAGTTAGAATTATTGTAATTAATACTTATAAACTATGTTCTTAGTTTTTTTTCGTTTGATATTAGGTTGGGGTATTTGGAATTATTGTAGAATTGTAGGTTACTTTAGTAAATTAAAAAAATGAAAAGAGCTAATGAGAATCATTAACACCCCTCCCCTAGTTAATGGGATTACTCCAAAATGGATAATGGGATTACCTATTTTGAATGAGTAATGATTACCTAGTTGCAAGTAAATATACGAGAAGTAATGGAAATCATTACCTTTGATTTCATTCCCATTACTAGTAAGCAATCCTGCCCAAAATCTCTATTATTATAAAGCCAAGAAGGTATGACCTTGCTGAAAGCTTCCATTTCAAGTATGCCTAACCATTTTCTTTCTTACTTTCCTTGCTTCTAAACTGTCTAAGAATATTAATAAGATAAGTAGAGTGTTTTTCTGGGGAGCTTCTGCTTCTCACCCCCCTGTAGCATGGAAGTACATTTGTAAGTCTCGTGATTTGGGTGGCGCGGGTTTGTGAACTGCTGATGTATTCAATAAGTCAGCCCTAACTAAGTTAGGATGGAAAATCCTTACTGATCACAACAATTGGTGGGTTAAATTGATTCGTGCAAAACATTGGAGAAATACTAATTTTTGTCTCTGTCCAAAAAGAAATTCAGGATCCAGTGCTTGGAAAGATATTCTAGATAATCGTATTATTCTGTTTCGTGGTTTGCAATGGATTGTAGGCAATGAGAAGAACATTAATTTTGGGGGTTACAATTGGGCTTTGCCTTATCCTCTTGCGAAATTAAGGGATCAGAATCATCTTGATGATCTCGATGGGTCTTTAACTGTTGATAAATTCATTATTAATGGTAATTGGGATATTGCTACTTTGAGAAATCTTTTACCTGAAATATAGTTAGATCCATACAACTGTTTGCCTTTATCTAACGAGTTATAGGAATATAAGTTTATCTGGCGCCCTAGCCCCAATGGTGAGTTCACTATCAAATCTGCCTCAGATTTCCAGGAGCAAAATCTCAGTGCCCATCTCAAATCCAGACTACTTAGCAAGGTCTGGAAGCTCACTATTCCCCACAAGGCCAGGTTTTTTGCTTGGTTGCTAATTCAGAGGCGTCTCAACACCAGAGAAAGACTCCACTGTCACCTAAACATACCAAATAATGGATGCCCTTTTTGTGACCATGGTAAGGAGTCTGACTCTCATTTGTTCATGGAGTGCCCCTTTGCCTAGCGGGTGTGGAGTGGTGTGTTTTCCCTTCGCACCTCACATCAAATGGACTTGGATGTATGGCTGGCTTCCTAATGTGTGTGGATAGCCAAGAGCAACTTGCACCATTGAGTTCAGTGATTCTAATCTACTGGAAAATTTGGAATGAAAGGAACAACTAGGTGTTCAAACAAGTGACACCATCCCATATTCGAGCTCTTCTTTCAGTAAACTCTATTGGGCGTAGCTTCCTTGGTGAAAATTGGAGGAAGAACGAGAAGTCTACTATCAGTAAGACCATCAGATGGGAACCACCCCCACATGGTTCCTTCAAACTAAACTTTGACGGCTCAGTTCAAGCGGATGGCAGAGCATCATCAGGTTTTGTTATTAGAGATGAGAATTGAATCCCAATCCATATGGGCACAAGAAATACTGGCTTTGCAAATGCCCTCATTGCTGAAGGAACTGCCCTCCTCGATGGTCTCTGCAAAGCTTATGATCTGGGCATTTCGAACCTAATGGTGGAGGGTGATTCTAAGACCCTAATGGATGCTATCAATCAGCCGTCCAAACCTCCATGGTGCATCTTTACCATCCTTCAGAACATTCTTTACCTGAGATCCTCGTTCAGTTCCATTGACTTCAAACATGTCTACCGAGAAGCCAACTTCCTTGCTGATGTTATTGCCAATCTTGGTCATGCCCAAAATTCCGTTGTCCAATGGAATCGTACTATCCGAAAAGATGCAATCCCAGCGTGGCGCTTCGACCTCCTAAATGAGGGTTGTCTTAGGGGTTTTACTTTGTAGTTCCTTTGTTTTCGTTCTTTAGTAGCAAAAAAAATAAAGTCAAGAGGGTCAAAAGGTTTCACTATTTTTTTTTGGAACAAAAATACCCTTATTATGATTTAAAAAACATGAACAAAATCGTAAAATTTTAATTAAAATTATATATTTTAAATAAAATTTTAAATAATAAACACTTTTTTTTATCAATAAATAATAAACACTTAAGTGGAGAAAGTGGGTAGTTACTCCCTCCCTCTCATTCCTTTTTAATTATTTATTTATCTATTTGGATTTATTTTCATTTCTCCTTACTTTTTAAAATTAAAAAAATAAAAAAAAAATTACGCACGCGTAAACGGGTGCAGGAGCTTAATAATAATTAATAATAAAAACAAAAAAGGTGGAATATGTGTTAGAGATGGAACCACAAGAATATGCGTTAGAGATGGAATGCACTATATCCTGAGACCCTCGGTAAATTCCTATTTTAATTTTTTTTAATGAAAGTTGTCTTTTTATTGCACTATCTCCGACATAATGCATTCTTATATTGGATAATACGTGTATCCCATATTAAAAATATTCCTCGTATCACCATGATGAAATGCAAGTATTATCATCATTTTCTTTTATTTCTTCGTTTAACAGTGAATAAGACTACAAATGGAGTGATTGGTGTCCATAAGCAAAAGGTCAGCAAGGAGATCCACCGCCACTTGAATCGCGTAAGTACTCAAAATTATTGAATTCGGCGATATAACGGCAACTGGCCGAGTGACCTCCTTGCTGCTGTAACTGGCCGAGTGACCTCCCTAAGCGTTTCAGGTACCACCTAGGCTACCGAATATAGGTTAGGAGGGGTGGATCGTTATGCATATATATTTTATTTTTCTATTTTTATTTTTGAAGAAAAAATATAATTTTTCGGTTTAAATTTCACTCAAACTCTCGACCTATGCATCTCATTTTTCCATTTTGTATGTTTATTTTTAAGGTTAATTACAATTTAGTACCTTGTATTTTACACCTAATTTCAGAGTTGGATCTAATATTTCAAATTTTGCATTTAAGTACCCTAAATTCTTTAAAACGTTTCACCAGTATCCCACTGTTATATTTTTCGGCAGAATTTCTATTAGATGATAACGTGGTGTGTGTGGGCTCACTCAAAAACGAATCTCAATATGATTTTAGGTAAAATTGTTTAATTTGCCCTTAGTTATCTTCCGTTGCAATGTTAAAAACAGAACTCTATCATGTGTGCCATATTGGGTCTTCTCCATCAATTTTTAGGATAAATGGGTCAATTTGTATCCTTTTGACAAACTAAAAAAAGAAAAAGAAAAACCTTCCGTAGAAATTAAATGGAAAATTAAAATATAAAAACAAGTAAAAAAAAAAAAATTATTAATAGTTTCCAAATACCACTGCGTCCATCCAACTGGCCTCCCTCGGAACTTACCATTGACTTCCGCCTTCATGAATCCTTACCTTCTTAAAAGCGAAAAACGTGAACACTGAAAATGGTTGGGAGAAATCGGGTCGATCATTTTATATTACAAGGGGTTAAAAGACGAGCATTCGCGAAGGTGTCAATGGCAGGTAACATATGAGGCAACTTAGATCTACGCAAATTGTGGGATGGTATCTACTAGCAGTTTTCTTTTATGCTGTTTTTATATTTTCTTTTTTTATTTATTTTTAACTAATTAACCCATATATACCTCAAATAGAGAGATAAATTCATAAAACCGATGGAGAAAGACAATTTTTTTTTAACTCTTGCTAGATTTTGAAGACTACATAATGTGATAATTATTTTAGGGACCAAAATGACACCCAACCTATTAATTTAGGAAATTTTAAAGAATGAAAAACAAATTTTAATACCATCCATTATCGCCACCACTACTGGCGTCGACTCTTATAGTAAATGCAACCCTAACTCCTTTACCTTAATCCCCTTTCTTGGAATTCTCTCAGCTCTTATAGTATCTGCAATCCTCGACTCCTTTCCCGTAATCCCCTTTCTTGGAATTATCTATGTGATCCGATTATGATGGCAAGGCCGGTCCTGACATTTTCAGGACCTTGGGTGAAAATTAAATAAAGCCCGTGACCCCGTCACATTAAAATGTTGAAAAAAAAAACACAGAAACATCCTTTTAATACCATAATTATTTTTACCTAAATTTTATTGGTAGCATTGAAAATAACATCAACTGTCAAGCAAAGTAATCACAAATCAAAATTTTCAAAATTTGTAATGTTTCATTTTAACTTTTCTCTCTTATATTATAAGAAAAAAGTAATATAGGATATTTGCAAATTTGAGTGTAGCATAATGGTTATTATCCTTGGTTTTGTTTACTAAGTCACGGGTTCAAGTTTATTTAGTATCATTTTATTCCTTTTTAAACCCACTAAAAAAAACCAAAATGTTATCGCTTGAAATTTTAGTTAGGTTCGAATCAAGCACGAATTCAAGAATTAAAAAAGAGGTGGGGTAAATTTTAGCGGGAAATATTTTTATCAAGCTTCAACAGTATGAATGAATTTCATTGATAAAAAAATACACCTTCTGAAAATGCGATTTTTTACCTTGAAGTAACCGATAATCATACAATATAAAACACTTAAAATGTAATATACGAGTCTTCTAGGAACCAAATTCATCATCACTTATCGAATCTATGTCAAATATTATCAACAAGCTCCCTTTTTATGTGGATAATACATCATACAATCTCTAAAAAATTCTTCATTCATCTTATTTAAGTATAGAACAAACTAATAAGGTGGATTATATAAACTAACATTACATAAATTTTTTCTTTTGATCATCAATTTTGAGTGGGCTTCAGCCCACCCTAGCCCTTGCATCAGGCCTATCCTTGGTTTGAACTCATACCAGAAGAGAAGAGCCGCTCAATCATTGACAACTCATAAATTGCACACAAGTTTTCCTTCCATTCATAGTTTTTAGCAATGCTGATAATCATGCGATAAATAGGTTGCTTTTTACTCTTACTTGTGCTAGTTTTTAGTATCATCCATCTCTAGAAGCTATGCAGAATAAGCCATTGAATAAGTTCTTAGAAGCTCATTTTGATGATTCTAAGGAAAGAGGAGAATGGAGAAAGAAAAAAGGAGTAAAAACAAAGAAATCCTAATTTGACTGGGAAATCTAGTTCGACTAAGAATCCCAGTTCAACTAGGAAAACATCTAATAAGTCAACCCACTAAGTGATCAGGTCTGTTCACATCTGCATGACCAATTGATGACTTTCCCTAAATCAGCAAAGGTGTGCTTGATTCCACCTCATCAAGTCCAATAACTCAACCATATCATGAAAGTCTTGGAAGAAGATTCAATGGTTAAAATGGTAAAAGCATACCATACATACCATACATGCATGTATGGAATCATTTTCAGAAAGTCATATCATCACTTCACATGAGCTCCAAGTCATTTTTCACATTATCAGAAGCCAAATTGTCTTGTCTAACTCCTGAAGCTAGGTCAACATTACTCAAGTGTGAAAGTACAAAAGGGTCTATAAAGACCTACTTAGATCAATGAGGGTAATCAATTTTAAATTCTCAACATAGTTGAAGAGTTCTAATAAGACTCAGTTTATTGACTAGTCATCTACGCGCAGATAGGAGACATCAACAAATACACATAGGAAAGCCATCTACCTACCATATTGGCAAGGTAACATTCCAACCCGTTTAGGGTATGTTTGGAAGATAAATTTTAAAATTCCAAGAAATTTAAGATAAATTAGTTAAAAATGAGGAACTTTAAAATACTAAAGAGTTTCAAATGAGAAATAACTAGACAACGGATTTTCAAAGTAACACCTTGATAGATGTTACTTACAAACTACATCTTTATACCTTACATCTAATAATTTGAAATCCCTTAATATTTTGAAGTTCTTCATTTTTAACTAAATTAGCCTAAATTCCTTGAAACTTTTAAATCCCTCATCCAAACATACCTTTAAAGCATCTGCAATCAAACTTAGTACATACAACTTAATGGTATGTTTGGATCAAGAACTTCAAAGTTCAAGGGATTTAGGCAAAATTAGTAAAATGAGGAACCTCAAAACAAATGAGAATTTGAAAATGATTAGATGCAATGCATTTAGATGAGATTTGTAAGTAACACCTTGATACTTTGAGAATTTTAATGGTTTTTCTATGTGTAAATGTAAATTTAGTTTTGGCATTTCCTAATTGCAATTATGTAAGCGTTTTTTTGTGTTAAGTCTTTGGGCTTAAGGAAATTGTTTAAGTATGCCCACAACTCATTAAGTTACTAAGACCCCTTAGGTCTTAACGAGAGATGGAGCAGTAGTAAAGGAAATAAAGGGGACGTAAAAGGCAAAGTGCAGCCGCACTTTAACTCGTGCTCTTTGGGACATATTTGAAGACAAGCCGCGCACGACTCACGCGGAGAAAAAGTGGAGAGCCGCATGGTCAAGGGGAGAAGTCTTACACGCCTACAACTCTCACAACGGCAGAGTGTTTCGAAAGTACTCTGCAACCATTTTTCTCAAGGGTGTGCGTTGATGACCGAGATTCAAGGGTGTTGAGAGCAGAAAATTGAGGTGCAACAAAGGTTCAAATGTTCAATGCAGAGCAAAATTGAATAAGCAATCACGAAGGTTCTTTGGATTCCATGTGATTGACGACCGCGTGAAGTGTCGTGCCATAAAGGAATTGAAGACGAAGATCAAGGTTGCTGGTTGAGTTCAAGTAGCAATGAATTGAAGACTAGACTGCCTTTTAAAGTGGGTTAGTAAGATGAGTTTGAGTTTGTCTAATTCTTGTACTTGATTGCTTTCATAGTGGATTGATTTTCTGACTGGAAAAGTGCCCGTAGAGGTTTACCTTTAGAGGGTTTACCATGTTAAAATTCATGCGTTCATATATTTACTTTATGCTTTACTAATTGCCAATTGATTATTGCTGATTGATTATTGAATTGATTTGTTGGTTGTGGTCTTATCTGTGAATGGAATTGGCGTGACTAGTCTTAAGGTTTTTTAGAAAAATTTGTTCACTTCCATTTAGGCATTCGTTAGATTATCCCTTAGGCGTTTTCAATTGGTATCAAAGCGGGTCACCAAACATAACTGGTGAGATCCGCATGGTAGATTTAGGGATGGATCGTGCTATGGGCTCCATTGCTCATCCACCATACTTTGATGGTGAGAACTATGGTGCTTGGAAGGCCAAAATGAAGGCCTTCCTTTGGTCCTTGGACGACCGTGTCTGGAACACAGTTTTCAATGGTTGGACTGAACCAACCAAGACTTTAAAAACTGAAGGGTCCAGTGAAACTGTTCCTAAACCTAGGGAAGAATGGTCTTAGTCTGAAGTCCTGCACAACACTAACAATCAGAAAAGGCTTGAATGCTCTATTCACAACCGTCTCTCCTGCTCTATTCATAGCCGTCTCTCTTGCTCTATTCACAGCCGTCTCTCCGGCTCTATTCACAGCCATCTCTCCTGATCAATTCACTTACATCTCGACTTGTGACACTTCCAAGCAAGCTTTCACACATGAAGGCACTAAAAGTGTCAAGGCCTCTAAGCTTCAAATGTACACAACCCAATTTGAAACCATCAAGATTGAAGAGGGAGAAACCTTCTCTGAATTTTATGCTAAACTTAGTGTCATTGTGACTGCTTGTTGCAATATAGGTGATAGTATCCCAGAGCACAGAGTGGTCAAAAAAATTCTTAGGTCCTTGCCTCTTAGGTTTCAAGCTAAAAAGACTGCTATTGAAGAAGTTAGAGACCTAAGCACTCTAAAACTTGAAAAACTAATAGGTTCACTCAAAACCTTTGAAATGGAACTTCCTGAGTTAAGAAAATTGAAAAGCATGGCTCTTAGGGTCAGTAAAGAAGAGGATGATGACTGTCAAAATGATGAGTTTAATGAGGAGGAGTTTGCACTCCTTGCCAAAAGTTTTAGAAAATTTATGAAACTAAAAAATCACAAGGGCCGAGAAAGGTTAAAAAATTATGGTTCAAATTCAAAGAAATTTAAATCAAATTTGGCAACAAGTGATAGAGTGTCTAAAACACCAAGGTCTGATAGGATTAAATGCTTTGAATGTGAAGGGTTGGTCATATAACTTCTGAATGTGCTAATACACTAAAAATGCAGAAAAATGAGAAAAAGGCTCTAAAAGTCACATGGAGTGATAGTGAGTCTGAGTCTGAGAAAGAAAAAAAAGTGGTTGCACTCATGGCAACTGTAGATGATAGTTAGTTGTCTGAATCAGATGGCGAGGTTGGTGAGTGAGCTAGGTCTAGAAGATGTCCTTAGAAAGTATGACAAGCTGTATCTAGCCTCAAAAAGGGTTGGAGATCAGAATGAAAGTCTGACCAAAAAGATTTATGCGTTGTTAGAAGACAAAAACAGATATGAACTGGATTTTAAGTCCAAAATAAGTGTCATTGAAATTTTGCACAAGAGTCACATAGGTCAAGGAAAAATAATCCAGAGAGTTACCTCTGAGAATGAGGGACTTAAAGTAATTCTAAAAATGTCAAAAGGAAAAATTTCAGAACTGACCATAGGTGTTGAGAAAATTGATAAAATGTTGAACATAGGTAAAATCTATGGTGATAAACAAGGTTTAGGGTTCAAAAAGGATCAGCCGTGTGTTCACAATACTACAAAGTTTGTGAAGGCTACTGAGTCTCATGTCTCTGAACATGTTCCAAAATTTAAAGGCTTTGTACCTGTGTGTCATTATTGTGGTAAATCTGGTCGTATCAAACCTAGATGCACTTTGTTCCGAAAAAAGAGTTTAAATGAAAAGAAGAGAATTTTTCGGTCCAGACTCTCACATCTCTTGAAAGAGATCAGAAGAATATTTAATGATACGACCCGTCCCGGAAAATAAAAGTAGAAATTCAATCTAATTAAATAACCAGAAGTTACAGGTTGGATTAAAGTTTGGACTTGGACAAAAGTATGGAGACGGGCTTGAGAGAAGACCCAACGAAGGTTGTTGGGCTGTAAATTAAAGTTGGATTTACAAGAATTACCATTTCCCCCCTGAAATTCATGAAGACCCGAAAGTCACTTTTTGATCGTGAAATCCTTTTGGGAATTCCTTTGCACCATTACGTAGCTCTCAAACTCTTGAGTATGTAGACATGTGGCACGCTAAAAACGGAGTTCGAACGAGAAAATTACGGGTCTAGAACTATCGGGATGTAATGGTAATTTTAAGAAAAGTTTAAAATTATATAACTCTCTCTCTCCTCTCATTAGTTGGACTCACCTTTTTTCATCTATGTTCCTCTCTCTTTCTTGCGACTTCTCGCAGAAAATAGACCCACACGACCTCACGGCCGCCACCGATTGGCGGCGACTCAGGCCTTCCAACCATAATCAATCTCTTCGTCTCGTTCATGTGAGTTCAACCATAACAACGATCAAGCTTGACGTTCACCGTACGCGGCACTGGAAACCGCGAAAGAAATGGATCACCGTGCCTTTTGAGGCAATATTTGGCCACCGCAAGTAATGGCGTTCGATTTGGGCCTCATATTCGTGATCCTCTCGTTGAGTAGATGAGTTTAGACATATGGGTTGTGATATTTGGTGAGGAAATAGAGAAGATGTAGAAAAGCTTGGAGTGGCCGTTAATGGCGACTCCGGCTAGGTGCCGGCGAGACCATGACAGGGGCGAGTAGCGCCTTGCAGTCGCGACCAAGATGAAGCTAGGAAGAGTGGAGGCGCATGGGGGCGCGTGAAACCCTCCCTCGGCCTCCGGCGAGTTGTGTTCTTGATGTTTTTGACATTCCGGATCCGATGGCATAGGTTTGGAGTCCATCGGAGTTTGTTTAATATTAGTTCCGGACGTCCTAAGTTGCTTTAATTGATGATAAAGAGCATAAGCTTTCAAGGGTTAGGGTTTTGGTTTTAATGGATATATTATGATTTAGTAAGATTTTATTAATCTTATTTGCGAGGTATTTTGATAATGGAAAGTCCGAAGAGCTGTATGGATCGAGACGGAGCTCGTGGGGACTTCCGGGAACAAACGCCTCGAAGTACATGCAATAGTAGATTTGGCTAGGTGAGCCCTCCCCGACGTACTGTGGGTGGACCTCATACCCTATAATTATAATTATGGAATTGAATATGATTGATATTGTGATGATTATAAAGTGAATTGATTAGTTGTGGTTTGGTTTGGTGATGAATATCTTGATTGTGATGCTTGGAAAAGTTTGTTCGATTAATGTGATAGAATAATGTTAGAGAATTATAGACAATGCCATGGGCTAGATTTAGAGCTTGGCACATGTTTGATATTTGGGATTTAGGATGATAATCGCTATAAATGTGATTACTCCGAAACGTGTATAAACTAATACTTTAGTGGTAGATCTCGAAGTTAGATTCCGAGATATACACTAGAATAACGATGAAATGTGATTACTCTGGAATGAGTATAAACTAATAATATAATGTTTGATCTCGAGGATAGGTCTCGAGATATAATTATATTTTCGATGGAATGTGATTACTTCGGAATGAGTATAAACTACCACTGGATTAGGGTATCTCGAGGGTTGATTCCGAGATACGTATCACAATACCAAGTCGTGAGGTACGATATGATCGACGAAAGACGTGAGTTACAGAGAGATATCGCTAAGCAAAGATGAGTATGACAGACACGATGAACATGACGATGAGTCAGTGTCGAGATGATACGGCCGAGGAGTCATGCCGGGCCAGTATATATGTCATGTGTCATGGTCAGAGTCCTGTGTCCTGTCACAGTTGTATTGCCATGCAAGGATTGCCGATGAATCATGCTGGCATAGCACATCAGTTGTATTGTGGTGTGAGCATTACCGAGGATTCATACTGGCATAGCACCTGTGTCAGTCATGTTGTCATGTGTCATATGATGGTGTGATGATTGCTGAGGATTCATGCCGGCATAGCACAAGAGACACGTAACGGTGCGAGGATCACCAATGGATCATGCCAGCATAGCACATGAGTTGTATTGTCGTGCGAGGATTACCGATGAATCATGTCGGCATAGGACATGAGTTGTATTGTGGTGCGAGGATTACCGAGGATTCATGTTGGCATAGCACATATGTCAGTGATGGTATGCCCATATGGTTGCCGCTGGTGTCGTACCCGTCTGTAGGCCACATACTAGCCTCCACGTGATCGTTCACCTGCGCCTGTTCTATACTAGTTAAATGGCGCCAGTCTTATTCTTGAGCCTTGTGGTGTGGTCCCAGGCTCCTAAGGGAACTCGTGGTGATGGTGCTTGCACCTAGTCCTTCACGTGGTCGTGGTACGAGCGAAGACACCTAGTCCTGTCACGTACGCGTGACTCGTGCGGCTACAGTGCCATAGGGATACATGTGTGTGTGATGCCAGTTGATGATATATGTCGGTTGATGCTAGCTGATGATTCATGCTGGCTGATGATGTGATATGCCAGCCGATGGTACATGCCAGCTGATGATGTGATGTGCCAGCCGAGGGTTATGCCGGCTGATGCCAGCCAAGGGTTATACCGACTGATGACGTGATACGATAGCTGAGGTAATATGCCAGATGATACGATTATTATAACCGAGGGTTATGCCGGTTAATGTGATATGATATGTGAGCTCGGATACGAATCGAGAGCCGAGGAGCGTACCGGCTTATGAGATATGGTGACGTTTGTTAGGACTAATGATCAGAGTCCATGTACTAGTGAGGGTACTTTAGATTATCGAGGTCAGTGGGTATGGTGCGGGCGGTGATCTCGATTGATGAGATTTTGTTTTGTAAGGACCATGTGTCCTTGAGATGATCCATACCATCATAGGGAGACGATGGTATCAAAGTATCACTAGTCTTGTCATCCATAGGATTTGTTGTGTCATCTTCAAGGTTTGAAGATTTACTTAAGAATGTTGTTATTGAATACCTATAAGCTTAGGTTGAATAGGACTAGATACTTGTGACTACTAATCCTGCGGGGTTATTTTTTTTATTACATTATAGATTTAGTGTGGTACTATTTGTTATGTGTTTTATTTCGTTGTGTAGTATTGTGTTGATGTTCTGGTTGGGTGTTGAGGGATTAGCATTTGTACTCTTACCTTTTGTTCATACCCCTCAGGTTTTGGGAAGATGATCGAGATTCAAGGAGGAAGTCATAGGACGACAGCTCTGATACCACCCGTGGAGGGTGTGACGAGGTATAATGATTTGATACTTTTATCATGATCATCATGTGTTTTGATTATGCTCTGGGTTTACCGCTGTTGCGGTGAACGGTAACTGAGTGTTTACTACCTTACCACTTCCTAAAACGCAACGTTTAGGGTGGCTTTTGTCACCTGGATTCGGCATCCAGGTGTCGGTCAGCTCCAGTGACTCCGGTATCCAGTTGGATTCTTGAAGCGGGGTGTATCATTTAAAGTCACCACTGTTCCATCATCTTCATCCTAGGATGAAGCTTGAATGGAGAAAGAAAGAGAAACAATCTTGTTTGATTCAACAACCTTATCTGTCCATGCCATGATTGTTTGTGGTGCTGAGAGGTGTTTGTTTCTTTGTTATTTCCTTGCTAGTTTATGCTTCTCCGCTTGTATATCTCTTTTAAGTTTGCTTAAATAAGAAATTAAAAAAAAAAACTCCTTATTTTTTTTTTTTTGCTATTTTGCTTGTTGGCATCAGTACTAGCTCATCTAGTCATCTTTTGATTGTAGTGTATTTGCCTTTATTCACTTTTTGCTTCACTACCCATGCATGCTTTATGATGTGTGTTCTTGAGCGTTGATGTGCAGATTCATTAAGTTATAAGTGAAGCCTTCATGTGTTTCGAATAGGAGAAATTCTACTTACAGACGCTGATCAGAAGATGCTATGTTGTGATGGACTATGTGTGGTTTCCTTGAGATTTCTGGTATCTGCATTATATCTTATCTCTATTACACTTATGTTACTTATCTGTTGCACTATACTGTCCACATTCGGTTGGTGTGTGTGTTGTTTTTGAAACTATTGCTGCTTGTCTTTTGGCAATGCTTTATGCACATTTTTCACAAAAACTTTGTCCATTGTGTATGAGTTTAAGGGATGGTTTGTCTATGATTGCTGCTGCAATATGTTTGTCCTAGTTCATTTTCAATATACCTCAAAATCTGCTCACACATTGGTTGTTTTGTTTGCTGATTTTCACTGCATGTGTATGTGATGGTCACTTCATAAACACCCAAATGAATTCATCCACTTATTGTCACCTTCACATCTCTGATATTTTCCTCATTCACTAGTAATAAAATCACTATCTGTGTTGTTCTCTTGAACTGATTTTCTACGTATTTGATCCATGTCTTCAGCTTGATTGTGAAAGTGTACTACATCCTGTTATCTCTTCTCTCTCACATGCACACTAGCATCATTTAGTTTAGACCTATCTAGACAAGCAATGACCCTAGAGTTGGCAGTGGTTTCTCATTATGATTTTTTTCATTTGTTCGTGCCATACCTATATGGGAACAACCTTTCTCTCTCTTTTAGATCTGTAGCCTTAATGACTCAGGTTAGTACGTTCAATGGGGTGCCTTATCACCTAATGTTCTTATTCAACTGATTCAGACACATTGATTTAACACTTGCTAAATGGGACTTTAAGCATGCTTAAGGGGTCTAGACATATAAAATATCTGCTGTTAGTTCTATAGCCTTCTTGACTCAGGTTAGTAAATCTCTAGGGTGCCTCATCACCTAATGTTCTGATGTCAACTGACTCGGACACATTGATCTAACACCTGCTACATGAGTCTTTAAGCTTGCTTACGAGAATTTCAACCTAAAATAAAAAATAAAAGAAAAAAGAAAAAGGAAAAAAAGGTTATCTGAGCACTGCTATCTCCTTCTTTGAATATCATCTGCTTGTCTTTGATGTTCTCTTCTTAATGTGTGACAGGACCCCTCCCGAATTTCCCCTCGAAACTCGTGAGAAGCCCTCCTCTCGTCTGACAACCTTGGAAAACCTAAACCCTTCCCGAAATGCCCTCACTCTACCTATCAATCTTTAAAAGAATTCTACCGAAAATCGGCAGCACCTCCCCTATAACAGGGTCACTCCGTCTTCCACCTGTCAGACGAAGGATGCAAAACAACCACAATCTAAATAGTCACAACAGTTAACCCATAAGACAATCAGAGCAAACTAGGTTAAATTACATTTACAACCCAACCAAAATCAACACTGACAACACAACAGAAGGTGATGCCTCCTACTAGTCTCGACGCCTCGTCCCCCTACGGCCTGGAGGGCATGAAACCAAAACAACTGTGAGTGGACAATAGAACCAGATACAATAAAAACATGGTCACACAAATAAATTAATAATATTAATAGATATAGTCCCACCTCGTTATCAAACCTTACATGCAAGAAGATCCTCATATATAAATAAATACAACTTACCGGAATCCAATTGATTTACCTCGGTGGAACCCTCGCTACCTTTACCTGTGCCCGCCATATCAGTAACCCGACAGAACCCATCATCCCGAGTCGTAGCTCGATATTTCAGCCAAATCCGTCATCTCAAGTCGTAGCTCGATATCCCAGCCGTAGACGTCATCCCGAGCAGTAGCTCGATATCTCGGTCGTAGCCGTCATCCCAAGCAGTAGCTCGATACGATACCGAGTGTATGAGGGAATCCTCCCTACCATACCTCCTATCCTACTGAGAGTATGAGGGAATCCTCTGTGCCATACCTTACCGAGCGTATGAGGGAATCCTCCCTGCCATACCTCAACGAGCATATGAGGGAATCCTCTGTGCCATACCTTACCGAGCGTATGAGGGAATCCTCCCTGCCATACCTCAACCAGCATATGAGGGAATCCTCTGTGCCATACCTTACCGAGCGTATGAGGGAATCCTCCCTGCCATACCTCACCTAGAAACTCCCGCCAACCCTCCCACCAGGGTCAAATCCTAACCCACCATCCTGGGCCGAAACCCCAAAAACCATCAAATACCTAGGCCGAAGCCCGAATACATAACCTAGGGCCTAAGCCTAATATCCATAAACCGGAATCCATAAAATCACCCTCCCGGGCCTATGCCCAAGTCAATACAAAAATCGTTTCCCAAAATCATTATTGAGACCCATAATCAATAACAAATTCATATCCTTACATATCAAAATCCATAACCAGTGAAAAGTCACGTAAATCATTATCCTTAGTCCTGAGTCTTGGAAAGGTATGAAACGTTTTATAATAATTATTGTTAATTTCCGAGACGCATGAAAATACTAAATAATCCTTCCATTTAATTCTCGAAATTCGTAATTGAATATAAAATACTTAAAACATGACAATATGCAAGAATTACAGTTTAGGAAAACAATTCCGCTCACCTTGACGTCCTAACGATTCCAATTCCAAGCTATTCGGTCCTCCGTAACCTTCGTTGCAACCACGCCTGTCAAAAATTATACGTTGCATTACTAAACCACAATTATCAACCCAAAATTCGACTCCCTTAAATCCCGGGAGTACACACGCATCCTAAACACATACAAAGTAACTTTAATCACCCAAAACAGCCCCTAAACGAAGTTTGATGGACTTGAAACCTGCGCCAACGGATCCGGAACGTTGAAAACATTAAAAACACAAGTCGTCGGAGGCCGAGGGAGGGCCCCACGCGCCCTCCCGCGCCCCCTACTCGCCTGGCTTCTCTTCCACGCTCGATTGCACAATTCAGTCGCCTTCAACCTCAGTCATTTCCGGCCGAATTTCAAAGCTTCGTAACTCCTTGAATTCTCAACCAACTCTTACGTTCTAATAGTCTAAATTCATCTACTCGAGCCCAGAAATCCAAAAATGACGTCAAAACAAAGATCCTATACCTGTGGTGGCAGAAAAATGGATCGGAAGTTTCAGCCAAACTTCCAAGCCTCACCCTGTCATCCACAACCATCCTCACGGCCCAAGGAATGTATGGCTGAGTTCGTGAGGTTGAGAGGAAGGTCGTGGTGTATTTGGTTTGGGTCGAAATGGCCTAAATCGAAATCAAAGATTTATGGGTCTCTTTGTTTTCTCACAGAGAAAGGAAGAAGAATCGGGAGAGAGGAGAGAGAAAAATGAGGGCAAAAATCTGAGGAAAAGAAGAAAATAAAGATGGAAATTCTTGGCTGCCAAATTACTAAAATGCCCCTCATAGTTCTAGACCCATAACTCTCTCCAACGACATCCAATTTTCACATGCCACCTGTCTACGAACTCGTGAGTTCGAGACCTATGCAACGGTCCAAGAAAAACTTCCAAAAGTATTCCCAAACTAAAAGTGACTTTCAAACCCCTCCTAAAACCAAGGGCAAAATCATCATTTCCTAAATTAATGTACAAAAACCGAATAATTAACGTACGGGTCGTTACAATGTGCTAGTCACTTTACACAGAGATATGCTTATGCTCTATTCATGATAGTCTATGTGTCTTTAAAACCTCTACATGCGATCTCTTTTACACTTACTGTCTGTATCTAGTGTCAAATCCGTTGATGATCACTTCTATCGAAACTACATGCTATTGATTTGTTGACTCTTTGTCTGTTGGGCATGCCACTACTGTGTCGTGTTTCTTTTCTTCATGATGTGTTCTTTATGGATCATTACTATACATTGTGGTTGTTAATTCATGGTTGTTTCCATCATGAACATCCGATCTCCATTTCATTTCTTTGCTTTTGATGCTTTGTCACTCTCCCTAAGCTTTGTTTGGTTTGTTATCTGCTCATGTTAAACAGTCCTGTTTGGCTTATTTTTCTCCTTCAATGTTTTCTGAACTTATGTCTATGGCTGAGTTTCACTACTTGTTTTCTTTTTTTCGTGTCCCTTTGGCGTTTCCTGTCAAAAAGGGGGAGATATTGAGTTGAGGGGGAGTCATCAATACATTGAGAATTACTAAATGAGTAGTTGTGGGGGATTCATCATACATTGAGCATTATTAAATCAGTGAATTCAGTTTTATACCATTTTCAATACAATCTGTAACGTCTTAGATTTTCAAAGTGCAGTACTTGGCTACTTGTTAATCCTTGCTTTGTTGCTTGTTACTTCTTTAAGGAGCAAGTTGCTTATTTTTCTTGAGTTCATATTATTACTAATCGGATTGTTTTAATGGTTATGGATCTACTTCCCGCACATGCTTCACAAGGTGGTTTGCTTCATGATTGTAGGTCTCTTGGTGGAATGCTGTTTAAGAGCACGTGAGTTTGTGGCTCATGGTTTTGTCCAGGAAATGCCAAAGGGGGAGATTGTAAATGTAAATTTAGTTTTGGCATTTCCTAATTGCAATAATGTAAAATACTTAGGCTGAATTTTTTTGTGTTAAGTCTTTCGGCTTAAGGAAATTGTTTTAAGTTTGCCCACAACTCATTAAGTTACTAAGACCTACCCTTAGGTCTTAATGAGAGAAGGAGCAGCAGTAAAGGAAATAAAAGGGATGTAAAAGACAAAATGCAGCCGCACTTTAACTTGTGCCCTTTGGGATATATTTGAAGACAAGCCGCGCACGACTCGCGCGGAGAAAAAGTGTAGAGCCGCATGGTCAAGGGGAGAAGTCGTACACGCCTTCAACTCTCACAAGGGCAGAGTGTTTGGAAAGTACTCTGCAACCATTTTTCTCAAGGGTGTGCGTTGATGACCGAGATTCAAGGGTGTTGAGAGCAGAAAATTGAGCTGAAACAAAGGTTCAATGCAGAACAAAATTGAATAAGAAATCACGAAGGTTCTTTGGATTCCATGTGATTGATGACTGCGTGAAATGTCGTACCACAAAGGAATTGAAGACGAAGATCAAGGTTGCTGGGGGAGTTCAAGTACCAATGAATTGAAGACTAGACTGCCTTCTAAAGTGGGTTAGTAAGATGACTCTGAGTTTGTCTAATTCTTGTACTTGATTGCTTTCATAGTGGATTGATTTTCTTACTGGCAAAGTGCCCGTAGAGGTTTCCCAGTGGAGGGTATACCACGTTCAAATCCATGCATTCATATATTTTCTTTATGCTTTACTAATTTCAGATTGATTATTGCTGATTGATTATTGAATTGATTTGTTGGTTGTGGTCTTATTTGTGAATTGAATTGGCGTGACTAGTCTTAAGGTTATTTTAGAAAAATCTGTTCACTTCCATTTAGGCATTGATTAGATTATCCCTTAGGGATTTTCACTATGTTCATGTGGTGCATGTGTTCCCTTGCTTGTAATGCATTTATCACTAATATAGCTTAAATTCCTTAAAATTTTGAAGTTCCTTATCCAAACATACCCTAAGTGACAACCTAAGCACTGCAAAAAGGCCCCACCAATGTAGGCAGCCTCGTGTTAGTTCTAAGTGATTCAGCGTGTGCTACAATATCAATCAACTAATATGCCAAACATATTCATGTTTTGATAAAACCGAGTTAAGAGAAGTAAATGAGCCAAAATAAAAATAAGAACAAATATGAAACGTTACGAAGGAGCACACAAGATTGATCTATAATTCTAGATCATAATGCATCAATCTTATCAAAACGAGCTCCGATTTTAGTACAAATAACGTCTCGAACAAAATCAGTACTGTACGATTGCTAAGCACATTACCAACATTCGATTTTAGTAAAGATAATGTCTCCGAAAAATACTATTTTGAATTGATGATACTCAGAAAAATGCACATGAGAGAGGTGAGAAAACAAAATCAAATATGCCTAGAATGATTTAAAATATTGGTGCTTATACCATTCCGACCAACCACCAGGAAGAAGACCACCGTCACAGAACATACAGTCCCTAACCTACTGCACATAATTGCCGACCAGATCATCTCTGGTCGGCCGACGAGCACCAGCTATCATCCTGCACCACCCACTGCCGTGGTCGGCACCATCTGGTCGGCATACTCATCCACGCAGTAACAACACTGCCCTATAGTCCAAAAGAATCACCACCACTCGTTTAACACCCAAGGACACGTGTCAACATCCTGGAGGTTACTTGGGCATCACAACATTAGGGTTTCAATATGGAAGAGCAAGTCTTGAGGATAAATTCCCAACATGTTGAGGATGTGGCTGACTCAACTGCAGCCAAGTCAGCAGGAAGACCAAAAACGGCCGACCGGCCAAAGGTGAGCACTAGCAATGGAGGTCGTCGTCCCATCACCGAACGATTAGGCCCATAACCCAACCCTCCCAGAACTGATGATGTTGTTCAGGAGCTTTTACAGCGAGTTCGGGATTTCTAGAGCGAGAAGAACAAAACCAAGTCTCCTACGAAGATCAAGACCAACACCAGTCCCTTCACTTCTCGCATCTTCCAATATCGCCATGAGTCAGAAGTCAAGCCCCTCAAGATCACACCCTACTCAGGGAAGGGTGACTCAGTCACACATATGAACAACTACCAGTCTGCCGTGGCTTTCAAAAACCTCTCCGACGAGGTCCAATGCTTGATCTTCAGCTCCACTCTCATCGAGGCTGCTCTCAATTGGTTCTATCGGCTCAAACAAGGTATGATTGATTCCTTCGACGAACTCCATATTGTCTTCTTGAGCCATTTCATGATCCAGACGGATCACTTGTTGACCACGGAAGGCCTCGGGTCACTACGGTATGGGGAGACTGAAACCCTACAGAATTATGCCGCCCGATTCAGCCATGAATATTCCAAATGTCAGGAGGCTGATGACAAAGCGGCCTTCCGTGCATTCCATAGTGGCCTCAAGGAATCCACTCTCAAGTACCAAGCTTTCACCCTGGGATGGGAAGACTACTACGAGCTAATGAAACAAGCGGCAATCCATGCCTAGCCTGAATTTTTTAACGCTCCACTAACGGAGACTAAGCAGAATACCGCTCCGATCTACTCCTCCCCTCAAAAGGTGCAGCTTAGTAAACCCCATTATGATTCTGGAAATCAGAACCAAGGCTATGGGAACAACTCTTACTCAGGTAAGAGGAAAGGCTCCTATGACAAATATTACAAGGGGAAGAAGGAGAAGCATTATAATAACCACCATGGCCACAAGACCAACAACCAAGCTCCCTAGGGAGACCACCCCAGGGGCCCAATCCCGAGGTATGAAACCTACACCATATTAAATACTTCTTTGGAGAATGTTTTGATGAATGTTGAGAATATGATCGAAAAACCAAAGCCAAGACCGGAACATCGTAGACCACCACTCCACTCCAATTTATACTGCCAATACCATAAATTCAATGGTCATACCATTGACGAATGTGTGGCCTTCCAAGACATTGTGGAAGGATTAGTTAGAGAGGGGAAGATCAACCAATTCTTACAACATGCACGACCAGTCACCAATCACCCCCAGATCAACACCATCAGTGGTGGACCAACGATCTCCTCCGCCTACACTTCCAACAGAGCAAAACAGAACTTCATCTGGGCCACTTAATCGAACAACCAGATCTTCAACATTGAGTCTGGTAGAGCAAAGAAAGTTGGCAAGGCTGGTTGGGAAGCCATAACCTTCTCGGAGGAGGAAGAACGAGGCATCGTCTTCCCTCATGACAATCCCCTCAGTATTTGGGCTCAAATTGCAAACTTTGATGTCGGACGAATCCTCATCGACACAGGGAGTTTGCTAAATGTGATCTTCATGGAAGGCTTCAATTAGTTGGGGATTGATGACAGGGAGCTTAACAGAGCAGTAACTCCATTACTAAGTTTCTCAAGAGACTCGGTAATGCCTATAGGTATAGTTTCCCTACCAATTTCAATAGGCACAACTCCACGCATAACAACGGCAATACATTCCTAGTAGTGGACTGACCCACAACCTACAATGTCATCCTAGGAAGGGGACTACTAAATCAAATCAACGTGGTATGCTCTACGCGTTTACTCTTGATGAAGTTTCCAACAATTATGGGAATTGGCCAGGTCAGAGCAGGCCAACTTTCAGCAAGGACTTGCTATCAATCTACTCTCACAAAGATAAACCCTAGTTCCAACAAGGAGACCATGTTTGTCACTTAGAAGGCATACGAGGCTGACCCTGTTGATCCGGAGCTCGTGAAACAGATCCAATCTAGTCCTCCAAAGGACCTAAGGGATTTATTTACAATTCAAACACCTCAACCAGTTTAGGGGATCGAACCCATCAGACTCCATCCGGCAAACCCATATAGATTGATCATAATTGGGACTACACTGCAACAGGTGACCAGAGATGCACTCATCCAATTCCTCAGGGAAAACAGGGAATTCTTCGCTTGGTCTTATGCTGACATGCCTGGCATATCAACAGATGTGATATGTCACAGACTGACCATTGATCCTTCTTTTAAACCAGTCACCCAAAAGAAGAACATATGACGCCGAGCGTCAGTTGGCCATGCTGGAAGAGATCACCAAGCTCAGTACAATCCATTTCGTACGGAAGGCCATGTACGCCGCATGGGTAGGCAATGTGGTTTTGGTCAAGAAGCCCTCAAGGGCATGGAGAATATGTATCGATTTCACGGATCTTAATCGGGCATGCCCCAAGGATAGCTTTCCTCATCCCAAGATTGATCTTCTGGTTGACGCAACAGCAGGTCACAAACTCCTTTGCTTCATGGATGCCTATTCTGGATACAATCAAATTCTTATGCATCCGGATGATCAAATCCACACCATCTTTCGCACAGATCTAGGAGTCTACTGCTACAATGTCATGCCATTCGGCTTGAAGAATGCCGGAGCAACATACCAGTGCCTGGTGAACTTCATGTTCGCTGACCCGATTGGGAAGTCCATGGAGGTGTATGTAGATGATATACTCGTCAAGAGAAAAATTTCAGCGGACCATGTACACAACCTTTCCAAAATGTTGGAGCTGTTGAAGAAATATCGGATGAGGCTAAACCCGTCAAAATGTGTTTTTGGAGTCAGCTTCGGAAAGTTTCTCGGCTACATGATCAACCAAAGGGGGATTGAAGCCAGTCCTAAGAAGATTAAGGCCATCCTTGATATGCACCATCCACAAACAATCAAAGAGGTCCAGATCCTCATAGGTAGAGTCGCAGCATTCACTCGATTCATCTCACGAGCCACTGACAAGTGCATGCCTTTCTTCAAAGCCCTCAAGACTAAGGGAAAGACCATCGAGTGCGAAAAAGCCTTCACTGCTCTCAAGGAGTATAAGACCAGAGCTCCCCTACTAGCTAGACCAAACACGGGAAAGCAACTCATCATCTACCTTTCGATCTCCACCTCAGCAATCAACTCTGTCCTAATCAAGAGGGCAGACGGAGCAGAACACCCAGTCTACTATGTCAGCCAAGCATTCCAGGATGCGGAGACCAGATATGGTGATCTCGAGAAGCTTTCTCTTGCTCTCATTGTTACTGTAGAAGGCTTAGGCCTTATTTCCAAGCTCCTCCCATACTAGTCCTCACCAACAAACCCCTCAGGAAAGTCTTACAGAAGCCAGACACCTCTGGAAGACTAAAAAAATGGGCAATCGAACTCAGCGAGTTTGATAATTCCTATGCCCTAAGACCATCTGAAAAAGGCCAAGCCGTTGCTGATCTAATCTCTGAATTCACATATAAGCCCACTCAATACATGCCGGAAGAACAACAGAAAATACCACGGCAGTCAGTTGCCAAGGTCAAGAAGGAGACCAGCTCAAACCCCATTGCCAAATCCAAACCAGTTTGGATCCTTTATATGGATGGATCAGCATGTCACCCCGGCTCTGGAGCAGGCCTAGTACTCACCACCCCAGATCAAGTAAAGCTCAAATATGTTATCCACTTCAACTTCAAAGCATCCAATAATGAAGCAGAATACGAGGCCCTCCTCGCCGGTCTTCGCCTTGCCAAAGATTTGGGAGCCAACCAGGTCAAGATTTTCAGCGATTCCCAACTTGTGGTGAGTCAAGTGAACAACAACTTCAATGCAAAGGATGTCAGCATGTCCTTATACCTTGACAAGGTCAAATCATTACTCCACCACTTCCAGGCTTATGAGATGACCAAAATTCCAAGATCGAAAAACAGCCGTCCTGATGCATTAACAAGACTAGCCTCATCTATCAACGACAAAATTGGTCGAAGTGTCCCGGTAGAGCTGCTACAAGTGCCAAGCACGCTAGAGCGAGATGTCCATATCATCAACACTAATCCAACCTGGATGGATCCAATCATCCTCTACCTTAGGGATGGAGAGTTACCAGAGGACAAGAACGAGGACAAACGTATCAAGCGCCAAGCCGCTCGCTACACTATTGTTCACGGTCATCTATATAAGCGAGGATTTACTCTCCCCCTACTCAAGTGCCTACCACCAGATAGGGGCCAAGCAGTGCTCAAAGAGATTCACGAAGGAATATATGGCAATCACTCCGGACCAAGATCCCTCGCCCACAAAGCCTTCCGACAAGGCTACTACTGGCCTACCATGCAAGTAGATTCAATCACCTTCACTCAACAATACGACCGATGCCAACGTTGTGCTCCCATACCACATCTACCTACAGAAAAGCTCACACCAATGCATAGTCCATGGCCTTTCTTGCAGTGGGGACTAGATCTGATTGGCCCTATGCCAAAGGGCAAAGGAGGCGTAGGGCACGCCTTTGTCGTGGTAGTCTACTTCAGCAAATGTGTAGAAGCAAAAGCCCTCGCGACAATCGCAGCTTCTCAAATCGAAACTTTTGTCTACCAAAACATCATATGCCGCTTCGGCATACCACATATCATCGTAATAGACAACGGAAGACAATTCGATTATGCTCGCTTCCGGTCAGTCTATGAAGTATACGGCATCACTCTTTGTTTTGCCTCTATCGCCCATCCATAAGCCAATGGTCAAGCGGAGTCCATCAACAAGATCATCAAATATAACCTCAAAACCCGCCTAGACGAGGAAGCCAAAGGAGCATGGTCGGACTACCTACCTGACGTCCTATGGTCCTGCCGCACTTCACATCATACATCCACCAATGAAACACCATTCGCCATGGCCTTCAGCAATGAGGCTGTAGTACTAGTGGAGATTGGTGAGACTTCCTACCGAGTAATCCCCTATGATCGTGACGAAAACAATGAGCTTCTCACTCTCAACCTCGACGTACTAGATGAGCATCATGAATAAGGCAACATACGCAACATGGCCTACCAACAGAGGGTTTCCCGGTATTATGACTCCAGGGTCAGTTCGAGAAGCTTTAAGGTGGGAGACTGGGTTATTAGGAAGATCAGTCTGGCAACCAAGGACCGAGCAGACGGAACACTTGGCCCAAAATGGGAAGGACCATACCAGGTCATCAGGGTCTGCCGACTAGGTACCTATGAGCTACAATCTCCAAATGGCAAGCCACTACCCCATCCCTGGAATGCAGATCACCTCAAATTTTATTACAAGTGAAGCCTAGTCTTCCTTCCAATTTTGTATGGTTCAGGACGATCAGTATCAATATGCTATCAATGAATACTCACTATTTTGTTCATCAAAATTCATTGTTTATTTGTTTAAGTTTATCTTCGCGTGTTCAGCCACCCACCAACCAGTACCCAACTTAGTCGGCCCCAGCCAATCAGCCCTAATACGTATCTGGGCATCAAATTTTATTGTTGTTTGTTCAAGTTAATTTTGGTCGGACGCGTGTTCATACACCTACCGGTCGGTACCAATACTGATCGGCACCAAACTTACAAACACTTTAAAAATGGATAAGTCCTAAGTTAATTGTTTGGATTAGTCGTACATTTAAAATTTTTGATCGGTGCTAGTTACAACACAACTACCGACCATGATGGACTTATACAAATGAAAAAAATGCAAATTGTTCAGTTCACTTGGCCTCACTGGTCGGCAAGATGCAAATTACAAATGCAAACAACCGATAAAATCACAATCCGACCAACAACCATTTGGAGCAAACACAAGCTATTTAAGGCAATCAGTTTTCATAAGCGGCATGTATATAAATCATTCAGGATGTATCCGACTACTCAACAGTTGGAAGAAAAACCAATGCATTTAAAGAAAACCAGTTGTAGTTTGTTCAAGACATTTTACAAGGGGCATACCGTAAGAAAATCGAAAGCATAACACATAAAGATAGGCGCAGGGCATAACAGGCTCGGAAGACTAGGGACAAACATGCTCAGTCATCAATAGGGATCTCTTCATCGATATGCTCGTCCTCTTGGAGCGTGTGCACAACCAGGGTCTGATCAACCGACTCCAGCACTAGATCATTAGGATACACCCCATAGAAGATCCAATCGGTCGCATGCATCTCTTCATACGACGGCAACTCAAACGATTGACTGAGCGCTGGAGGCTTCTTCAACCACGGGAACTTGATCGGCAGATCCTGGTTGAAGAAGAGGACCTTCTGCATCACCTTATCCTCCACCAAGCCGAGCTAAATATAAATGTGATCTACCAGCTCAGTCGACCCCTTGTATTCGGCCATTGCTTGAGCACATGCACCCACTGTACCGCCCTTAATACAAGCTCCCACTGTAGATCCAATACTCGTTCAGTTTGATCGGCTCGACCCTTCTCAGCAGTCTTCACTTGCTCTTGGACTTCCTTGTTCTCCTTGAGCAGATCGACACACCTTTTCACGTCTCTCTCGGCATCCCACTCCTTTGGTTTCAGACCCTCAACCTTCTCCTACAGCTTGGTCCTCTCTTCCTCCACCTGCTCGGCCTGCTTCGCAGCCTTCTGAAGAGTGGAGAAGACTTCTCCAAAATACTGTCGACCACCAAAAAACTTAGTTAGAAAACAATTACAAAAAACAACAAAGGAAGAACAATAAAGTACCGAATACTTACATGGGCGCCCTCGGCCACGACCTTCGCATACCGATCAGGAAGGGTGGCCTTGCTCATCTCGTTAACCTCCTTCAGCTCCCTTTGGTTGTTGAGGATGAGACTGTTCACGATCGGCACCATGGTCAGATGCATGCACTCCGACACTTGGGGCCAAGAGACGTCCTTATCTGTCATCCAAACAACGTCAGGAGTATCACCAGGATTGGTGAAATACGCCTTCAACCCATGATTGAAGAGCGATCGATGAAGCGGCTTCAGCACCTACCAAGGAGGTAGAGGTAGAAGAGACACTTGAGTCACAACTGACCGGGCATTCTCGATTGCATTTACCTCGGCCTGCCTCTTCTTCTGCTGGGCATCCTCAGCACCCCTAGTGTCCCCATCACGGAATGCCTCCACCTTTCGACGGTGGACCTCCGATGGGTCCAGACCAGCCTCCTCCGTCGACCGCTTCTACCAAGGCTTAGGTACACTATCGGCCCCAACGAAGGGCACCGACTGACTGGTCGGCACCTGATTCCTCGGTTCCTTCCAAGGAAGGACCTGCTCTTTGTTCTTCTAGGCCGTGGTCTTCCGGTTCGACCTTTTGCTCGTCCTAGAGGGCTCAACACCCCCCTTGACTTTCTTGGCTGCCTGATCTGCTAACTTTTTGTCGGTGGCAGCATGTTTGGCCATAATCTCATACATCTTCTCGGCTACCTTTAGCACATTTTCATGGACTGCAATAACAAAAAAAAAACAAGTTAAATTCAGTCGGCATAGAAAAAACTTAGGTTCCCTTACCGACCAAGATACCAAACTTACTAGGTGGTTTAATGAAATCGACTGCGATCAAGTTTTCAGGATGACGGAGAATCCACCGACTACGTTCAAGATTGGACAGCCGACGTCGCACGTCCTCACACTCCTTTTCCTCGGTAGTCGAACACCCTCCTTTAAATGCATCTGCAGAGCAAAAAGGACCGATTAGAAGACAGTTATGGTCTACTAAAAACAAGTTGCAAAAACGACAATCCTAAGCCTAAATCTATGGTCGGCAGTTACAACCTTCCGACTGAAAGAAGGGCTGAATCCGTCTCTCCAACCTGCTAGTTTCCCCCTCTCAAGGGCCGGACACCCAACAATACCTATGCTTCGAGTTCTTCTACGAAGAATGTATGGCAACGATGAACGAAAACCTCTTCTTCTTCCCCACACATTCGATCTCGAACCACCCAGGTCCATACTACTGCTGACAAAATTTTTATAGATAACACAACTGGCCCTAGCTCGGTGCCGGCTTCTCGCATAGTCGGAAGGCCGTGTACGGGCTGACTAGCGTGATCCAGCCATTCACATTCAATTGGCCGAATACAATTTGCGCCCGAGCAAGTATATCCTGAAGCTAGGGATGAAGGGGCAGACGAACCCCATGCTTGAACGAGTCAATGTTGAACAAAATTGATGCCTCCGGAGGTTGGCTCGGCCTAGCACCAGGATGAGGGATGACCATTCTAAAATTGTCCGGCACATTGTATAGATCCTAAAATTTGATGAGGTCAACCTCCCTCAGAGGGATCGGCACATGAACCATCACATATGGCGATGTATTCAACGAGATAGCTGTCCTCAAAAGATCGGCATCAATCACCTCTTCATCGCCCTCCTCCTCTTCATCGACCTCCTCATCTTCATCGGCCCCTTCATCATCGGGCCCTTCCTCTTCTTCAGTGTCTTCTCCGTTAGTATCCTCTTCATTGCCCCCTTGTTCCACGGCCTCATCCTCACCAGTAATCTATTCCCCGACCTCCATATCTTCATCGCCCCTCTCTACTCCCTCCATCTCTTCGGCCTCTGACTCTTCAAGGTCTATCACTGGAGGTTTGGATGACGAGGCCTCAAGTATATTCCCGTCGGCATCACACCTGGTGACGTCCTTAAACAATTCTCACACGCTATTAATGGCCAACGATGGTCCACTACTAGCCGATAAGGACACACTACTAGCCGACGAGGACCCACTAAGTGAGGTGGAACTACTCGACATGCTCGATGCATCATCTACCGAGTAGAAAGGTGCATCACCCCCAAAAGTTTATGGGGATCTTTCCCCAGATCCATTCGTGGGCTCCGACTTTGACATCTACATACAAATGACAGACTACACTAAGAATCAATCTATCCTATTACAAATGGGAAGAACAAAACGAAAGAGGCAAACTTTATCTCTAGTCGGACGAAAAGCTGATCGGACAGAACTTGCTCGGAAACTTACTTGCTCTACTGACTTGGTCAGAATTTGACTTGCTCTGCGGACTCAGTCGGATGTTGATTTGCTCTTCTCAGTAGATCAGAAGGGTTTGGTCGGTCACAACAACAACACTCCGAAAAGTACGCTCAAATGACTAGCACCCCCTTTTATTTAGGTGCCTCTGCTACAGATTAATGCACCTCCTCGATTTGTGCACCCACTAAGCAGCCATTAATGCTCCACTAAACCATCATTAAGGGGCCACACGTATCATATCATAGATCAACCAAGATGAACCAACAAAGCAGCCAAGTGTACATAGATCAGCAAGCCCCATGGGCGACCGATCTATCCCGTCATTCGACGTTCCTCAAGGGACTCGCGCTGATCGGTAAGCCACGACCGATCTGTCGCGTCATTCAAGGTTCCTCTGGGGACTTACGCCGATCGACAAAGCTCCCGGCGTGACAGATCAATGGCGTCATTCGAGGTTCCTCAGGCGACTCGCGCTGATTGGAAAACCTCTAGGGGCGACTGATATGTCGCATCATTCGAGGTTCCTCAGGGGACTCGCGCTGATCGGCAAGCCTCCAAGGGCGACCGATCTATCGTATCATCCAAGTTTCCTCTGAGGACTCACACTGATCGGCATGCCTCCATGGGCGACCGATATGTCGCGTCATTCAGGGTTCCTCTGTCGACTCGCACAGATCGGCAAGCCTGTAGGGGCAACTGATCTGTCATGTCATTCGAGGTTCCTCAGGGGACTTGCGTTGATCGGCAAGCCTCCAAAGGCGACCAATTTGTCGTGTCATTTGAGGTTCCTTAGGGGACTCGCACTGATAGGTAAGCCTCTAGGGGCGACCTATCTATCGCGCCATCCAAGTTTCTTCAGGGGACTCGCGCTGATCGGCTAGCCTCCATGGGTGATCGATCTGTCGCGTCATTCGAGGTTCCTTAGGGGAATCGCATTGATCGGCAAGCCTCTAAGGGCGACTGATCTATCGCGTCATTCGAGGTTCCTTAGGGGACTCACGCTGATTAGCAAGCATCCAGGGGGGTGACCGATCTGATGCCTCCTCTACCCGACTAAGGCGCACTTGCTCTCCCAAGGACTTGGGGAACTACAGGGTATAACCTTACTGGTTGGTCTACACGGTCTTCACAGAATTAACAAGTCCTCGGCCGAGGAAATCCACTCCGACCAATCACCAGGAAGAAGACCATCGTCACAGAACATATGGTCCCCTGACCTATTGCACATGAGTACCGACCATATCATCTCTGGTCGATCGACGAGCGCTAGCTGTCATCCTGCACCACCCACCACCGTGGTCGGCACCATCTGGTAGGTATACTCATCCACACAGTAACAACACTGCCCTAAAGTTCAAACGAATCACCACCACTCGTTTAACACCCCAAGACACGTGTCAACATCCTGGAGGTTACTTGGGCATCACAACATTAGGGTTTCAATAGTCACATTCATTGCTACTATAGATACGAGGCACACTCCCCCATAAAAGGTAACAACTATTCACTAAGCCTTACGCTGCCTAATTTATGTCTGATCTCCCCTTCGCTTACTAACATAAGCATCAGAGTCCACTAGGTCAGCGCCCCACTGGTGTAAAGTACTCTTCCTATTGTCTCGCAGGTCTCCTGGCGAACGAGAAGAAGACATACCAGCGGTCATCAAGACCCTATTCCAATAGGTCCATTTTCGGATCAAATAATTGGCTTATTAAAAATATAAGAGATGAAAGATTTTAGATCGTCCGGAAAAAAAAAAAAAATTGACTTGAACAATGAAAAATCAACATCAGAAAAGCTAAGCCAATAAATTTATGGATAAACTACATAAAAGTACCAAAACTTTAGGGGTCATTTCAAGTTCATACCCGAACTATGAAAATTTTCATATATGTATCCAAACTATCAAAACACAACATTTAGGTACCCACCGTTAGTCAATCTGTTAGTCAAACTGTTAAAGCCTGAGGTGGCAGTTTTTAAAAAAAAAATTTGCTGAATTTGACTCCATGTAGACCAATTTTCAATTCAAAAATTATAATTTTAAAATAAATGGAAAAATAAAAATATCCCACCTAACCCCACCTTTCTTCGTCCTCTATCAGCAGTCGGCCATCCCTTTCTCCCTTCCGTTCCATCTCCCTCTCTCTCTCAAATCGACACCAAATTATCACAATCTTCAGTGACTCTCATCTGCTGCCTCATGATCTCGGTCGATGTTATTGACTGCTACGGTCTAGACGGCCGCACGGTGAACGACATCCTAGGGGAGCCACTACTATTCGATCCATTAGGCGACGAGGGACTCGACCATCCATCATTTTCGGCGCCTGACACCATCCTCCTCAATAGCGACTGTTTCAACATCTTCAACCCTAGTGCCCTCTTCAACTCGATCCTTTTGCGTATGTCATCGTGGTCGATTTCCTCGAGTTTGCCCAAGGGCCAGATGAGGTCGGGGTTTGAGTCGTGGTAGTCGAGTTTGGGCATGAGGAAGGAGCTGGAGAGGGACTCATGGCGAGAGTGGTGGTGAGGTCCCATGGAGGCAGAGGCATTGAGAGGAGGAGAGGGGGAAAATGGGTTTTGGAATTTGGTTTGAATTCGAATTTTGAGAACTCCACCATCGATGATTTGGATTTTGGAATTTGGGTTTTTTTTTCTTTCTCTTTTTTGTGTTTTTGGTCAATACACTAAGTAGATCGAGAAGATTTTGTGAAAAAGCCTTGATTTTTATTTAATTTTTAGTAAATTTTGGCTTTTGGGTTTATGATATTCTGGGTTTTTCACTGGTAAGATTTTTGGGGTGGCTGTTTGAATTTGGAGGTGGGTGTGTGTGTTGTGCAGGAAGAAGAGATGGAGAATGGAGGTGGGGTAGGTCGTGGGTGTTGCCACCAGAGCCCTATCGAGCCTCATATTCTCGTTTTTCCCCATTGCCTCTCTATATGAGCCTCTCCTCCGCCCAATAATGAACGAGAGACGTTGTGGGTCTTGGTGGGGAGGTAGTTTTTTTTTTCTATTTTTTGCTTTGTTTGGTCAATTTTGTACAATTAACTAATTTTTTGATGTTTTATTTATTATTTATTATTTTATATTATTTTTTAGCTTATGTGAAGTCCAACTCAGCATATAATTCTGACTGAACAATGCCACTTAAGCATTTAACAGTTTTGACTAACAGATTGACTAACGGTGGGTACTTAGATGTTGTGTTTTGATAGTTTGGGTATCTAGATGAAACTTTTCATAGCTAAGGTATGAAATTGAAATTACCCCTATAATTTGGGTACTTTTATTTAATTTATCATAAATTTATTTTATCTTTTAGACTTAGGGGGGTGTATTCAATATGTGATTTTAATTGATTTTAATAGAGTTTGAAATTTAGGTGTATTCAATCAGAATTTTAAATGCATTTATAAAAATCTAGGTGTATTTAATTCAGATTTTAAGAATTTGTTTTAAAGTCAGTGAAATTTTGGTTGTGTAATCAATTGCGATTTTAATTGATAGTTTATAAATTCATGTGTATTAAAAAGACCAACGATTTTATCCTATTTTATAAATTTGTGGATTTTAATGGGTTCTAAGGAACAACTACACATACCAACCTCCATCAACAATCCACCCATCCCCCTAGAAATTTCAATTGATTTGCAAAAAAAAAAAATGATCCCAGATTCCTCCCAATAATTAGAGAATGAACATTTCTCTGTCTCTCTCTCTCTCTCTCCTTCGTCCTCAACATCTTTCATCCATCCACATCTCTTGTTTTGGTCTGGTAGCCATCTTAATGAACAATTGAGATGGGAAGGCCCTTTGAATTGGCATAAACCCCGTAAGACTCAACAAAACGAAGATCTATCATTCAAATCAGACCAAGTTCCCCTCCTCTTCACGAACCCACCAAAATCGTCGACCCGCCCTGAACCTCTCAGCATATATACGGAGTCATTCCCATTTTTATTCAAGAAGCTACCATCACGTTCTCTTTTATTGAAGAAGTTGCCATCACGCCCATTTTATTTCTTGATATCTTCTTCTGCTGCTGTAACCATAATTCTTTCTCTTCATTTTATATCCTCTAGGTTCTAATTGGTGATTGTTTCAAGTGCTTTATTTATTGGATTAAATTGGTGAAGTTTCAGTGTTTGGATGTTTGTACTTTCAAAATTTGGAGCTTGTTTAAATTGATTAAGGTTCTAATTGGTGATTGTCAATTTTGATACCATGTTGCGGTTGTCAATGAAATCGACAGATGCCCCCAAAAAAACTAGTACTACCATTTCCTTTTGATGATGGTAATGATGCAGTGGCGTTCTGGTGAGCTGGTGAAAGAGGTGGCTGTGGTGGACTGGCTGAACTTACGTGATAGGAAATTAAGCCAAACACCTATAAAACATTTCAGAATCCATCGAAATTTTATTATAAAATCTATTGAAATTGGACATTAATCAAGTGAAATCATATAAAACACTGAAAAATCAATTAAAATCTTTTTTAATTTTTTTTAAACAGTCAAATCACTGTTATTTACAAGGATTATACCACACAATATACTGTCAGGGTTAATCTGCAAGTCAAGACTAGAACCATATGAGCAAGACCCACTTGGCAACCCATTATGATTTTCGTGTTTTTTATGAAAATCACTTTTACAAAGAACTACCTTATATATTTGATTACTAATCTCTATAGACGTGCTCTTGCACCTTTTAGATCATTTTTCTTATCACATTAATTTATCATAGGCACATTAACAAATAAAATTATGATAATATCTTTGTGAATCTGCAGACGTGCTCTTGCACCTTTCAGATAATTTTTCTTATTACATTAATTTATCATAGGCACATTGACAAATAAAATTACGATAATATCTTTGTGAATCTGCAGACGTGCTCTTGCACCTTTCAGATCATTTTTCTTATCACGTTAATTTATCATAGGCACATTAACAAATAAAATTACGATAATATCTTTGTGAATATTAATTATTTAAGAATTTGGCTTGATCTATAGGTATTTTATTTGAGGGGTGTTTGTGTCCAAAGTTTTTGCCAACTACTTATTTCTTGACTTTACAATAATAGAAATGAGAAGAAAAAAACAATATTATATCTAATATATATTAAACGTTAAAACTTGTAAATAAAAAAGGGATAATAGAATTGGTCCATTTAAGAGCATGAATAAGTCACGAACTATAAACTGGATCAAGTTTAGATGTTGACAATATTTATTGACATGACACTACAAGAAAATAAGGCTTGCCCGACGAAACGTGTTCGTCGAGCAACATGTAAGACTCGTCGGGCAACTTTAACCCCGGCGATTCCTTGTCGGGCAACGTTCGTCGAGCCACAGCCGTCTGCGGATCCATTCGTCACATATGAGTTGTTGAGTAATCCAAAAGTTAACATATTTTGCCCGACGAATAACATTCACCGGGTCAAGATATTAATTTTGCCCGACAAAGTGAGTATTCGCCGAACAAAAGTATAATATTTTAAAAAAGTAATAATTTATTTAATTAAATAAAAAATATATATATATATATATAATTAAAATAAAAATATTTAAAAAATATATACAATTAAAAGAATAAAACGAATCAAATTAAAATAAAAAAAGTATTTAGAAAAATTAATGTTACGTTTTTACAAAATTAAAACTAAAACAATGTTTTACATATTACATTCTAACTACTCGACGACGGGTTGGGGTGGTCGGTATACTGGGCGGGCTGTTGGGACGGAAGTTGAGGTTATGACAGAAGCTCATCCAATCCACGCTCACCCAAGTGGTCAAGCACCTTGTCGAGGGCGGTCTTGATTTGATCGTTTTGGGCGTGAATTTGCGCGTTTTGAGCCTTGATCTCAACATTTTCAGCCTGGAGGATCTTGAAGTTTCTCTTGAGCTCCGACATCTCCTCGGGAATGGCTCGCCAAAATGAACTTGACGAGTGACTAGAGACATCCCGCACTATCTCGTCGCCCGCCCCCCGAACGATCTTCCCTAGACGCCTCCCAAGTCGTCGCTCCATGATGACGATCGACTTCTTGGGATCCGGGAACTGCTCCTCCAACGGCACTTCGGGATGCTGTTGTGTGAGCTCAGCATGTGTCTGCTAGACGTCTTGCTCCATCGCCTCCTACAAATTCGAATAAATATTAATTAGAAATATAATTATCAAATTAAAAATTAATGTTTAATCTACAAAAAATAAACTTACGTGAATTTTGTCCGCCTCTTAGTCGCCCCGTCCCGCATACACTTGCCCCAAAGCATCCACCTCCGGAAACATCGACCGGCGATGCGCAGATCCTCCTGCCGGGCCGATAAGGATCGCGACCCTCCGTTGTGGTTTAATTTCTTCGCTCCCCGGTTTGAAGTGTTGGCAACCGATTTCTGCTGTTCATTAGTAAAAAAAAATTATTTTTCAAATGGAAAATAATATAAAAAAAAAAATAATAATTTAACTAGGTGGATAGTACGTACCACATAGGTTGGGGACACAAAATGGTCGCACAACCACAACCACCCTGCTAGTTTCGGCCCGTCCAACTCCTCCGGAGGATTTGCACGAGCTTCCTCCGGGGAAGGCCAGCTCTTGTAGTACTTGTGGAGCATGTACTTTCAGTCGGCGTACCGTAACTGCTAGTGGTGTCTCAGGTATCTACTGACATCGACGTCCTCCAAGTTGAACTCAAAATTGATTTGCAATAAATTACTAAATTTAGGAAAATAATTTTAAAAAATGAAATTAATGTAAACAAAGGAGAAACATGTACCGATAACTCTCCCCAACAACGCGTGATCTCCTCCAGGGGTTGGGTTCTGAAAGTCTCCCCCATCATCAGGGAATTGGTGCGAAGAATCACGCCAATGTCATGCACAAGCAGGCTGTGGATTTTTACCGGCCTAGACCAGAGGCGTAGCACGTACACCACCGGGATCTTTGCATTAGTTGTCCTTCAAATCCACGAGGAAGTCAAACCCCAGTTGATCCCACGTTCACCGACTTCCGTGCAAATTAGATGAGCATTCGTACCTAATATGAGTAACAAATAAAAATGGTTGTTTAAATAAACAAAATAATCAACTTACCCTTAGGGAGTGCTCCGACATCAGTCGTCGTTTCGTCTGCTCCGGCGTCGTCCTGTGGAGGCTGGGGGTCGGTACGGGGTTCCTCCCGTTTCTTGTTATGTTGCCGACGAGCTGATTGCGCACCGGGTCACTAATGATCCGAGATAGGTGTATGAACCGACGCCCCTGTTGAGGCAACCGAGGCAGTGGTTGCCTCCTCCGCATTATGATCATCAATGGGAACAGGCAGGGGCAGGTCCTACATGTGATCAAGGTGCGATGAGACATCTACAATAAGAAATTTAAAATAATTAATATAAAATTAACCAACATATTTTTAATTTAATAAAAAAAAACCAAACATTTTTAATATTTAATATTAAATTCACAAAATAAAAACAAAACCACATATAAAATTAACCAACATTTTTTAATTCCAATAGTAAATAAATAAATAAACCAAATTTTTTTTATTAAAAATTAGTAAATTGGTATCTAAAAACTAAAACCACCACATTCTAATTTGTTAAAATAAAACCAACACAAACCAAAATTAAACCTAAAATACTAATTAATCCAAAAGTACTAAACTCAAAATTCACAACATTATTTCTAAATCCAAATTTCGGGAATAAAATCAGACTTACAAATTAATCCAAACAGACAATAATAATATCCAAATAAAAAAATTCACATATTAAAAATTTATAAAACTCACACATCCAAAATTTATAAAACTCACATATCCAAAATTCACATATCCTACACCATATAAAAAATTCACACAAATTTTTTAAAATTCAAATATCCAAAATTCATAAAATTCACATATCCAAAATTCAGATAAAATTCGTATCCAAAATCATAACAAAAATTATATGCAAAATTCATAACATTATACCAATTTCAACATTATACCAAACATCAAAATTTCAACAAATCTGCAACATTAACCATAAATTCCTAAATCCAAACAAGCTTAGTAAACCAAATATTTATATTCCAATCCATTCCAAATTCACAATATTCAACTAATCGACCTAAATTCCCAATCTGCAAAATTGACAATAATACACAATCTTCCAAAATCCAATCCAAATTTGAATTCCATTTTTAATACAATTTCATAATATCCAAACCAAATTTCAATCCAAACTAAAATTAAAATTTAACCAATCAAAATTAACAATAACCAATCCACATTAACAATAGAGAGAGAGAAGGACAAGATGACTGCCGGCGGGGATAGGGGCGGCGACAAGACCTAACCTCGGTGAGAGAGAGGCGGTGCGAGAGATAGTTGTGGCGAAGGAATGAGAGCTGGAGTCTGAGTGAGAGAGACCGAGAAAGGGAGAGAGTGGTATTGGACACCGGTGACCTCCACAACCAAGCTCTAGTCTGAGTTGCAGAGAGATAGCGGTCAAGAGAAAATAAGGAAAATGAAGAAGAAGGAAGAAGAAGAAGAGTCGGTCTGATTTATCTGCCTGAAAATCCTTGCCCGACGAACGTCTCCATCAGGCTAATTTTTAATGAATTCGTCGGGTAACGGCACATGGTGGATAGTCGTCGGGTTACTATTTAACTATTCGTCGGGCAAAGATACGCGGTAAGTTTGAGATTTAGCGAAAATTTTGACGGAATGTGTGAAATTTTCGGGGAAAAAAATGTGCGTTTTTGTTACTTTGCCCGTTGACATTTCTACAGTAGCCCGATGAATAATTACATATAGCCCGGTAAATAGTTGCATTCGTCGGGCTAAAGTCTTATGATGTTGAGTTTATGACTGATCTAAAAACCAAGTCCGACGATAGACTTTTTAAGATCGGGACCGTTCAATTTTTGGTTTTACATGCCTATAGCTCCATCGATCATTATTGTCATGTTTTTCTGAGCTTATGTACCTCGATCGTTAAGTTTGTGAATTTCAATTGGTTTTTCGAAGTTTTGGTACCTCGATCATTCGTCAATGGTTTCTTTTAAGTTTGTAGACCTCACCCGTAAAAAATCTTGATGTTTTGAGTATTTCAAGCCGTCCAATCAAGAAGAAACGTTGTGTAACCATTGAATCATCACGCACCGTTATCGAATCCTGGGATTTCCAAATTGGATAATTTTTCGCGTAGGAGATATATGAGTACCTACCATAAATGTGGACGGTTAGATCGGTCCATTTCAAATTTTAAATTATTAAAAATCGTAAACCAAGCATATTCATCAAAGAGTTTAAACACTTGAAAGAAACTTCAAAACAATTTTCAAAGTTTTGGTTCTATTGATATTCAAACGATTGAATTTGACCGATCTAACCGTTCATATTTTGATTTTACGTGCCTAGATCTCGCCCATCGAAAATCTTGATGTTTTGAGGATTTCAAGTCGTTCGATCATGAAGAAACGTTATGCAATCGTTGAATCATCGCGCACGGTTACCTAATCACGGGAATTCCAAATTGGGTAATTTTTCGTGTAGTCGATCTATGAGTACCTATACTAAATGCGGATGGTTAGATCGGTCCATTTCATGTTGTAAGTAATTTAAAAAGTTGTTTAATAAATAAATGTACATTGAATCTGATATATATTGCCTGACGAATTCAGATTCATCGGGCATAACTTTTCAGTTTCGACAACTGCCCACCGAACAGAGAAATACGTGATGATATTTGAAGCCTTTGCCCGACGGATGTAAAAATATATTTGTCAGGCAAATGTCAGTTAGTATTTATAAATTGAAATTAGATTTAGTTAAAATTTTTCATTTTTTATATTTGTTATAAATAAATGGTTGTTGTATACACTATTTTATCAAATAAGATGAAATGTTGGAAAGCCGAATCAAGGATGATCGACATCAAAGTTTCTAATTTACAACTTTCATTCGGTGTCAGATTTGCTTTCCCTTCCCAATCACACTCGTCATCCGAGATGCGTATAGTACTTGATTCCTCCGAATCACTATCAATTTATTCTAATTCTCTGAGATCAATAAAAATGTCATCAATCACAATTTGTGGGATGATGTCGTTGGTCCGTACTCCATCCATGTTTAGGGTGGATGCCGAGCAATCCACCTAGTAAACGATTTGGTCATCATCTGCTTCCCTATCTTCTTCATGGTATCGGTCATCCAAGTCCCAAATATTTCTATGATTTACCATCTCAGCTACTCTCCAACCATCACCAGCTTTTGGATCATCCACATAGAATACTTATTTCACCGTACTAGCAAGGATGTAGGGATCACTCTCAAACCATCGGGTGTTTGTGTTGATAGAGGTACATAACTGATCTTTAATGACACTACCTAGGATACTTGGGTTCGTATCGAACCAATGACACTTGAACAAGGCGACTTCCTTGTGGTCTACGTATAACACCTTAACCACACTTAAAAATTTGCCGTAGAACCTCGTATCAATATTTGATTGGTGATTGATAGAGAAAAAAGATTTGATTGGTAGTGAAAATGGAGATGAGATGATGATTTTAGCTAGAGATAGTGAGTGAGTGACAGAGAGAGAGAGAGATCGAGAGATGAGCGCTGAAGCAGAGAGGAGAGGAAGAAGAAGAAGAAAGGAGAGCGTCTATGTTATTTAGTGTCTTTAGAATTTTGCCCAACGAATCACATTCGCAGGGCAAAGTTTAATGATTCACCGGGCAAGAGAGAGTCAACGACAAGTGTTATCCAACGACGAATAATCGTCGTTAGATATAATTTTTCCCGACGGATAGTCCAAATCGCCGGTCAACACTTCCTATTTGCACGCCAAAATCTTGCTCTTCCCGCCAACAGTTTACTCGATGAACCTTTGACGAATAATCGTCGTTAGATGTACTCTTGCCGGACGGATGGAACAAATCGTCAAACAAAACCTTCCTATTTTGCACGCCAACAACTTGCTCTTCTCGCCAATAGGTTACCCAGCGAGTCTTCGGGTTCGTCGGGCAAACCTTTTTTACTCGACAAAATTTACTTCGTCGGGCAACCTCGACATTCTTGTAGTGGTATGAGATTGTGAAGTAGAGAGGAAGAAGAAGAAAGGAGCGGCTGAGATATTTAGTGTGTTTAGCGTAGGCAATTCTTCTTCTCATTCTGTGCACATGAACTTAACTCCGTTAACGAGACAACCAGCGTACGTTTCTCCTCGGAATAGGCCAATGACCATCCGTATTAATTCTTTATTGAAATTTGGCGAGTTGACATCTTTCAACTGTGCCATCTGGTAAGATACACACAAGAAACGAAATTGGTAAACTTAAAAACCAATTTAAGAAATTCGCAAATAAAATATTTGACTTACATGCTCGGAAAACCAACGTGGAAATTGTTGTTTGTCCATTTCTTCCCAATTAGAAGGAAATTGGGCCTTCATCAACGCCTCGTGCTGCTCGTGGAAGGGCTGACTTCGTCATAGTTGTTCAGTATGAACCAATGAGCCACCTCCATGTCGTTATTGGTGAACGGCTCCGAGATTGGATGAGTGCCGAATGGTCGTGCGGGTTGGGCAAATACAGATATGGTCCCTGGACGTTGACCACCGTCATCGTTGCGCGAGGCCCAATTGAAGGAAGTTTAAACATTCTGAAGGTACATTGCACAAAATGTCAGTGCATCTTTTCCAATGTACGCCTCCACTATAGAGCCTTCGAGACGTGTCTTGTTCTGAACGTACCGTTTGTACGTACCTAACATTCTGCAAGGAAATTTACATTATGGTTCACATATATACATGATAGTAAGGAAATATTATCAAACAACAGGGATAAGTTATACCTCTCAATTCGGTACATCCAACGATAATGCACCGGGCCAGCTAGCTTTGCCTCATCCGGCAGATGTATTAGTAGGTGCACCATTACATCAAAGAATGCGGGAGGATATATTTGCTCTAGCCGACACATGATGTAGACAATATCCTCGTTAATTGCTTCGAGGTTCGCCTTAACCAAGGATCTGGCACATAGTATATGGAAGAATTGAGACAAATAAACTATCGTCTCAACAACACCACTCTCCAAGAAGGGCCTAATACTAATTGGAATGAGTCATTGTAGCAAAACATTATAGTCATGGCTCTTCATACCAGACATGGTCCCACCGTCGGTGCTAACGCTTCGGGATATGTTGTCGGCGTACCCGTCGGGAAATTTCACACCCTGCAACCACTTCAGGAATTTTTTCTTATTCTCCGGCATAATGTATAACTTGGATGAGCCATGATGTATTTGCCATTGACGACTTTTGGCCACAAATTAGGCCAAATCCCCATTTCTTACATACCCAGACGAATCTTTTTTGTGTCCTTTGACTTGCTTTCAATGGGTAAAGTCGTTTCCATAACACTCTCAGCAACATTCTTCTCGATGTGCGTAGGATCCGCGATGTATCTTATTTTCAATTTCGACCAATATGCCAACCGGAAGAATATGCTATTTTTCATCCAATTTTCCTGTTTAGCTAGTTTCGATCCTCGTGTGACGAAGTCATGTATACTGCTCAGTTTGGATAATATCTCATTACCACACCTCACCCTTGGTTGAGCTCGTAACTCTGATTTTCCATCAAATGAGTAAGATTGTATTCGTCGTCGATGATCCCAGGGCAGAAACCTTCTCGCACCCAAGTAGCATACCTTATATGCGTGCCAAAAGGACGTTGTGTGTGGTCCACATGTCAGGCAAGAAAGATAGCCCTTGGTGCTCCTTCCCGACATCATACCATACGCAGGAAAATCATTAATTGTCCACATTACAGTCGCTCGTAGAGTGAACATTTCTCTACTGCACATGTCGTATGTTCGGACACCATTTTCCCACAGATCCACGAGCTCGTCAATCAATGGCCGCAAATACACATCGATGAAATTACTCGGGGATTTGGGTCCCGGTATCAAAGTACTGAGGATTGTGAATTCTTTCTTCATGCATCTCCAAGGAGGCAAGTTATACGGAACCATAACCACCGACCAAGTGCTATAGGGCTTTGCAAAACTCCCAAACGGGTTAAACCCGTTAGTAGCGAGCCCTAATCTGACATTTCTTGTCTTCGCAGCAAACTCGGGATACATCTTATCAAATTCCTTCCAAGCCTCTCCATCGGTCGGATGCCTCAGTTCATCATTATCAATGCGTTCATCCTTGTGCCACCTCATATCACAGGCTGTGTGGGACGACATATAGAATCTTTGTAACCTTGGCTTCAATGGAAAATAACGCAACACTTTGTTCGGAATCCTGTTCTTTTGAAACCTAGGCTCATTGCACACGGGACATTTGTCAAGCTGCTCGAATTCACCGTAAAAAAATGAAACAGAGGCCCTTCAACAGCTTCTTCGACCTATAATGATCTTTAGGCAGACGGTTGTCTTCAGGGAACATTCAGATGATGATGTCCATCATGTGATCAAAATTCTTGTTCATTTGATTATACGCAACTTTCATGTGCATCAACTCCACAACTGCCCCTAGAACCGAAAATGATTTACAACCGGGGTATAATTCGCGTTGAGCTTCTTTCAAAAATCTCTCGTAATGGAGCTCAGAGTCTTCGGGTTGCAACCTGGGCGGCTCATTGTCCATATCATCCGATGCGGAAGGAAAAACATCGGTTAATAACTCAACGACTTGATCATTATCACATCGCCCATCCAAACCACTTTCGTCCACGACGGGTCCCGAGAATCGAAGATGTCGATGCGGAAAATATTTCTTCACCAAGATAGATCCAATTAGTGTAGTTGTGTACGATCTCTTTCCATTCCAGATGAGTTTTGTAACGACCCGGACCAGAAATTAAATTATTTTGAGAATTGGACGATTTTACCCTCGATTTTGGACGGGTTCGGGAGTCACTTTTTGACTGGCAGTACTTTTAGGAATTTTTCTTGGGTTGTTGCATAGGTCTCGAACTCATGAGTTCGTAGACAGGTGGCACGCGGAAAACGGAGACCCGGTGAGTTCGTTACGGGTCTAGAAGTTTCAGGGACAATTTGGTAATTTTGGAAAAGTTTGAACTTTATATCAGATATTTTCTCTCTCCTCGAGGGAGGGGGTCCATATATTTTTTCAGTCTCTCTCTCTCTCTCCTACCCGTTTCTCCCCGTGCGAACACCAAAACCCATTTTCATCGGACGAATTTCAGTCCGATTTGATCGAAACTAAGGCCGGAAGGATCTTCCCCGCGACCCCACAAGTCTTTTGGTGTAATCATCGGAGCGGGAGCACCGCCGTAGGGGACGGATGGAGGAGGGAAGTGGATCGAATCTTCTCAGTCGTTTTCTGGCCAAACCAGGTATGATCTCGGAACGTTGACCTCAAATTTGGATTCCTGGTGAAAAGTAGATGAATTTACATGTGTGGATCATGAAAAACGGTTAAGAAATGAAGAAGTTATAAAAGGTTGAAGTTTCGGCCGGAAATGGGGGATTCCGGCGAAACCAGACGGCGGCTGCCGGTCATCTTCTCAGGCCAGACTTCGGCGACGGCACCGGCAGCCGATCGTCTTCTCCGGTGACTGGTCGAGTCGGGTCAGACTGGGTCGAGTCGAGTGAACCGGTCAGGTTGAGTGAATCGGTCAGGTCGAGTTGAACCGATCGGGTTGAGTGAACTGGTCGGGTTGAGTCGAGTTGAACCGTGTCAGGTGGAGCTGGGCCGAATTGGACCGGTCCAAGCACGTGAACACTGTAGCAGGCGCGTGACCGGCGCGTGGCGGTGCGTGAGCGCGTGTTCTGACCTTCCGGTGGTGCGTGGCGGCGCGTTTGACTATTCCCGATGTCACGGCGACGCGTGACTAGGGTTTTGGGACGTTCCAGATCAGATTTTATTAGTTTCGAGGCCATAGGAGTTAGTTGAAGGCCCGATTTGGGCAATTCCAGCGGTAATGGTTGACCTTGAAGTGGATTTTGAGCTCGAAAAGTTAAGGTAGTTGGGTTATTATTGTGCATGTGTTCCTTGGGCTAGAGCGTCCATGAATTTTGGCTTCGATGATGTTTGTGAGTGGAACCTTTCCTAAACTCATACCTATATGACTTATGTACTGTTATGTGATAGATTATGTGATGACTGGGATTTCAATTGAATGATGATTGATTTAATTGTGTTAGTAGTATTTGATGTAATTATGTGTGTGGTGATGAATGTTTGGTTGACTAATAATATATTTATGGAATGAGAATGATTCAAGATGATGATAGGAAATCTAGACTATGCCAGGGTTAGCTTTAGGACCCAGCATTGTTAATTATGAGATGTAGGTACTTTGAAATGAGTATAAACTAATACTTTAGTGGTACATTTCAAAGATAGATTCCGAGATTTAAATTAGAATATCGATGAGAAGTAGGTACTCTGGAATGAGTATAAACTACCACTAGATTAGCGTATCTCGAGGGTCAATTCCGAGATACGTATCACGATATCAAGTCGTGAGGTATGATACATTCGGTGAAATACATGAGTCACATCGAGATATCGTTTTGACGTGGTAATTATTTGAGTTCATGATTTTGAGTTGAAACCGTATTTGTGATTATAATACTTGATTTTGGATCCAATACTGTTTTGAGGGGGGGGCCAGGATCCGGGGCTAGGATCCGCTGAGACGGTGAACCCGGTGAACCTCCAAAATAAAAAATACCAATTTGAGGGGGGGCCAGGATCCGGGGCTAGGATCCGCTGAGACGGTGAACCCGGTGAACCTCCAAAATAAAAAAATACAGATTTGAGGGGGGGCCAGGATCCGGGGCTAGGATCCGCTGAGACGGTGAACCCGGTGAACCTCCAAAAATAAACAATACCGATTTGAGGGGGGGCTAGGATCCGCTGAGACGGTGAACCCAGTGAACCTCCGAGATAAACATTGATTGAGGGAGGCTAGGATCCGCTGAGACGGTGAACCCGGTGAACCTCCAAGATAAACATATTTGAGGAGGACCAGAAAATGGGACTAGGATCCGCTATTGGCGGTGAACCCGGTGAACCTTCAATATAATTGGTTACTGTTCTTCGACTAGCATCAAGAGTTTTACTCCGTTGGTTCGTTGAGGGCTCCAACTCTGGCATCGAGGAGTTTTGGCTCCGCCGGGTCGCGAGGCTATTTATGCTTAGTACAGAGAGTTGTGATACAGGACTAGCACACCCCAAGGGATACCCTGGTGGCTAGGGATATGCCGACTGATGTGATATGATAGCTGAGGTTATTTCCAGGTCTAATATGGTTTGACGATGATTGTCATGTGATAAATCAGCCTATGGAAATACTTCGTCATCCAGGTCTATGGGTTGGTGTGGGCGGTGACCCAGAAGGACGAATTATTGTTGGTTCACAAGTATCTGACTAGTCGGTTGTCTTGTGGTATTCCAGTAGAGGTGTGAGCAGTGTCTGACCTACTGACATTTGGTGTCAGAGGGTATTCCAATTTGGACCACTACTATTCCGAGGTCTTGGCTTTGACTTGTATGATGTCCTACGTCTGACAGGTAGGAGTGGTCAGTAAGTACAGAAGTTCCGTGGGGAACTCTGTAAGGTTTACTAAAAATTATTTAAAGATAAAGGGTAGTTCTGGTATAAAATCTTGAGGTAAAAGGGCTGTCAGATGGGATAAGGGTTCTTTCCGGGTTTCGAGGAGAAATTCGGGAAGGGTCCTTAGAAGTTTGGACCTCATTCAATGACATCCAACTGCAGTTGTCACATTTACGACACGGACACCTGATACGTCTTTCAGCACTGCAATGACTACGTGCAAAGGCAATGTAGTTGTCGATCCCATCCAAATACTGATAAGAATATCTATCCAACATTTGCATCCAGCCTTTGTCCATTGTGTCTGCTTTCACAACATAGAGTGAACGTAAGTAATTGAGTTAATATTGTCCCGTAATTAGAACAAGTTAAAATCAAAAGCAGCTCGTCAACTTATGCCTCCGGTGATTTGGCCCTATCCCATTCGAGAGTGCACATTCTGTGCTGTGTAGTTTGCGACTTACGAGGCTAAATTTCGATTGAGGAAAATTTCAGCAGCAACTACCTGCAGTTCCCAAAATGCACGATGTAGATATTATAAAAAAAATATCTAGTATGCATTCGGAGAACATTGAGGGGATACAAACCGAATTTCCCACAATCGAAACCTAACCTCGTAGACCGCCAACTACACAACACATAATTGTGCACCCCCAAACTGTTCGAATAAATAGACAATTAAAGAGTCAGTCAATCAACTCGATTCACTGACTCTCAAACGGATCTAAAGTTTTTCATTGAATTTCATTATATGAAGTTAATCAACTCGATTAACTTCACATAAACGGTTATGAAATATGAACATATTTCACCCCGTCCGAACTATATAAAGCGCTTTATATTAATTATGCATAAAACAGAGTTTACAATTTTCTAATTTCCGTACATATTTTCTATTTTCCTATTTTCCTAACATATTTTCTAATTTCCTAACATTTTTCCTAATTTAAATAATTTCATTACATATTTATTTTCCTATTTTCCTAAAATATTTTCCAATTTCCTAATTTCCTAACATATTTTCTATTTCCCTAATTTCATAACATATTTTCTATTTTCATATTTTCCTAACAAATTTTCTAATTTCCTAAACATTCTAAACAATTTCTAATTTCCGTTCATATTTTCTTTTTTCCTATTTTCCTAACATATTTTCTAATTTCAATAATATCATTACATATTTTTTATTTTCCTATTTTCCTAAAATATGTTTCTAATTTCCTAATTTCCTAACATATTTTCTATTTCCCTATTTTCCTAACATATTTTCTAATTTCAATAATTTCATTACATATTTTTTATTTTCCAAAAATATTTTCTAATTTCCTAACATATTTTCTATTTCCCAAATTTCATAACATATTTTCTATTTTCATATTTTCCTAATAAATTTTCTAATTTCCTAAACATTCTAATTAAACAATTTCTAATTTCCGTATATATTTTCTATTTCCCTATTTTCCTAACATATTTTCTAATTTCCTAATATATTTTCTTATTTCAATAATTTTATTACATATTTTTTATTTCCCTATTTTCCTAAAATATTTTCTAATTTCCTAACATATTTTTGATTTCCCTATTTTCCTAACATATTTTCTAATTTCCAATCATATTTTCTAATTTCAATAATTTCATTGCATATTTTTAATTTTCCTACAAAATTTTCAAATTTCCTAATTTCCTAACATATTTTCTATTTTCCTAACAAATTTTCTAATTTCTAATTTCCACAAATTCTAAACAATTTCTACACAATTTACACAATAAATACACAATTTCCTAACATAATTATATCCAAAATTCTTAACAAAATTAAATTGAGAGGCAAACACACATACTTTTTTATAAGTATTCCTTCAAATCAACCACAAAATTCCTGAAATACAAAAAATAATTAATTTCCAATCAAAAATCAAAATTTCAAAACTAAAAAAATTAAATTTCTCAAACCTTCAAAATTGATATTGTTGATTGAGAGAGAAAGAGATTTGATTGATTGTGAAAATGGTGATGAGATGATGAAGTACACTACAAGAAAAGCAGAATTGCCCTGCGAAATGTGTTCATCGGGAAAAGTTCGACGTTCATCCAGCAACATTAACCTTGGCGACTCTTCGTCGCGCAACGTCCGTCGGGCCACTGCTGTTGGGCTGGAGGTTAGTCGGCGACAACAGTAAAATCGTCGAGCAATTTAAATCTTGCACGGCGTATCTATTCGTCGCAAATGAGTTGTCGAGCAATCTAAAAGTCAACATATATTGCCCAACGAAGAAGCTTCACCGGGCGAAGTTATTACTTTGCCCGACGAACCGATTGCTCATCGGGCCAAAACTTAATATTTAAAATTTTTGATAATTTATTTAATTAAATAAATAAATATATAATTAAAATATAAATATTTAAAAAAAATACAATTAAAAGAATAAAAAGAATCAAATGAAGGTAAAAAAAAATATTTATAAAAATTAATGTTATGTTTTTACAAAATAAAAACTAAGGTAATATTTTACATATTACATTCTAACTACTGGGCGACGGATCGGGGTGGTCGGGATCTTGGGCAGGATGTTGGGACGGGGGCTGAGGCTGTGACGGAAGCTCATCCAATCCACGCTCACCAAAGCGGTCAAGCACCTTGGCGAGGGCGGCTTTGATCTCCACGTTTTGGGCCTGGATCTGCGCGTATTGAGCCTTTATCTCAGCATTTTCGGCTTGGAGGAACTCGCAATTTCTCTTGAGCTCCGACATCTCCTCGGGATTGGCTCGCCAAGATGAACTCGACGAGTGACTGGAGACATCCCGCACTATCCCGTCGCCCGCCCCCCGAACGATCTTCCTTGGACGCCTCCCAAGTCATCGCTCCAGGATGGCGATCGACATCTCTGGATTCGGGAGCTGCTGCTCCAACGGCACTTCGGGATGCTGTTGTGTTAGCTCAGCATGTGTCTGCTGGAAATCTTGCTCCATCGCCTCCTACATATTCAAATAAAAATTGATTAGAAATACAATATCAAATTAAAAATTAATGTTTAATCTGCAAAAAAATAAACTTACGTGAATTTTGTCAGCCTCTTGGTCGCCACATCCAGCATACACTTTCCCCCAGGCATCCACCTCCGGGAACATCGACCCAGCTATGCGCCGATCCTCCTGCCGGGCCAATAAGGATCGCAACCCCCCGTGGTGGTTGAATTTCTTCGCTCCCCGATTTGATGTGTTGGTATTTTCGCTGTTCTTTAGTAAAAAAAAAAATTATATTTTCAAATGGAAAATAACATAAAAAATAAAAAAATAATTTAACTATGTGGATAGTATGTACCACATAGGTGGGGGACATGAAATGGTCGCTCAACCACAACTACCCTGCCAGTTTCGGGCCGTCTAACTCCTCCGGAGGATTTGCCCGAGCTTCCTCCGGGGAAGGCCAGCTCTTGTAGTACTTATGGAGCTCGTACTTCCAGTCGGAGTACCATAACTGCTAGTGGTGTCTCAGGTATCTACTGATGTCGACGTCGACCAAGTTGAACTCACAATTGAACTACAATAAATTATTAAAGTTAGTAAAATAATTAAAAAAAAATGAAATTAATGTAAAAAAAGGGAGAAACACGTACCGACAACTCTCCATAACAGCGCGTGATCTCCTTCCGGGGTTGGGTTCTAAAAGTCTCCCCCATCATCTGGGACTTGGTGCGAAGAATCGCGCCAATGTCATGCACAAGCAGGCTGTGGATTTTTACCGACGCGGACCAGAGGCGCGGCACGTACACCATCAGGATCTTTGCATCTGCTGTCTTGAAAATCCCTTGGGATGTCAAACCCGGTTTATCCCGCGCATGTTCACCGACTTCCTTACAAATTCGATGAGCATTCATACATAATATGAGTAACAAATAAAAACGGTTGTTTAAATAAACAAAATAATCAACCTACCCTTAGGGAGTTCTCCGACATTAGTCTCTATTTCGTCTGCTCCGGCGTCGTCGTGTGGGGGCTAGGGGTCGGTATGGGGTTCCCCCTGTTTCTTGTTGTGTTGTCGACGAGCCGATAGGGTACCGGGCTGCTGGTGATCCGACATCGGTGGGTGAACCGACGCCTTTGTTGAGGAAACCGAGTCAGGGGCTGCCTCCTCTGGTGCATGATCTTCAACGGGATCAGGGCGGGGGCGGGTCGTAGACGTGATTAAGGTGCGATGCGACATCTACAATAAGAAATATAAAATAATTAATATAAAAATAACCAACATATTTATAATTAAAAAAAAACCAAACATTTTTAATATTAAATATTAAATTCAAAATATAAAAACAAAACAACATTTAAAATTAACCAACATTTTTTAATTCCAATAAAAATAAATAAATAAACCAATTTTTTTTTTTAAAAAAAAAATTAGTAAATTGTTATCTAAAAACTAAAACCACCAAATTCTAATTTTTTTAAATAAAACCAACAAAAACGAAAATTAAATCTAAAATACTAATTAATCCAAAAGTACTAAACTCAAAATTCACAACATTATACCTAAATTTCTAAATCCGAATTTCGGGAATAAAATCAAACTTACAAATTAATCCAAACATACAAAATAATATCCAAATCATAAAATTCACATATTAAAAAGTTATAAAACTCACATATCCAAAATTTATAAAACTCACGTATCCAAAATTCACATATCCTACACCATATAAAAAATTCACATAAATTTCTGGATAAACTAAATAAAAGTACCCAAACTATAGGGGTCATTTCAAGTTCATACCCCAACTATGAAAATTTTCATCTTGGTACCCAAACTATGAAAACGCTACATCTAGGTACCCTCCATTAGTCAATCTGTTAGTCAAACTGTTAATTGCTGAGTTGTCATTTTTTGGTCGACTGTTTGTGCTGAGTTGGAGTCTATGTGGAAAAAAAATAATTAAAACATATCCAAAATTTATAAAACTCACATATCCAAAATTCACATATCCTACACCATATCAAAAATTCACACAAAATTTTTAAAATTCAAATATCCAAAATTCATAAAATTCACATATCCAAAATTCACATAAAATTCATATCCAAAATCATAACAAAAATCATATGCAAAATTCATAACATTATACCAAACATCAAAATTTCAACAAATCTTCAACTATTATATTCCAATCCAAACAAATATTCAAAATTTCAACATTATACCAAATAAATATTTATATTCCAATCCAATCCAAAATCACAATATTCAACTAATCCCCCTAAATTCTCAATCTTCAAATTTGACAATAATGCACAATCTGCAATAATCAAATCAAAATTTAAATTCCATTTTCAATACAATTTCATAATATCCAAACCAAATTTCAATTTCAATTTCAATCCAAACAAAATTAAAATTTAACCAATCAAAATTAACAATAACCAATCTACATTAACAATAGAGAGAGAGAGGGACAATGAGTTTCACCTTGAAGAAACTCGGTGAGAGATAGGGCCGACGAGGATAGGGGCAGCGGCGACAGGTAACCTCGATGAGAGAGAGGCGGCGCGATGGATTGCAGGGGCAGCGGAGTGAGGGCTGGAGTTTGAGTGAGAAAGAGCGAGAAGGGGCTGGAGTTGCGGCGACCGGAACGGTTGGATTGATGTTGGAGTCTAAGTTGCAGAGAGATGGGTTCGGGAGAAAATAAGGAAAATGAAGACGAAGGAAGAAGAAGAAGAGTCGGTGTGATTTATCTGTCTGATTGACCTTTCCCGACAAACTTCTGCGTCAGGCAACCTTTTAATGATTCGTCTGGTAATAACAAGCGGTGGATATTCGTCGGGTAACAGTTTACAGATTCGTCGGGTAACAAGCGGTGGATACGCGGTAAGTCTGAGATTTCGCGAAACTTTTTGGCGGAATGTTCGTCGAGCAACCATTTAAAAGCTTCGTCGAGTAAAAACAATCGGTGGATATTCATCGGGTAACTATTTAACTCTTCGTATGGCAAAAATACGCGGTAAGTTTGAGATTTCGCGAAAATTTTGGCAGAATGTTTGAAATTTTCAGGGAAAAAATTGCGCGTTTTTGTTACGTTGCCCGACGACGATTCTACAGTGGCCTGATGAATAATTACATATTGCCCGACAAATTGTATCCTTCATTGGGCTAAAGGCTTATGATGTTGAATTTATGACTGATCTAAAAACCAGGTCCGACGATAGAATTTTTAAGATCGGGACCATTAAATGGTTACTTTTAAGTCTGTAGACCTCGCCCATCAACAATCTTGACGTTTTGAGTATTTCAAGTCGTCCAATCGTGAAGAAAAGTTGTGTAACCGTTGAATCGTCATGCACCGTTACCTAATCCTAGGATTTCCAAATTGGGTAATTTTTCGCTTAGGCGATCTATGAGTACCTACCATAAATGTGGACGGTTAGATCGGTCCATTTCAATTTGTAAATTATTAAAAATTGGACAATAAGCATAATCATCAAGGAGTTTAAACACTTGAAGGAAACTTTAAAACAAATTTTGAAGTTTTAGTTCTATTGATATTCAAACGATTGAATTTTACAGATCTAACCATTCATTTTTTGATTTTATGTGCCTAAATCTCGCCTATCAAAAAGCTTGATGTTTTGACGATTTCAAGCCGTCCGATCGTGAAGAAATGTTTTGTAACCGTTGAATTGTAACGCACCATTACCTAATCCCGGGATTTCCAAATTGGGTAATTTTTTGCGTTGGCGATCTATGAGTACCTACCATAAATATGGACGGTTAGATCAGTCCATTTCAATTTGTAAATTATTAAAAATCGGAAAATAAGCATATTCATCAAGGAGTTTAAACAATTGAAGGAAACTTCAAAACAAATTTCGAAGTTTTGGTTCTATTGATATTCAAACGATTAAATTTTACAGATCTAACAGTTCATTTTTTGATTTTACGTGCCTAGATCTCGCGCATCGAAAAGCTTGATGTTTTGAGGATTTCAAGCCGTCCGATCGTGAAGAAACGTTGTTTAACCGTTGAATCGTCGCGCACTGTTACCTAATCACGGGATTTCCAAATTGGGTAATATTTCGCGTAGGCGATGTATGAGTACCTACCATAAAATTTGACGGTTAGATCGGTCCATTTCATCTCATAAGTAATTTGTAAAAGTTGTTTAATAAATAAATGTAAATTGAATCTGCCATATATTGCCCGAAGAACCTAGATGAATATTCGTCGGGCAAAATCTCCTAGTTCGGCAACCGTCCACCGAATAGAGAAACACGTATTGATGATATTTGAAGCCTTTGCCCAACAGATGTAAAAGTATATTCATCGGGCAAATGTCTGTTAGATTTTATAAATTCAAATTAGATTTAGTTTAATTTTTTTATTTTTTATATTTGTTATAATTAATTGTTTGTTGTATACACTATTTTATCAAATAAGATGAAACTTTTGTGAATGAAATCATAAAACATACATATAAATCACATTTATTGATTTGAAGATGGATATTACATATATAAATGAAATTTCTAATTTACAACTTTCATTCGGTGTCGAATTCGCTTTCCCCCTCCCATTCACGCTCGTCATCTGAGATGTGTACAATACTTGATTCCTCCAAATCACTATCAATTTGTTCTAATTCCCCGAGATAAAAAAAAATGTCATCAATCGCAATTGGTGGGATGATGTCACTGGTCTGTACTCCATCCACGTTTTGGGTGGATGCCGAGGAATCCACCTGGTAAACGATTTGGTCAACGTCTTTTTCCCCATGTTCTTCATGGTATTGGTCATCCAAGTCCCAAATGTTTCTATGATTCACCATCTCAGCTACTCTCCAACCACCACCAGCTTTTAGATCATCTACGTAGAATACTTGTTTCGCCGTACTAGCGAGGATGTAGGGATCACTTTCAAACCACCGGGTGTTTGTGTTTACAGAGGTACATAACTGATCTTTAATGACACTGCCTGGGATACATGGGTTCGTATCAAACTAATGACACTTGAACAAGACGACTTCCTTCGGTCTGCGTATAACACTTTAACCACACTTAACAATTTGCCATAGAATCCCGTATCAACTTTTGATTGGTGATTGATAGAGAAAAAAGATTTGATTGGTAGTGAAAATGGAGATGAGATGATGATTTTAGCTAGAGAAAGAGAGTGAGTGAGTGAGAGAGAGAGCGAAAGATGAGCGATGAAGTAGAGAGGAGAGGAAGAAGAAGAAGAAAGGAGAGCGTCTAGGTTATTTAGTGTCTTTAGACTTTTTCCCGACGAAACACATTCGTAGGGAAAAGTTTAATGATTCGTCGGGCAAGAGAGAGTAAACGCCAAGTGTTACCCGACGACAAATAATCGTCGTTAGATATAATCTTGCCCGACGGATAGTCCAAATCGTCGGGCAACACTTCCTATTTTGCGCGCCAACATCTTGCTCTTCCCGCCAATAGTTTACCCGACGAGCCTTTGACGAATAATCGTCGTTAGATATACTCTTGCCCGACGGATGGTACAAATCGTTGAACAAACCCTTCCTATTTTGCGCGCCAACATCTTGCTCTTCCCGCCAACAGGTTACCCGGCGAGTCTTCGGGTTCGTCGGGTAAACCTTGTTTACTCGGTGAAATTTGCTTCGCCGGGCAACCTCGACATTCTTGTAGTGGTATGGGATTGTGAAGCAGAGAGGAAGAAGAAGAAAGGAGCGGCTGAGATCTTTAGTGTGTTTAGACTTTTTCCTGACATAATATATTCGCAGGGCAAAGTTTATGATTTGTCGGGCAACATTAAGTCAACGCCAAGTGTTACCCGACGACTGATATTCGTCGTCATATCTAATCTTACCCGACGGGAAGAACGTCTCGTCGGGCATACCCTTCCTATTTTACGCGCCAACAACTTGTTTTTTCCGCCCCACCTTACCCGGCGAGCTTTCGAGTTCGTCTGGCAAACTCTATTTTCGCGGCGAAAAACACTTCGTCGGGCAAATGTTTGTTGGGCAACCTCGAATTTCTTGTAGTGTGAACACTATGTGATTTAAATAGGCTAACAAAAATACGATACAAGTTACGAATGACTTCAACTTAAATGGGCCAAGTCATCACGACTAACTCTTCTGACACCGATAAAAATAAAGTAAGAAGCAAATAAAAAAAATAAAAAATTACTCTTACGAAATTTAGTAAGGGTCCGTTTGGATGGAAGAATTTAGATTTGGATTTGGATTTGGAATCTCTTCCTTTCAAATCCACTCGGTTCAAATGAGTTCATTTCAAATCCACTCATTTCAAATGAGTTTATTTCAAATCCAAGTGTTTGGATAACATAATTTGATCTCAGAATTTCAACTAAGGATTTGAATAACAATTAAAATTTGTTTCAGCTAATTGAAATCCAAAATTATAGGAGAAATAATGGGACTGAACATCATCTCCTCATTAGACTCAGAGTTTCCATTCCAAAACAGATTATTAATTCCTTTCTTGCCACAAGCTCGACAAAATCATTGATCAATACTTAATCAAACCTTAATTTAGGCAAAACCTTCAAACAAGTCAACAATCAATACCTTGGAAAAAAAGCCCCAAAAACACCATGAACCTGCAATCCCAATGTGCATCCAAACCGAACACCAGCAGCCCATGAACAATCACGGACAAGACGCTCAGAAGATTCAAAATCACCCTGATAGAATATACACATAGTCTCAACTCTCATCACAATCGACCACCAGACTGACAAAATCACTAGATTGCAAACGCTTCAGATTACCATTGCCACCACTCATCTCACCTTGAAAAGCCTCTCCACCCATTGGAGGCTAGTAGGAGGAGAAGACAAAGAGGGTTTTGGGCTTTTCCACCGTCGCTGCCAAGCTCCAACTGCAGTGCCGTTGGATTCAAGAATCTAGGTTTCATTCGCACAATATTTTCGCTGCGTGTGAGGGGTGGAAGGAGAGAATGATGTCAGAGAAAAAGAGAGGGGTAGAGGGAGAGATGCGTCGGAGAAGGTTTAGCCGGAGACAGTTTGGAGAGAAAGAAAAGCGAATGAGGGTGGGACGGAGAAAACAGAGAATAGGCTTGGTAGATAGAGAGGCTGAGTTAGAGTTGATTTTATCAAATGATTAGTTTTTAAATGGATTTGAAATCCTTAGATTTAAGTCCAAATTCAAATTTTTTAAATATATTTTTTTCTAAATAGTATAATTTGATTTTGAAGGCCCAAATTCAAATCTATGCTCATTCAAACGGAACAGACCTAAAGGTAGCTTGTAACCTAAACAAATCGTACAAAGATAGAAACAATCTGGTGAGTTGTAACTAAACTTCAATTTTGTGTAGAAATAAAAATAAAATCTAATTTGGAGAAAATATGACTACTTCCAGAGTGTGGAATTGTCGTGGCTGGCATTCAGCTTTCTAAACCTGTACTTAAGTTGGAATTTGGGAAAGAGTATCCGTTTGCTTTAAAATCACATCTGCCCTTCCCAAAACAAATATAAAAAATAAAAAAATAAGCAGAATCTGCCAGACCGCCTTCCTTCTGTTTTTTTTTGGAAGGTCACCTTCTTTCTTCTGCACCGTTGGAAAACTAACCGTTAATGGCTCCACTTTCCATCCAACGGGCAAAAATCCAGTCCGCGTTTTGTTTTGTGGGCTGAGTTGTTAACACGTTTTCCAGCCGACCTTCCTTCGTAAGAAATTCTCAACCGTCCACGTCGCTCGAATTCCGTGTCAAACAAGATTCTACAAATCGACGGTGATCCCTTCACCATGTCCTTCAGCGTCCCTCTATAAAAAGCCCTCTCCCCGCTCTTCGTAAACTTAAACCCATCCTCTCCAAATTAAACCCTCATATTTCTCTCATCTACCTCTCTCTCTCTCTAATTTTTGAGTTGTCTGTTTCTCTCTCTACAATGGCTCGATTCAACGGTGTCGTTTTGGTGCTAATGGCCTCTCTCTTGTTTGCCTCAACAATGGCTCAATCCCCTGCATCGTCTCCAGCCAAGTCCCCTGCACTTTCCCCCAAACAAGCTTCTGCTCCTTCTCCTTTGAGCACTCCACCTGCGGCCGCCCCTTCTCCATTGAGCACTCCACAATCCGCTGCTCCTTCTCAATCGCCTGTCGCTGACTCACCACCTTCTCCCCCATCGGCTTCCCCTGCATCTCCGGCGATCTCTCCCTCTTCAGGCTCCGGATCCGGATCGCCTTCCGCGGCTCCCGCACCCGCCCAGAACGGTGCCGTTTTGAATAGGTTCACCGTTGCGGGATCAGTGGCAGTCGGAGTTTTCGCTGCTGTCTTGGTTATGTAGAGTGGAATGTCACTATTATGATGAGTATAGCGGAGTTTTATTATCCATTTATTATTGTATCAAATTCGATTTATTATTTGATTTGATTTTATATTGGAATACATGGAAGACTTTTTTTTTAATTAGCTTTTCGTTCTTTGATTTGATTATGTTTTCTCGAGCACGATAAAGTTAAGTAGTAGGGTTTACCAATAAAAAGAAATACACATATTTTATTGAGGAAATTAAATTACAGGGAATTTTTCGAGAGCGTTAAGTTTCTTTTTAAAGGGCCAGCGAGTGGTGAATCTTTCACGAGATTCAGGAAGATTCAATTGTGTTAGCGCATTCCTGATCAGTAATCATTCCGAATATTCATTACTTGATGTGTTTCAGACAATAATCAATCAGAAGATTGACCAGTAAATATCAGAATCAATCAGAATAAGATTCACCAGTTGACAATTGAGCTTGGGAACAACCCCAACCAATAAGCCATCCCGTTGTAGTCTTGATTACACAAACCTTCCATGGTCTGTTTATTTAATTTTTAATTTCTTTTTTGGGTAAACAAACGGGGCAAGAGCCCAAAGACAGAACCAGAACTAAGGCCACCAAGCGAGCCCGCGTCACTCCCCGCCTTGTCGAGAGCAATCAAACCATTATTTCACAAACGTCAAGATTTGGATTGGAAAGAAAAATAAATAAATTTTTTTGTTTTTGTTGAAGGAAAAGTATACAAATCTTGAACAAATCTTGAACAAATTATTCAGGTTTTTGGGAAGAAATATAAGAAAAAAAAAAGTATTTAATTCTCATAAACCATGAATTATTATGGAAAATTATTTTATCGAATTTAATGGAACGGGCATGTATACAATTTGACAGCCAAAAAATGGTGACAGGGATAAATTAATAAAATTCTCTCCTCAACCAAATTTTTTTATTCAAATTTTATAGGTTTGAATATTTTGATTGGAAGACAAATATTTTTTATGTCTTTTTTGTATATTAAAACTATAATTTTGTGTAATCGAATCCTAAATTAAGCACTAATTAATAATTATCATTTTAAATTTTGCTAATATTAAATCAACTTATAGAATAAGAAAATTTTATATTGATACAACACGTTTTGAAATACGAAATTTAATTGATGGATTATGCTTTTAATAATTTGTTCATGGGTACTTTTGTAATGCATGTGATAATTATGGGTTATTTTTTATTGTAGTAAATATGTAATTTTTTATTATATCAAGATGGATACTTTTTTATTTAAATAGAATAATATGGGTACCTTCTTTTTCTAGTAATCTGGGTACCTTCCTTTTTTCTAGCTCAAGAATATGGGTACTTTTTTTTAATATGAGTACATTATTCTTCATCTTAAGAAATATAAGTATTTGCATATACAAATACGAATCTAAAAAAAGAAATATGAATCTCATCATTTTTCTTGGGATGAATATAATTATTAATTTTATATAGAAATATGGGTACTTTCTTCCTTAAGAGAGATATGGGTATGTTATTTTTTTTTTTATTCTTAAACGTTGTACTTTTTATTAATTTTTTTCTATAAATATAATTTTTTAATTATGAGTTTTTTAGAATTTGAATTTTAGGAATTTTAATCTCTTAATTAATGGTAAAAGATAAATTAGAAATAACAAATTACATGAATAGTATTTTGTCTTTCAATCAAAATTTCAAATCATATAAAGTTTTAGTGTAAATTTGGAGCGAAGGAGGAAAGTCAAAATACCCCAAAAGTTAATGGAGGTCTTATTTAATATAATGTATGTTTTCCCAAAAGTTAATGCAGGTCTTATTTAATATAATGTATGTTTTATTTACAGAAAGCATCCACTAAACTTATTCAAAATACCCTCACTAATCTGAATGTACACCTACATGTTAAAAAAAAGAAAAAATACATTCTCGTGGACAATCTTCTACCAAACCCAGAAAACAAAGAAGAAATAATATTCCGGACAATGAGGGTGAAAATAATATTCTCGTGAAATAAAAAATCAAATAGGTTCACCGCAAAAAGTAGTGTCTTAGAGTACGCGCACTAGTTCCAACAGACGAGTCGACGGTAATTTCGGACACTCTGACTTCCAAAACAATGAGGGTGAGAAGTACTCGTCATCACAATCATTTGTCTCGAAGATGGTAACTCTTGGGAGCCGACGCCATTCTGGTCGCTGCTGCACCCAACTTTGTCATGGCATGTTGCATGCTGATGATGCCCTCAGAATGCTGAATTAACGTCTCTATGGTGTCCAACACGAAGATGATTTGGAAGACCACATTCGTCAATAAATCCGAACATCGTCAACTTCACCCTTCGTAAGGGACATCAAGGAGGAACTATTTCCGCAATGGTTCGCAACCCTAAGCTTTAACCAGGTCATTGGAACTTCTGACTGGGTGAAGCACATTGACTACTATCGCAGTGTCATGGTACCTCATAGGCAAAACAACGAGCACATGTAAGAGGCCTTCCAAGCTTCCTTGCAACGCCAAGCCATGACTTGGTTCAATCACCTTCCCCGAAGGTCAATCACCTCCCCCGAAGGTCGATCACCTCCATCGAAGAGCTAGCATTGAAGTTCGTAATAGAATACTCGCAGTTCCACAACTTTGAAGTCCAGGACGATCACATTTTCTCCATCAAGAAGTGATCGAAGGAAACCCTCTGACAATACATTCTCAACAACCTCAACGACCGGGTGGAGACAGCCTCAACGACCTGGTGGAGAAAATACCCCTCGAAACCATCGTCGGAGAACCCTCAACGATCTGATGGAGAAAAACTCCTTGACGCCAATCCGAGAAAACCTTGATCTTCGGGGAAAGTAAATCAGTGAAAACCAAAATCCGTGTTTTGAAATCCTTTTTTCCTGGCCTAAACCAAATTCATTGAAAAACCGGGTCTATGCCCAAATCCAAGGAAATTACAGGTCTACACCCAAATCCAGAGTCGTACGATCCTCTGAAGTTTTCATAGCAGTATTGCCTGTCAAAAGTAACAATCGGGATTACTAACGATAATTAAACACCCTACATTTCAACTCCCTAAACCCCGAGAAGTCCGCTCGCATTACACTAAAAACGCAGCCACTTCGAACGCCCAAAACTACCCCTAAACGACGTCCGATTAATCTGAAACCTGCACCCAAAGGTCCAAAACGTCGAAACCATTTCGACACTCGTCGTACTGACCAAAGAACCCGTCCCACGTGCCGCTACGCGCTGCTAGAAGACCGACAGTTTGGCCACGCGCCTGCAACAGTGCCTCACGTTCCTGCTGACTCAGCCGCCATGTGGCACCCATGTGGCTGCCAGGTGGCCTCCACGTGGCATGCCACGTCAGCACCACCGACCGACTCAGTCACCTGAATCTCACCGGAGACTCACCAAAGAAGACGACCGCGCCGCCGTCCATCGTCGCCAGAAAACTCCATTGCCGGCCGACCTTGAATTTGTCCTAATTTTTTCAAAACTCAACCGTTTTTCATGAATTTTACGTCTAAATCTATCTACTCCAACCTAGGAACTCAAAAATGAACTCTAAACACTAAACTCATACATGTGTTGGCCGGAAAAGTGATCAGAATGTTTCAGTTTTCTTTTTCTCGGTTCGGGGTCTCCCGCGGCTGCCTCATTTGATGGTTGGTATGGTTGGTATGGTTTTGCTCACCGGAAGGTGTAGAAGCTGATGGATTTAACCAACTAGGCCAAAGTTGCCTTGATTTGGACTTCGATTTTTATGGTTTTCGGTTCGGTGTGGGTTCGGTCGGTCACAGGTATATGGGAAAGGAAGAAATAAGAACCTCCTCGTGCAGTCTGGGTTTAAATACATATGCCCTGGCAAATTACTAAAAGGCCCCTGAATAATCTAGACCCGTAACTCGCTCGCATGGACTCCGTTTTCCACGTGCCGCCTGTCTAGACCTACACAACGGTACCCGAAAAACTGTCAAATATGTCTCCACTTAAATTGACTTTCGAGACCTCTTTAAAATCAAGGGTAATTTGGTCTTTTCCCAAATTAATTTACGAAATTCACTAATTAAATTTTCGGGTCGTTACAGTCCTGGCTGGTCCGCGGTCTCCCCGCGGTCTTCCCGCAGTCTGCCTACGATAAGACGTTGGAAACTTAGAACTTGGCCCTTGGGATGTCTTCGTTGGGCCACACCGGGCCTTAGTACTTAGATGGCTTCATTACAAGCCAAATAGTCTGAAAATACTTCGTGTCTCGATCAAATGTTGTAGGTTTGCATATGTCCTCTTTGGAACTTACTGGGTTAGGTTAGGGACTTGTCTTTGGCGCAGTCGCGCCTTATCTTGACCTTGTATCAGGAACACAAGTTTGGTCTCATTTAGGTGTGGCGAAGGCACGCCTTGGCTGAAACCTCGACTGGGACTTGGCATCTTGGCAGACACACATGGGCGCACTTCCAGACATGTCAAGGATATGATCTGGCCCCGATAGTGGTATGATAAGGGGATGTCATGGACTGCATCTAAAGGTCCCCAAACACAACTTTGGGACCCAGATGGCCTGATTAGAGGTATTTGACCTGTGCCTGAAATAAGGGGCACTGGCGCACTCAGGGCCTAGTTCAGGACCCGATATTAGAGTAAGGACAACTCTTTCATTTGAACTCCGATTTGAGTCATTCTTTTTCCTGTATTCTTAGAATTTCATTATCTTTCAAAAGCCTAGACATGTCTCACAAAAGCATCACTTTCTACTATGGATGACATGATTTCAAACAAAAGACAAGTAAACGGGCGTAATATGACATGAAATGTGCGTAACAATTATCACCTAAAAAATACCCCCAAACCTAGCTGTTGCTAGTCCTCAAGCAAAACAAAGAATAAAACAAAAATAAAAACTAAAAGACTCAATCGAATTAAGGATAGAACATTTAAACCCCTAGGTTCACCTAGTAGAAGGGGTTTTGCCTCCTTTTACTTAAACAACTATAACACAAGCAAAATACTATACAGAATACTTAACAAGTTAATAGGGAACACAGCAAATCAATCATGTCATGCCAAACTAAAGATATGCCAATTTCAAGCAAATACCATGTTTTAAGGTTGAATACCCTTGCTTCAAGATTTCAAGTTAAAAAACTACCAAGTTCAAATGCCTTACAAAGATTTCGCCTCGACTCTAATCCTCACGAGGCAACTCTCAATTTTCACTCGAATCCTAGGCTCACACTCTTATCAAGCATATGTGATGGTTTATGTAAAGGAATAAAATACAATCACATATGAAATATTCTGAAATCGATCTCATGAAGAAATTGAAATTTAAGAATGTAGAGACATACCTTAACTCCAAGTAAGACTTCCCATAAGGTCAGTTAGGTCTTCATTCAAGGGTTTTAATGGGGCTAGGCTTAAGGGGTTAAGAAGAAAAGGATTGGATTTAAAAAATCCTAAGCTATGACAAGGCATAAAGTAGCATGACTTGGAACCTGACTTTCTTCTCTGAACTTTTCCTGGGCCCACAACCAAGACCTGGCATTCTCAATGGCTTTATATGCTGAGGTTTGATTTCCCCTAATGATTATGTGTGACTGCACTTCCCATTGGCTCACTAGGCTTAGCTAAGTATTTTTTTTTTTCTTCTTCTCACATTTTTCTTTCATATAATTTTTCAAACTAAACCAAGATCATGCAATGGTTTACATTGTTTTTGTGTCTGTCCAAGTTCGGACTTTTGGTCTGTAACAACCCGGACTTTTCATAATTGATTTTATGCAATTATTTTTATTAAATGACGATTTTACCCTTGATCGGTGAAGGGCTTGGAAATCAAGTTTTGTTTCAAGACACTTTTGGTGTTGTTTCGGGTACCGTTGCGTAGGTCTCGAACTCACGAGTTCGTAGACAGGCGGCACGCAGGAAACGGAGTTCGTATACGGAAGTTGTGGATCTAGATGTGTAAGGGCATTTTGGTAATTTACCATGGAGGGGAGATATTTTAACCTCAATTATTTTACATCTTCATTTCATCTTCATCTCCTTGTCATCTTCACTCTTTCACTCTCTCTGTAACAAAAGAAAACACAAACACACCCACCCAACCCGTGCGAAACTTACCCGAAGAGAAACCAAAAGTCAACGTTGGATTCAAGGCTTTAACTTCCCATTTGGATCAACTAATCGTATTCTACTCCTTCCCACGATCACAACCGTACCAACCATCGAAGGAGAGGACCACGGTGGAAGCCGAGCCGAGTAAAGGAAGTTTCGGATCTTTGGATCGATTTTCCGGCTTATACATGTACGTGTTTGATGTTTTGAGGTTATATTTGGATTCCTGGGTTTGAGTAGATAGATTTAGACGTAAAATTTGTGTAAAACGGTTGAGTTTTGAGGAAGTTGTAAAGCTTGGAATTTCGGTCGGAAATGGCGGATTCCGGCGAACCAGACGGCGGCGGAGGTGGCGGTCCGGTCATCTTCTCCGGCCAGCTTCCGGCGACGGAGACGACAGTCCGGTCGTCTTCTCCGGCGAGTCACCGGTGACCGGTCGGGTCGAGTTGGACCGGGTCAGGTTGAGCCGAACCGGGTTGGACCGGTTCAGGCGCGTGAACACTGTAGCAGGCGCGTGACCGGCGCGTGAGGACGCGTGGACGCGTGTGCCGACCTTCCGGCGGCGCGTGGCGGCGCGTGGGGTCGAGGCTGACGTCACGGCGGCGCGTGGTAACTAGTTTCGGACGTTCTGAATCTGTTGGTACAGGTTTTAGGTTTATCGGACATCGTTTAGAGGTCGTTTTAAGTGTCCGAAGTTGCTGTGATTTTAGGAACAGCAAGGGTAGACTTCCCGAGGTTTAGGAAGTTGTTATATACGAGTCTTATTACTAGCCGGTAATCCCGATTGTTGTTTTTGACAGGCGATATCGTTCCGGGAATCTCAGAGGAACGAGCGAGACGGGATTGAGCTAGCTTGAACAGGTTTGTGAGTGGACTTTGTTTTATAAACTAAATTGCATGCATCAAAATATCTTTGTTAAATACGGTTATGTATTGTGGCATTGAATTTCTGAATGTTAGAAATGATTTCTAGACACATGTTTTCCACTATTTCAGTTAAAGTATGATTTGGACTCGATTTTGATAACGTTTTGACGTAGAAATTATTGAGTCAATGATTTGGGTTTTGACCTTGTTGTATGAGTTTAGCGGATTTTGGTCTGATTTGTGGGAGGCCAGGACTCGGGATGAGGATCCGTTATTAGCGGTGAACCCGATGAACCTCTAGGATAAACATTGATATGATATGATATGATAGTCGAGATATGCCGACTGATATGATATGATAGTCGAGATATGCCGACTGATATGATATGATAGTCGAGATATGCCGATTGATATGATATGATAGTCGAGATATGCCGACTGATATGATATGATAGTCGAGATATGCCGACTATGCCGACTGATGCAATATGATAGCCGTAGGTCATACCGGCTAATGATATGTTATGCTAGTCGAGAGATATGCCGACTGATATGATATGATAGTCGAGATATGCCGACTGATATGATATGATAGTCGAGATATGCCGACTGATATGATATGATAGTCGAGATATGCCGACTGATATGATATGCTAGTCGAGAGATAGGCCGACTAATCCAATATAATGATATGTTATGCTAGTCGAGAGATATGCCGACTGATGTGATAGCATAGTACAGAGAGTTGTGATACAGTACTAGCACACCCCAAGGGATACCCTGGTGGCTAGTGGATGTGTCGATGACAGTGGAGTTGAGATGTTATGTGTCTAGGTGGAAATAAATGATTTTGAACATGAAAATGCCGGTGATTTGAAGATGATGTTTTTATAACATGAATTGTTTATGTGATGCATGCATGGTTTTATAAATGGAGGGGAAAAAGGTAATATTCCTTGGAAACCGTTTTATAAACGATTATTTTTGTCCACTCACAACTTTTGTGTTTAAACCCCCTTCAGGCAATAGAGTATCTCGAGGCAGAGGCATTAGCACTTCCGCTATGCTGTGTAGTTGTACTTGAGTAGGATATCTAATTTGTACATTGATCCTACTTAGACGCTCTGATATTATTGTATTTGGTTGGTATTTACTTACGGGAATTTTAAGTGCTTAAATCCCTTGTCTGACAAGAGAAATTATTTATTGTTATTATCATTTGCTAAGGGTTGAAGGGTATTTGGGAACCTTTCCTTAGGTTGTCAGACGGGATCAGGGTTCTTCCCAGGTTTCGAGGGGAAATTCGGGACGGGTCCTGACATGGTCACTTGGGATATCTAAAAACATTCCCCTGATATCAACTTCACATTTTGGCCTCTTTTAGTCGTGATATGGCCTTGATGAGCTCCACAACTTGACTTCAATTTTGAACACTTGAACTTTTCTTTCCTTTCCGTGACATAAACTTCATTTGATGCTGCCTTGCCACAACCTAGACTATAGCGTACGGCCAAGATTTAGGGCTTCCTACCTAGGGCTTAGGTTATAATTTGGGTGATGAAAAAAAGGCCTAAGTGTTTGGCCTCAAAGTGGGTTAGGGAGCATACAAAAGGGACATATTTTGCTTTTAGAGGTTCAAACATGCATAGCCTACATCACTTCTTATGGTACATCCAACTGAGAATCAAAAGCCTCTACATAAGATGTTAGTTCTTTAAAATTCAGTGCAAAGTGATAATGATGAGATTAATCAATATAGAAAGAATTGAATAATGTTTACGAGTAGAACAAAGTAAATCTCTCAAAAGGAAAGGCATTAGGCGCAAAATCTCACATGGGGTAGTCTCCATTATTTTTCTAAAGTTCACTTAAACAGAGTCATATTTTAGCTTAATTTCTTGAAGTTAGGTATTTAGTGTAAAGATAAGGCACTAACTTATGCATGGTATGGCTCTAGTAAGACAGTAATGATTAATTTCACAATGTAACTTATTAACAAGTAAAGTACTAAGTACCTAGTCGTGTACCCCCAAACCTAAATGTTGCAAAATTTAAATTTTGATCCACACCCCCAAACCTAAACTAAACATTGTCCTCAATGTTAAAAAGTTAAAAACTAAATTCAAATAAGTAAAAGACTCCAAGGAGGCATGCAAAACATAAAACATCAATAAAATATAGGAATAACAAACCAGGGCTACGCTGCCGCCTATGAGCGCTGGATTTAACGTCTAGGCAAGACGTACCTTGCAAGTTAAGCTAGGGTAGCACGACATGGAGTGCCTTGTCCACTTCCTGGAACATATAACGAGCCTCTCGGTGCATAGTTGTAGCTGCATCATGGGGAAAAACATTAGGAACACAAAAAGGAATAAACTGACGAGAACGTAGCTTATCTGGAAAGAGATTGAGAAGAGATTTGAATGAAAGTGGCTTCTGTCTATTCTCAAATATCCTCCTTCGAAAATGCTTAGGGTGATATGCCTTAGGTTGTGCCATGTGAATCCCAGAATTTAGTAGCCATGTCCTTGGTCCTTTCCTTTTGAACTTGAAGAAGGGTACCAAGTTGAGGGCTTCAATTACCTTCCTTTTGTTCAACCTACGAGGGAAAGGTAGAGCATCATTAGTAACTAAATCGAAATTCAAAGCCAAATTCCTAACATAAGCATTAGATTTTAGTGTTTCATATTTGAGTTTAGAAGGCTCATTGTGTTTCAAAACTGTGCCCTTGTCCTTGTCCCTTGGCTGAGCCACGGGTTGGGATTGAAAATCAGGTGCAGCCTGAGGTTGAGTTTGGGGTAGAAACTCAAGCACGTTATGGGGTAGATCATGGGACATGGGCACGGGCTGTGTCGTGGGCTCAAGCACAACGCTTGGTAAAAACTCAGGATTTGGGCCTGTAACCTCTTTCAAGGCTGATTTGTTCTCAATTGCAGCCCTTTGAGATGGTTTAGGGAGTTTCCCTTCAAGTGGGTCCTTGAAGCACCAACTCTTCAGCACTTTAGGTATCATGGCTGGCCCGCGATCTTCCCGTAGGATTCCCGCAGGATTCGCTTCTAAATACAAATTTGTAGAAGATGAGATTGGTTGCATCATGGTGTCACGGATTGCACATGTTTCTTGCTTTTCAACATCTGCCCAGATGTCCTTTTCCCCTTCATCCTTCCTATTCTCCTCCTCCCATTCTTCTTCCCTTTTGATTTCCAACTTAATCTCAGCAGATTTTGGAGGCAATGCCATGTCATGGCATTGGGTGCGAGCCACGGTCTCCATGGCAGATTGTTGAGGTTCTGACCTTATGATATCCTTATCATCATCATCAATCATGACTTTACTTGATGGGGAAAGTGCCATATCTACAATTCGGCTCATTTGGACGACAAAATGTCTGATTTGGTCCTAGAGAGCAGCAATGGCATGATCTGTTTTTTGTTGATAGATCAAGGTGCACTGAATCAGATTTTGCTGGAATGTTCTGGTATTCTGAATATGATTAGACATGATGTCTTCCAAGGACCTTCCTCCCACACCGGGATTGGTTGGTGGAGCATGTTGATACGAATGGACTGAGTTGTCTTGATAATGGAGTTCAGGAGATGGAAAAGGGTTAGGAATGGATTGAGTGTTGTTCCATGTGTAATTGGGATGATTGCTCCATCCCTGATTGTATGCATAAGAGTATGGCTCGTTCCAAGATCTCCTATCCATGTAAAATTCGTCCATAATTACCTCACAAAGTTACAACCTTGAGTTAGTAACCAAAAGCAATGGACATCGTTGAGGGACAAGTCCCCAGCAACGGCGCCAAAAACTTGTCGGAAGAAAATTATGACAAGTTAATGCAATACAAATCTTAACAATTAAAACCTAGCAAGTGCACTAATCAATAGATAGAATAGTAGTACAAGCAAGGGTCGATCCCATGAAGACTTGACTCAACGATGATGTTCAATTGATTAGGTTTCCTAATGCTCAAGTTATCACAGATTAAGGTACTTCGACTCTTTAAAACAGAAAATAAAAAACACACACTAATTAGATATGTTTTGACACTTAACTAAATAAAGACTCTAAACAAAAACTACTAGCACTCTAAATGTAAAGACACGGACAAGGGGGGTTTTTAAGTTGAAAGATGCTACGAAATAAAGAAACTTGTAATGTAAGAAAATAGTAAATAAACAAACGTTGTAAACATTGTAAATGCAAGTTAAGGCAGTCACTATCCACACCTAACCACAACGTTTTCTAGGTTGGTTTGCAAGGTTCAATTATTGTGTTTACTTCTTGGTCTAGTGCCCATGCAAGAGCCTTGTTAAGCCTACTTTCACACATTCATTCCTTCTTACTTTGTATGTTTAGGTCTCTTAAGCGCTCTAAACTTCTAGTCAATTATGGAAAAAGTCTCTTAAGCTATTATAACACAAAAGAAAGCATTAAGTACAAAAGGAATTTCATGACACTACACTAACCCTAAGAAGTGGTATGCAATCCTAGGAATGTCATGAGTTAAATTACAAGATTATTGCTTATCGTACCTTTTGATGCAAGTCATCTATACTATATGTAATTAAAATGGTCAATTCCTTAGCGTTTAAGGACTAGAATTACATTTAAAAATTTTAATAAAATAAAGCTAATCTTAAAAACATGGAAAAGGATTGTGAATGCAAGTTGGCCTTGGTGTGAACACAAGCTGTCCTGGCTGGCCCCGCGGTCTCCCCTCGGTCTTCCCGCGGTTTTCCTACGGTTAGAAGTTGGAAACTAAGAACTTGGCCCTTAGGATGTCTTCGTCATGCCACACTGCGCCTTAGTACTTGAATGGCTTCATTACATGCCAAATAGTCTGAAAATGCTTCGTGTCTCGATCAAATGGTTGTAGGCATGCATATGTCCTCTTTGGAACTTATCGAGTAAGGTCTGGGACTTGTCTTTGGCGCAATCGCGCCTTCTCTTGATATTGTGTCAGGGACACAAGCTTGGTCTCATTTAGGTGTGGCGAAGGCACACCTTGGCTTAAACCTCAACTGGGACTTGGCACCATGGCGGTCACGCATTGGCGCACTTCTAGACATGTCAAGGACATGATCTAGCCCCGATAGTGGTATGATAAGGGGATGTCATGGACTTCATCTGAAGGTCCTCTAACAGAAATTTGGGGCCCGGATGGCCTGATTTGAAGTACTTGATATGAGCCTAAAATAAGGAGCACTGGCATACTCAGGGCCTAGTTCAGGACCCGATATTAGAGTAAGGACATCTCCTTCATTTGAACTCCGATTTGAGTCATTCTTTTTCCTGTATTCTTAGAATTTATTTATCTTTCAAAAGCCTGCACATGTCTCACAAAAGAATCAATTTCTACTATAGATGACATGATTTCAAACAAAAGACAAGTAAAGGGGCGTAATATGACATGAAATGTGTGTAACAATTATGACCTAACTGTACTCAGACCCGAGTCTTTGCCATGACGTAGCAGGAGGCCTGAGCAGCCCCGGAGGTGGTTACTGGTACGTTATCTATCTTTGATCATGATGGTCGAGTTTTGATAGATCCCGGGGCTACATATTCTTTATTTTCTTGAGATTTTACACTTTTAGCCAATAATGAATTATCGCCGATTGGTTGGGAAATGGGCATTAGTATCCCTACTAGAGATATGTTAGTGGCAAACCTGGTGATATAAGATTGGCCAGTGTTAGTGGAAGGTTACGCACTAGAAGCATATATGATTCCCCCGGATATTTACGACTTTGACGTAATTTTGGGGATAGATTGGTTAATTATGCATCATGCTTCCATTGATTGCTTTGATAAGAAGGTGGTATTCTAGAGTTTGGGTTTGCCAGAGCTTACCTTTCAAGGAGATCGGAGAATGCTTCCCTCGTGTGTGATTTCAGCGTTCACAACCGAGAAGTTATTAAGGAAGGGTTGCGAAGGTTATCTAGCTCATGTGATTGTTTCTCGGGATACTTCGTTGAGATTAGAGGACATTCATGTGGTAAATTAATTTACAGATCTGTTTCCAGAGGATCTTCCGGGGTTGCCACCTCACCGAGAGATCGAGTTCACCCTAGAGCTTCTTCCAGTTACCCTACCTATATCACAAGCACCATATTGGATGGCACCGACAGATTTGAGAGAGTTAAAGACTCAATTACAGGGTTTGGTCGAAATGGGGTTCATTCGACCGAGTGTATCGCCATGGGGTGCGCCGGTGTTATTTATGAGGAAAAAGGTTGGTAGTTAGAGATTGTGTATCGATTATCGGCAATTAAACAAGGTTACGGTGTGGAATAAGTGTCCTTTGCCATGAATTGATGACTTGTTTGACCTGTTAAAAGGAGCGAGGTATTTTTCGAAGATTGACCTTAGATCCAAGTACCATCAATTGAGAATCAGGAAAGAAGACATTCCCAAGATGGCTTTCAGGACGCGTTATGGGCATTATGAGTTCCTGATGATGCCCTTTGGCCTAACCAATGCACTAGTGGCGTTTAGGGACTTGATGAACAGGGTGTTCCGACGGCATTTAGATCGCTTTGTGATTGTGTTTATCAATGATTTTCTTGTATATTTGAAAAGTACTAAGGCGCATGAGAAGCATTTGAGGTTGTTGCTAAATACTCTAAGGAAAAAGCAATTCTATGCCAAGTTTAGTAAATATCAGTTTTGGTTTATTAGTGTGGGATTCTTGGGTCACGTGATCTATGCAGAGGGTATCGGTGTGGATCTTCAGAAAGTAGAGGCGGTAGCTAATTGGGAACAACCGAAGACAGTTTCAGAGGTGAGGAGCTTTCTAGGCTTGGCAGAATATTATAGACGGTTCGTAGAAGGATTCTCTACGATAGTTGCTGCACTGACTCGGTTGACTAAGAAGGGAGTCAAGTTTGAGTGGGATAATGAGTGTGAACAGAGCTTCCAAGAGCCTAAGAGGAGGTTGACTTCTACTCCAATTGTAACCCTTCCATATGACAGTGGAGGTTTCGAGGTTTACTACGACGCTTCGCTACGGGGTATAGTTTGTGTTTTGATGCATCATGGCAAGGTGATTGCCATACAACTTAAACCCCATGAGATGAATTACCCCACACATGATTTAGATTAGCTGCAGTGGTGCATGTACTGAAGATTTGGAGACGCTATTTGTATGGGGAGACATGTCAGATTTTTACAGACAATCAGAGCTTGAAGTATTTCTTCACCTAGAAAGATTTGAACTTGAGACAGAGGAGGTGGTTGGAGTTGATCAAGGACTATGACTGTACCATTGAGTATCACCCAGGGAAGGCTAATGTAGTAGCAGATGCATTCAGTAGTAAGTCAGTGGGTTCTTTGACACATATGCACACTGTTTATTTATCGCTGTTAGTGGAACTCCGAAGAGTGGGGGTTGTACTTGGTGTGGATAACCAGGGAGCTTTGCTGGGAAGCTTTCATGTAAGACTTGTCCTGATCGACCGGGTTATGGCAGCTCAACTTCAAGATCCGACTTTGAGTATCATTAGGATGGAGTTGGAAGTTGGGAATAGGCAAGACTATGCCGTTAGAGATGATGGGGCCTTAGTTAAAGATGGCCGGTTATGCGTACCTAAGGATTTAGAGTTGAAAAGGAAGATTCTTGAGGAGGCTCATAGTTCAGCCTATGTTATGCTTCCTGGTGCCACTAAGATGTATCGTACCCTCAATGAGCACTACTGGAGGACCGGGATGAAAAACCAGATAGCAGAGTTTGTGAGTGGATGCCTGATATGTATGCAAATGAAGGCAGAGCGGCATAAACCATACGGAGCACTCCAACCACTTCCAATTCCAGAGTGGAAGTGGGATCACATTACTATGGATTTTGTATATAAGCTTCCCCAGACTCGGAATGGACATGATGGAGTTTGGATGATTGTGGATAGGCTTACCATGTTAGCCTATTTCTTGCCCGTACGGGAAGATAATCGGTTGGATCAATTCCCTCAATTGTTTGTGGAAGAGATCATCAGGTTGCATGGGACCCCAGAGTCAATTGTGTTAGACAGGGATCCTAGATTCGCCTTGAGATTCTGGCGAAGATTGCAGAGGGCCTTTGGAACTAAATTACATTTCAGTACAACTTTTCATCCACTTTCATCCGCAGACTGATGGTCAATTTGAGAGGAAATTTCAGATTCTAGAAGGTATGATGAGAGCTTGTGTACTACAATTTACAGGGAATTGGGATTCTCACTTGGCTTTGATGGAGTTTGCCTACAACAACAGTTATAAGTCTAGTATTGGGATGTCTCCTTTTGAGGCACTGTATGGGAGACAATGCAAGACACCTGTGTGTTGGAATGAGGTAGGTGAGAGAAGAATACTGACACCACAGATCTTTGAAATGAAAGAGGAAAATGTCAGGATTATCATAGAATGACTGAAGGCAGCTCAGGACCGCCAGAAAAGTTATGCAGACCGACGGCTCAGGGATCTCAAGTTTGAGGTCAGAGATTGGGTTTTCTTGAAAGTAGTCCCTTGGAAAGGAGTTCTACATTTTGGTAGACGAAGAAAACTGAGTCATCGTTATATTCGGCCTTATGAGATCATTGAGAGAATAGGCCCAGTGGCTTACAGACTTGCCTTACCACCTAAACTTTCGAAGGTTCATGATGTATTTCATGTATCCATGCTCCGAAAGTATATATTTGACCAATCACACGTATTGGAGGAGCAACCAAATGAGTTAAGAGATGATTTGAGCTTTGAGGAACAACCATACAGGTTCTAGATTGGAAAGAAAAAGTATTGCATAGAAAGACTATTCCCCTAGTTAAAGTTCTGTGGAGGAATCATAATGTGGAGGAAGCCACGTGGGAACCTGTGGCATTGATGCGGGCCCAATTTCCACATTTGTTCAAGTGAGAGGTATGAATTTCGAGGATGAAATTTCCTTAAGGGGAGTGAGTTGTGACGACCTGTTTGTTTAATTAAGCGAATTTTATAATTTATTTCAGAAAAGGACGATTTTACCCTTGGGTTTAATAGGGGCTCGGAAGTCCCTTTTTATGCAGAGACACTTTTGGAAGTTTTTCTTAGACCGTTACGTAGGTATTAAACTCACGAGTTCGTAGAAATGCGGAACGCAAAAAAGGGAGTCCGGATGAGGGAGTTATGGGTCTAGAAGCTTTAGGGGTAGTTTCTTGATTTTGGTGGCCAAATATTTTAAATCCTCATTTGTCTAGATTTTTTTCATCATCTTATCTTCTCTCTCTCTCATCATCTCAATCTCTCTCACGGTCGACTGAGAACACACACCTTAACCTTGTGATTTTTCGATTTTGCCAAACCAAGACAAACTAACACTACCATCATCTTCCTCACCTCATTCCAAGCTCTACAATACCCACCACGAAGGTCAACGGCATAAAGAGGAGGAGAGACGATAGTGAACAGTACCACGACACTTTTTCGTCCAATTTCCATCTACCACAGGTACGGGTTTTCGATTTGGACACATATTTGGATTCCCTAGCTTGAGTAGATAGATTTCCATTATTAAAACATAGAATTTGGTTAAGAATTGAGAGAGATAGGAAGCTTTGAAAAACTAGGTGTTTATGGGCTTTTTCGGCTAGCGAGGTAGAATTTCTGGCAAAGGAAGTAAGGGGGCGAGTAGCCCCTACAGTCGCACGTGGAGAAAGCATCCTCCACCCCACCGGCGCATGGGGGAGCGTGGGGCTGTTCCTAGGGTTTCGGCGACTCGCGTCTCCATAGTTTCGACGTTCTGGACATGGTGGTGTAGGTTTCGGATTAATCAGAGTTCGTTTATGAGCTGTTTTGGGGATCCGAAGTTGCTGCATTTCTAGTTAGGATGCGTGTGTACCTCCCGGGGTTTAACGGGGTCGGATTTGAGGTTACAATAATCATTTAATAATACCGAATTGTTACTTTTGGCAGGAGATACAGCTCCGGGGATGGCAAGGAGCGTACATCTTAGGATTGAGCTAGAATAATTATTAAAATTATAATGCATGCACATGTATATCTTTTCATTTTTAAAATTATAATGCATGCACATGTATATCTTTTCAATAAGTTTTTATTATATATGGATTTTTGTGAGTTAGAATAATTATTCCATAAGGATATAGTATTTTTTTGAATTTCAAAAATTTGGAATAATTGTTCTAATAATTTATTTTGGTTATGGATTTTTAATAACGTTTTTGAATTGATTTTGGGCATTAAAACCGGTTTTATGGATGTGGGATTTATGAGTTTGAATTTATGGGATTTTGACCGTGGCTATGCATATGGTTTTGGGCTTAGGCTTGGGATTTCGATTTCGTGGATTTTGGGCTTTGGCCCAGGTTTTTTGTGATTTTCGCTTAGGCCAGGTAAAAAGGTTTTAAATTTGAATTTCAAATTCATATTACCATTTCTTCATGTTTACCATGCCCGAATATTAGGGTTTTTCTCTGACACATGACACCGAGGTATTTTTCGTCAGGTGCTCGTTGAGGGTTATTTTCTCCTATACATGACTTTGATATATTTTTCGTCATGTGCTTGTTGAGGGTTATTTCTCCGGCGTATGACGTTGATGTATTTTCCGTCATACGTTCGTTGAGGTTGTATATGCTCAGTACAAGGTTACGTCCGCATATCTCTGAGGTATTTTCGGATATGTGGAGAGTAGGTCTCCGGGTTGGACCTCTCAGTTTTCTAGCCATTACCTTGAGATATTTTCAATAACAGTTCGGAGGGCTTATCCCCGTGTTGGACGGCCCCGAATATTGAGCTACGGCTCGGGATTACATTGGGGGATGGTGGGATATTATTCTAGTATTTTGTGTACAGATTTTCTTATGATTTTAAGCTCATTCGAGGAAGGTTTTCAAAGCAACGTTGTGGACCTTGGGATTTTCATTGCTCGAGTTTTCGTGGATCCCGTCGGGTTTTTTAATTAAAAATATATCTTTCCGGTAAGTTTTTCGTATTTATATTTAGTTAAGTAGCAATTTAAAAAGGATTTTAATCATATGCATGCAAAGTGTAGTTTAAATTATTATTATTTTTGTCCTCCCCAGTTTACTTGTTTTGTGTCCCCTCTAGGCCGTTGAAGAACGATAAGGGTACTTTCGCGGTGGAGGCATTACTTTCCTACTACGTTTTTATCGTACTACCTCCTAGCAGGGTTTGTAGATTCGTAAACTTTATTTTTCAACTTAGTTGCTATGATTAACCATTTGTGATTACTTGTAAATATTTCCCAAGATTGGTTGTTTTGGATTTAGAGTTGGTTGGTTGTGAGTTGACTTGGACTGTTTGGTTATTATTTTAGAATTTGAATCCTTCGTCTGATAGGTGGAAGGCGGTTTGACCCATTTATAGGGGAGATTTTGCCGAATTTTCGGAAGAATTCTCGTAAAATCTTTGTTGGACTGGTGAGGGTATTTCAGGAGGGGTCATGTCTTCGTAGCGGAGCAACACACATGCTGGGAGGATGATAAGAACACTGGACAAGCCATAAGGGACCAACAAGTGGAAGGCTGTCTGAACTTCCAACGCAATGGCCCTTGGAATTCAACTTGCAGTTCTCGTTTCTCGTCCACTGAAGCTACAACGAAACCAAAGACACACATTGGTTCTAGAAGACGGCACCTGTGAAAGGCGATCAAGAAAAAGTTGACAAGACTAGGTGATGTGCCTTTCACAACTGCTATGGTCACACCATCAACACGTGCAAAATCTTCGACAAGTATCTGCAGGATCTTGTTAAGGAAGGCCATTGCACCAAATATATTACTGACAAACTTGCTGAATGTCTCAACGATGAAAGCTCCAATTAAAGAACCTGTTTTAAAGGCGATCCGCATCAATACGGTAATCGTAGGTTAAAACCTCGAGTCAAACTTAGTTTTCCTTTTGTTTTTGTAGGTTTATGTACTTTATATTCGACCCTTCATAAAAAATTACCTAGTTATTTAAAGTTTTACTTAGAAAAATTTTTGGTAACTTTGAAAACTAGAAAGCCCACATCCGAGAGGAAAGTTGATTCGAAGCCATCGGGTGCCCATTGCAATAAACCGGTGGCATTTGAATGAGCTGAAAAGCTCTTTCTCCATGCGAGAAAGCAAGGCCAACACGCAAGGGAACCTAGCAAAAATCTCCATGATGGCTAAGTTTGAAGCAAATAAAACCTTTCTATGGAAAACACCTAAACTTTCCTCCACGATGCAATCAATCCTTTCTTCGGAAAGTATTCGAGCCTTCTTCCGTTGAAGCATCAAATCCTTCGCCCCACAAAGAAAATTAAGCCTTCCTCTGCGAAACAATTAAGCCTTCTCCCTTCGAAGCATTGAAAGCCTTCGCCTGGCAAAGCAATCAAGCATTCTCCCATAGAAAAACCAAAGCCTTCCTCAGCGAACCAATTTAGCATTCATGCGTGAAGCAATGAAACCTTCCTCCGCGAATCAATTAAGCCTTCTTCCATGAAGCAATCAAGCATTTCTCTGCAATTCAAATCAAGCCTTCCTCCGGGAAGAAAATCAAGATTTTCTCTAGAAAGCACCTAAACCTTCCTCCGCGAAGCGATCAAGTCTTTCTCCGCAAAGCTTTCAAGCATTGTTTTATGTAAGTACCAAAGCCTTTATCCGGAAATTAATTAAGCTTTTTCCTGAAGAAGTACCTAAGCTTTTCTCCATGAAGCAATTAAGTCTTCTTTTAAAGAAGCCATCAAGCCTTTTTACCAAAAGAAAATAAGCCTTCTTCCAAGAAGCAAACAAGCCTTTTTCCGAGAAGCAAACAAGCCTTCTTTAGAGAGGTAGAGGCCTTTCTGCTAATAAAAAATAAACCCATCCTCCGAGAGGTATGTTATTCAAAGCACCATCGTTGGATACCCATGGAAATACATTAGCGGCATTTGAATACACCAAAGAGTCCTTTTTCCATGCAATAATGCAAAGCCAAGTTCAGAGACTTAGAAAAATCTCTGCGATGTCTATTCTTGAAAGAACAAGCCAACTACAGAACTCCTGTGTGTGAGAGGTCACTTTCGGGCCTTACCACGAATTCATTACTTAAACCCACCGAATGGGTCCATTGGCATTGAAATCTATGGATCTCAGCTTTCCAATGCGATTCGCGGCACTCCAATTTGAGTTATAAAGAGTTATAGACAAGTATTTCAATGCTCGAAGGTCAACTGCGCCATTCTTCCCGGCGGATTCGGAATAGGTGATATCCCCCTAGCTCTCCATCAATATCTTCCCTGCGTGGACACTGCTCATCCCACTTAAGCTCGCCTCTAGTGAACGCATCATCATTATTTTGTTGAAAAAGATCCTGAGACTTTCAAAGCAATCACAACTCGTCTTTAAGTCCGAAGTGACCCTGGAGTCTCTTTTTCAATCTTCAAGCTAGCTGTCGCGACTTGGAGGCCTTTGACAACTGCATCATTGACTTCCAGCGACATGTCCTCTATGACCTTCTTCGAGCAACAAGAGCAACATATTCAACATCACTCACTCTGGCACTGTTTGACTCTACGGAAGCAACTTCATCGCCAACTAGAATAGGAATAGGCAATGTCCCGCTAGGTTTCCATCAATATCCTCTCGGCGTGGAGACTACTCAACCCACTTAAGCTCGCCTCTAGTGAACGCATCATCATTGTTTTGTTGAAAAAGATCATGAGACTTTCAAAGCAATCACAACTCGTCTTTAAGTCCGAAGTGACTCTGGAGTCTCTTTATCAATCTTCAAGCTCTAGTTGTCGCAACTTGGAGATCTTTGACAACTGCATCATGGACTTCCAGCGACACGTCCTCTATGACCTTCTTCGAGCAACGGGAGCAACATATTCAACGTCACTCACTCTGGCACTGTTTGACTCTATGGAAGCAACTTCAGCGCCAGCTAGAATGGGAACGGCGGCTTTGGCACTTTGAGTATTAATGCTACTTGCTATAAGTCAAAGGGCCACCTTTCTTGTTACTCAAGGGGAAGGGGGGCATCAACACCTTCAAGGGGGACATCGGCTCGACTCCTTGGCTTCTCCAAGCTTTCCTCTTTCAATTGATCACCCATTTAGGAGCTTTCACAACACACTTCAAATTCTTGAAAGCATTGTTCGAACTCACTTCTGAACCACCTGAATACTTGCACTTATTGGCCTTCCCCGAATGACTGGAATGACAAGACGTGTAGCCATTGACCCTGATGGAAGGCATTTCCAGCCCTTACTTCTCCACGGGGGGAACAACTGGCCCTTTTTCTATGAGCTCATTTGGCGCCACCCGCTTCAAGTGCAGTGGGGAATTCAGCCATTTCTTGATCAAGTCTTCGGAAGGTTTTCCCCCAATCGAATACCTGAAGGGACCAAGCGGCTAACTCATCTGAGCTATGGTACAACAAGGCAGTTTTGAAGCCCCTTGCAGATTGGAATCCGAGTTGCCTCAAGCCACAATACAAGTTGACTTTTAAATTCTGTCATCAAATGACGTGCCTACGAATAGTTCCACCTTCTAGGCGACATCAGAAGCTCCAACCGGCACCTTGAGCCGAGCACCTTTATCGCGCCAAGCATCACATGCATGTCCTTGGGAAGAGCATCTTGATGTTTGCTCTATCACCTCTTGAAATTGTAAACTCTGACGGCTCAACGCAAGAATGATTTGTATTGCACGACTTTCTACGCTCCCACAAAGTGAGTTCTTCCAGACCTCACCAAAAATATGCCTTCGTGCATCCTGAAATAAGCGTCTCGGAAAATCGAGCGCGACACGCTTGAATCACCGAGATCTGACTTCTACAACTCCCGAAAAGTTCCAAAATGAAAAACTGAAACAAAAGAAAGCTTGCATCTGAAAAAAGAATAAAAAGCAAAAAAGAAGAGGAGCAGCTTGCGCCATACGCATGTTGGCCATCCTACCCCGCCCAATCGTGTTCCCCCAATTTGATGCGCCACTCCAGCCGAAATCTGTACCGAAGCCACTGCTATGCCAAGAGAGAGAAAGGACGTGAGCGCTAGCCGCTTTGCACCACGTCAAGCCGCCAAGCCCTACAGCCTCCCTTTTGCGCTGCTACTGAAGCTCCCCTAATTGTGCGAGCCCGAGCGTGTTGATCACCCATCCGAAAAAGCTCTGCGCTTTTCTGCCATGCTGACGTTTGCCTCAGCTTTTGTCCCTGTTATGCTAACACCAGCCCCATCTTTGGAACCCAGCGGCCTGATGCACTCCAACGTCAGTTAGTCCTACCGCATCCGACATTTGCTGCTCCTCGCTGCCACGCGAGATCAGCAGCCTACCCTCACCAAAGATGCTCATTCTGTGTCCACTGCAAGACAGTAGAAGGACCAAAATAAATAAATTCGTCCTCTGTAATCAACAAAAGTGAAGGGAAAAAAAAAAGGAATTTCTTCTCACCTACATGCTGCACCAATAGAGGGAAAAGTGATGGATTCTTCTCAACTTCAAGACGCCCACTCCTTTCAATCTCTATGTTCTCAATGACAGAAAATGTTTTGTGAATCAGAACAAGCTGGGTGTTTCTTTAAATATGAGTTAAACCTAGGCTCAAGTGGAAACCCTAAGCCCAATGGACCTCTTATCTCAATTCGGAGCAAATCCTTAAAGCTCGAAGCTTCCTACTACAATTAGAGCCTCATCCTAGGCACAATGGAGTTCGAACACCAGCGAAGACAGGAGCCCAACTCCAGCAAAAAAAAATGGATTACTTGGACCATAATAAAAATTATATCCCTTAGGATTCCCTGAATTCCTAAGCGATGTGAGGGCATTTGTGGAACCATAAAAAATCCAAAAATTATGAAACTGCCATGCAGTCCATAATTTATATAATGTCCATAATATCCTTGGCAAAGACGTTATCGGCATTTAAACATCCGCACAAAAATTAATTTGTTACCAGCTAAATTTTTTAATTAATAGGATTATTGCCCCATAATAAAATAAATAACGTCTCCATGTGTAACGACCCGTAAATTTAATTAGTGAATTTTCGTAAATTAATTTAGGAAATGACGATTTTAACCCTTGGATTTAATAGAGGCTCTAAACTTAATTTTCATTCGGAGATACATTTGGAAAAAAAAAATTGGACCGTTGTGCAGGTCTCGAACTCACGAGTTCGTAGAAAGGTGGCACGCGAAAATCGGAGTCCGTATGAGAGAGTTATAGGTGTAGAAAATGTAAGGGCATTTTGGGTAATTTTGGATTTGATATTTCAAAAGTCAAACTTTCACTATTTTCTAGAAAATTTGGACCACTTTCTTTCTCCCTCCTTCACAATTTCTCCATGGTTGCCGTGAGAAACCATAAAACCCAAGAAATTGTGATTTTGCTTTTGGCCTTGTTGACCCAAACTAAACACATAAACACATTCCTCTCTTCTCCATGAGCACAATATTACCTACCTAGAGTTGTGGGGACTCCGGTAGATGGAGAAACAAGGACCCAAAGATAGACTGAAGCTTTCCGGCCGATTTCCAGCCACCATAGGTGAGGTTTATCAATTTGGACTTCATATTTGAATTCCCTGGATTGAGTAGATGAATTTCCATTATTAGAACATTGAATTTGGTTGAGAATTGAGAAAGATATCAAAGTTTAAAAATCGTGTGGTTATGGAGGTTTTCAGGCTAGTGAACGGTGGCGGAGACTGAGGTAGAGAGCGAGTAAGGGCCGCAGTCGCATGTGGGGGAAGAGCCACCGCCCCTCCACCGGCACGTGGGGGCACATGGGACACTTCCTCAGGTTCCCGACAACAACAGTTTTCCTGTTTTCGACGTTCCGGATCTTTTGGCGCTGATTTCGGGTCAATCGGAGTTCTTTTAGGGGTAGTTTTAGCCTTCCAAAGTTACATTAAACGCATTATAATGCGCGTGCATTGCCGGGTTTAGGGGGGGTTGGATTTAGGATCTTTCACTACCGTTAGTAATCTCGATTGTTACTTTTGACAGGCGATACCGCTCTAGGGACGGTAGAGGAGCGTACGGCTCAAGATTGAGCTTAATTGGACTTTCGGTGAGTGGATTTTGGTTTTGTAAATTATAATGCATGCATAAACGTTTATTTTAAATAAATTCTTATTAAGCATGAATTTTGATGAATTAGAATAATTATTCTAAAATGATTTATTAATTTTGACGAATTCCGGAAATTTAGAATAATTATTCTGGCAATTTATTATTGGATGTGAATTTCAATAACGAAATTTAAGATGAGTTTTGGGCATAACCCGGTTTCACGGACATTGAAATGACTTTGAATTATATAATTTGGGTTAAGCCTGGTTTTCAAGGATTTGGGGCTATGGCCCAGTTTTAAGAATTTTGGATTTATTAGATTATGGTTTTATCGACTTCAATTTTACGGATTTTTGGATTTATAGATTTCGGCCTTGCCCAAGCGTTTGATTTTGGGCTTCGGCCCGGGATTTCGATTTCAATAAATTTTGGGCTTTAGGCTTGGGTTTTCTATGATTTTGAATAAGATCAGGAAATAAAAATTTCAAAAGTAGATTTAGATTTATGTACGGTTTTCGCTATGTATATCATCCCCGGGTATCATGGTTTTTCGCCGACACATGACTTGAGGTATTATCAGTTGTGTGCTCGTTGAGGGTTAATTTCCGACGTGTGGCATTGAGGTGTGCTCCGCCATACGATCTTTGAGTGGGTCCCCGAGTTGGTCCTCTCGGTTTCTAGCCATTCTTTGAGGTATTATCGGCGGTGGTTGGGAGGGCGTATCTCCGTGGTGGAGGGCCCGGGACATCGACCTACAGCTAGGGATTTCATTCGGGGAATTGTCGGTTATTTTTATAGTTTTGTGTTCAGGTTTTCTAATGATTTTTAGCTCCTTCGAGGAGCATTTTCAAAGCATAGTTGCGGACCACGGGATATTTTCTTGCTTGCATTTTCGTGGGACCCGCCTGGTTTTAAATTAATAAATGAATTTTCCTGTAAGTCATTTTCTGATAATTTTATTTAGTTAATTACTTAAAAAGGATTTTACATTATGCATGCATGGTTTTACTTATGGAGGGGAAGGTATGTTTTCCTAGGAAAATTATGTTTTTAAATGATTATTATCCTTATCCACTCATACTTTTCCTTGTTTTACGTCCCCTCCAAGCCGTCACATTCGACGAGGCACATTCCAAGGCGGAGGAATCCCTTCCTAGTTGCGCTGCTACAGTCCCATTTCGAGTAGGGTTTGTTGGTTTTGTAAATCTAATTTTGCAACCTAGTTGCTCTGATTAACTATTTGGGGTAGTGTGAATTCTTTCGTAGCTTGGTTCCTTTGCATTTGGAGTTGATTGGTTATGATCTGATATGGACTGTTTGGATTATAGTTTAGTTTCTGAATCCTCCATGTGACAGGTGGAAGACGGTTTGATCAATTTACAGGGGAGATTCTGATGGATTTTCAGTAGAATTCTCGTAAGTCTTTTTAGACTGTTAAGGGTATTTCAGGATTTAATTTGAGATTGTCAGGGGTTTTCAAACGGGAGCAGGGCTCTTCACGGATTCTGAGGGGGAATTCAGGAAAGGTCCTGTAAACTTCGTATCAGAGCTCTAGGTTTAAATTCCTACAGACCGCACACTTAGTGTGCATATTAATTGTGGTACTGATGAATTGTGGTCCTTTTCAGCACGAAGCCTCTGAGACACTTGCCCCATCTGTGGCCTGGAAACGATGAAGAGACAAATAACGTTAAGGAACACAGGATCCCATATTAGGGCCCGATCTAAGGCAGACCCTGGATCAATTGGGTCGGGCAATGACTACTATACTTCTAAGAAGGGCTACTTCTGAGATTTCAGACAAAGAGCGGATTGAGAGGCTAGGGGCCAAAGGGTTTACGTGCGAGTTAGGCCCAGACGATGCTGATGAGTGGATTACTCGTTTGGAACGAGTGTTTGATGTCATGAGGAGCCCTCCGGGTGATAAGGCACATTTTTTCATTTTTCTACTAAATGTTTTTGCCTACTGTTGGTGGCATGCCTTGGTTATGACGGGCTGGGATGTTCGTACGCTTACTTGGAATGCTTTCCTGGAGTGTTTTCTTGAGAAGTTTTATCCCCGATCGTACCAGGATTCCAGGGAGGCTGAATTCCTGTAGTTGCAACAGGAGAATATGACGGTAGCGCAGTATAAGCAGAGGTTTCTTGATTTGTCTCAATTTTCTCCGGCATTAGTGACAAACGAGGTGGACAAATGCCGACGGTTTGAGTATGGGTGGAGAGACGAGATTAGATTGCAGTTACTGCCGTAGCACATACTTCTTTAAGGACCTTGTCAGATGCTGCTACGAGGGTAGAGAATATTTTTCCTAATAGGGGTTAGCCCAATGGTTCTAAGATTACATGAGTTTTGAAGCCCCGAGTCAAGAACCAGCAAAGAGAGGCAATTTTAGTTCTGGATCATCCGAGAGTGCCAAATTCGATTTAAGAAGTGGTGGAGCCAGGTAAGGAGGTTCCCGAGGTTTTTCTGCGAGACCGCAATTATCAGCTCAGTGCAGACGACTGGGAGACAGAGTGGCGAATTCGGACGGACGGGTGGTACCGGTTGTTACTTTTGTGGAGAGACTAGCCATTACAAGAGAGACTATCCACACCATCCGGGTCGTAGTTTCTTGGGACAAGATGCTGCTGAGTAGGGACAGAGCACGGCACACACCTCTGATACCGTAGTAGGGAGCCAGACCTAGTCGAGTGGGACAGGCAAGGCCACGGAGAGCCGAAGGGGCAGTGGGTGATCTTCTGGTACACAGGCTCAAGTTTTTGTCGTGACACAGCAGGGGGCCCAAGCGGCACCGGAGGTGGTTACGGTTATGTTATCTATTCTTTTTTATTGTGATGCATGAGTTTATGGGGTGACACATTTTCTTTTTTCTCGGGATTTTACACTTTTACTCACTAGACGGTTATCACCAATTGGTTGGAAATGGGCATTAATACCTTATGCCAGAGGTATGTTAGTGGCGAACCTAGTACTACAAGATTACCCAGTGTTAGTGGAAGGCAATAAATTGGATACCGATTGGTTTCTCCTGGATATTTATTACATTGTTTTGATTTTGGGGATGGACTGGTTAATTAAATGTCGTGCTTCCTTTGTGTTCTGGTGTCCAGGTTTTCAAGAACTTACTATTCAGGGAGACCGGAGAGCTTTACTTTCATGTGTTACTTCAGGGTTGATGGCCGAGAGGTTGTAAGGAAAGATTGTGAGGGGTATCACGCTCACTCAATTGATTCTCGGGATACTCCGTTTAGGTAGAGGATCTTCTAGGGTCATTGCCTCACCGGGAGATCGAGTGCACGATAGGATGGTTTTCGAGTATCCGACCTATATCCCAAGCACCTTATAGGATAGCAGCGGTGGAACTGAGAGAAAGTTAAAGATTTTGTTATAGGATATGGTCGATTTAGGGTTATTGGACCGAGTGTATCGCCTTGGGGTGTGCCTGTGTTATTCTGACCTTGATGGTAATTTGAGGGTGGGAGTTGATTAGGGAAGATTAAAAGTCCTTGTTAGGGGTTTGACTCGCCAGAATCGTTGGTCGCGATTGATGTTTCTACTTCTAGTTTTCGTCAAGAAAGGCGATGAAGATGTTCTCAAATTCTTTGTTTTGCCTACAGCCTTGTTGATGGAGAATTGTATTTCAAAAGGGTTTAGTGTTGGACTGAGGTGGGTGAGAGAAGACTCATGACACCATTGATTATTGACATGAAAAAGGAAAAGATCAGAATTATCAGGGAAAAATTGAAGGCAGTTCAGGACCGCTAGAAAATCTATGCAAATCGACGGATCAAGGATCTCGAGTTTAAGATCAGAGATTGGGTTTTCTTGAAATTATCCCCTCGGAAAGGAGTTGTGCGTTTTGGTAGATGAGGGAAGCTAAGTCCACGCTATATTGGGCCTTATGAGATCTTTGAAATGATAGACTTACTGGCTTGCTCTACCCCCAGAACCTTTGCAGGTTCATGATGTATTCCATGTATCCATGCTCTGGAAGTATCAATTTGATTAATCTCATGTATAGGAGGAGCAACTAATTGAGCTGAAGGATGATTTGAGCTTTGAGGAGCAACCAGTACAAATTCCAGATTGGAAGGAAAAATATTGAGCAAAAAGACTATTCCTCTAGTTAAAGTTTTCTGGAGGAATCGTAACGTCTAGGAATCATAACGTCGAGTGGGAGCCCGAGGCACTGATGCGGGCACAACATCCACATTTGTTTCAGTGACATGTATGAATTTCGAGGATGAAATTTCCTTAAGGGGGGTGAGTTGTAACGACCCGTAAATTTAACTAGTGAATTTTCGTAAATTAATTTAACAAAGGACGATTTTAACCCTTGGATTTAATAGAGGCTCGAAATTTACTTTTTGTTCAAAGATACTTTTGGAAAATATTCTTGGACCGTTGCGTAGGTCTCGAACTCACGGGTTTGTAGATAGATGGCACACGAAAATCGGAGTCCGTATGAAAGAGTTATGGGTTTAGAAAGTATAAGGTAATTTTGGGTAATTTTTGAGTTAGATATTTTAAAAGTCACACTCTCCCTATTTTTCTAGAAAATTCGGACCACTCTCTTTCTCCCTCCTTCACGATTTCTCCATTGTTGCCGTGTGAAACCATAAAGCCCAAGAATTGGTGATTTCACTTTTGGCCTTGTCGACCCAAACTAAGCACATAAACACCTTCCTCTCTTCTCCACGAGCACAATACTACCTTCCTTGAGTTGTGAGGACCTCGGTGGATGGAGAAACAAGGACCCAAAGATAGACCGAAGCTTTCCGGCAGATTTCCGGCCACCACATATGAGGTTTCTCAATTTAGACCTCATATTTGAATTCCATGGATCAAGTAGACCAATTTCTATTATTAGATCGTTGAATTTCATTGGGAATTGAGAGAGATATCGTAGTTTGAAAATCGGGTGGGAGGATTTCCGACGAGTGAACAGTGACCAGAGACTGAGGTAGAGTGCGAGTAAGAGCAGCAGTTGCGCGTGGGGCAGAGCAAACGCCCTCAACCGGCGCGTGGGGGCGCGTGGTACACTTCCCCAAGGTCCCGTCAACAAGTGTCTTCAGGTTTTTGACGTTCCGGACCTTTTGGAGCAGATTTCAGATCAATCAGAGTTCATTTAGGAGTAGTTGTAGCCGTCCAAAGTTACATTAAACGCGTTAGAATGCGCATGTATTACTAGGTTTGAGGGGTGTTGGATTTAAGGTTTTTAACTACCGTTAGTAATCCTGATGGTTACTTTTGACAGGCGATACTGCTCCGGGAACGGCAGAGGTGCGTAGGGCTCAAGATTCTAAATTATAATGCATGCATAAACGTTTATTTTAAATAAATTCATATTGAGCATGAATTTTGATGAATTAGAATAATTATTCTAAAATGATTTATTAATTTTGATGAATTTCGGAAATTGATAATAATTATTCTAGCAATTTATTATTGGATGTGAATTTCAATAATGAATTTTAAGATGATTTTTGGGAATAACCCGGTTTCACGAACTTTGAAATGACTTTGAATTATATAATTTGGGTTAAGCCTTGTGTTCAATGATTTGGGGCAATGGCCTGGTTTTAAGAATTTTAAATTTATTGGATTATGGTTCTATGGACTTCAATATTACGGATATTTGGATTTATGGATTTCGGACTTGGCCAAGCGTTTGATTTAGGACTTAGGCCCGGGATTTCAATTTTAATAAATTTTGGGCTTTAGGCCCGAGTTTTCTATTATTTTGATTAAGGTTAGGAAATAAGAATTTCCAAAGTAGATTTGGATTTACGTACGGTTTTTTTCTATGTATACCATCCCCGGTATCCTGGTTTTTCTCCGACACATGACTTGAGGTATTATCGATCGTGTGCTCGTTGAGCGTTATTTCTCCGACGTGTGGCATGGAGGCATGCTCCGTCGTACGATCGTTGGGACTGTCTACGCGTAGTACAGGGTTACATCCACATGTCTTGAGGTAATATCGGATGTGTGGACAGTGGATCCCTGGGTTGGACCTCTCGGTTTCTAACCATTGCTTGAGGTATTATCGGCGGTGGTTAGGAGGGCTTCTCTCCGTGTTGGAGGGCCCCGGACATCGAGCTACGGCTCGGGATTTTATTCGGGGAATGGTGAGATATTTTTATAGTTTTGTGTTCAGGTTTTCTTATGATTTTAACCCCCTTTGAGGAGGGTTTTCAAAGCATAGTTTCAGACCACGCGATATTTTCTTTCTTGCATTTTCATGGGACCCGCTGGGTTTTAAATTAATAAATGGATTTTCAAGTAAGCCCTTTTCTGATAATTTTATTCATTTAATTACTTTAAAAGGATTTTACATTATGCATGCATGGTTTTACTTATGGAGGGGAAGGTATGTTTTCCTCGGAAAATTATGTTTTTAAATGATTATTATCTTTATCCATTCACACTCTTCCTTGTTTTATGTCCCCTGTAGGTGGCCACGTTCGACGAGGCACATTCCGAGGCGTAGCCATCCCTTCCTAGCGGCTGCTACCATCCCTTTTCGAGTAGGGTTTGTTGGTCCTGTAAATCTAATTTTGCAACCTAGTTGCTCTGATTAACTATTTGGGCTAGTGTGAATTATTTCGCAGCTTGGTTGCTTTGGATTTGGAGTTGATTGGTTGTGATGTGATATGGATTGTTTGGATTATAGTTTAGTTTTTGAATCCTTCGTCTGCCAGGTGGAAGACGGTTTGACCAAATTACAAGGGAGATTCTGCTGAATTTTCGCAAGAATTCTCGTACGTCTTGTTGGACTGTTAAGGGTATTTTAGGAATTAATTTGAGATTGTCAGGGGTTGTCAGAAGGAAGCAGGGCTTTTCACGAATTCCAATGGGGGATTCGGGAAGGGTCATGTCACTATGAGATTTATTTATTATTAAAATTTAATTAATAAATAATATGTTTTCTTAAAAGGGTTAATTAGTAATTGTAAATCTTCTTCAACCAATTAGATGCTTAGGTGACTTACAGCCTTTAACTATACCCCCCTTCACGTCTCAAGTACAGAAAAATAATACACTTTTTTCTCTTCAGTTTATTTACCTCGATTAAACCAACTTAGACATCGGACTGTTCCTAGTTGAACCCCCCCTCCGAGCAGGAACGATTTTTCGATGCTTTGAATTCGGTTTAGATCGAGCCTCCCAACGGGGCTGTTCCCACTGCTTCGCTCATGGCTTGGGAAAACGTTTTGAAGATTTTAATGCACTAAAATGAAAATTTTGAAAGTTCACGTATAACTCTGAAATTTGTTGCAAAAATAAGGGTTTTAAAATGTAATCTATCCACAAGAAAATCATGATTTTTTGGTGAGTTGTAGTTGAAAGATTTGTTGAGTATAGGGAGTGAGTTTTTAATTTTCTTGAAACTACCAGTTAGTGCTATCGCCTAGTGGTATTCCTCTCCACTTGTTATGTGGGAGGTCTCGGGTTTGACTCTCGTGATGTCAATACCCAATGTTTATATAATGTAATCCCCCTCCCCCAATTTTCTTGTATCAAAAAAATATATTCTTGAAGCTAATTAGGTATAGAAAATTTAATGAGCAACAAGAGATACGGCCAATTTTGGTATTGCTATGCATTTTTGGAAAGTTATTTTTGATGTGTTTTCTAAACAAGTAGCTATATATTAAAAAAATAAAGAATTTGCTAAATTTTTTTTTACAAGTGCTGTGAGCATAAAAACTAATGTCAAAGTGCTTGGTAAACTTTAGTGTAAAGTGTGAGGTCATATTTCCTACACGTATTTCACGTCATATATAGTCCCTTTACTTGTCTTTTGTTATAAATCAGGCCATCCATAGTACAAAGGGATGCTTTTGTGAGATATGTGCATGCTTTAGAAAGATAATGAAATTATAAGAACGCTGGAAAAGGTAAGACTCAAATCAGACATCAAATGAAGGAGATATCCTTATTCTAATATCGGGCCCTGAACAAGGCACTGAGTGCGCCAGTGCGCCCTATTTTAGGCGGAGACCAAGTACCTCATATCAGGCCATCAGAGTCCCAAAGTCGTGTCTCATGACTAGGAGAACACGCCCTAGAAGTGCTAGGTCAGAGCTAAGACATATCGAGGACATGTCCCAAGAGCCGTCCCAATCCAGTCCCAGAATCCAGTCCCAGGGTTGTGCCATAGGCGTGCCCTCGAGTGCCAACATGCGCCAAGGCATGTCCTTCGCAATACCAAGTCCAGCTTGAGGTTCCAGCTAAGGTGTGCCTTCACCATGCCCCTATGAGGCCAAGCTAGTGTCCCAGACATGTTCTCAAGTTCCAGTTCCAGAAGCGGAGTCAAGGCACAACTGTGCCAAAGTCAAGTATCAAGTTTAGGTCATGTCCCTAACCTGACCTGACAAGTTTAAAGAAGGACATTTGCATGCCTACAGCCATTCGAGCGAGAAACGAAGTATTTTTAGACTCTTGGGCATGTGCAGAAGTTATTCAAGTGCTAAGGCGAGCAATGTTGCAACAAAAACATCCTAAGGGCCAAGTTTCCATTTTCAGCAACTGCACAAGGACCTGCCCAGATTCCAGCCTAGCTGCCCTGCGTCCAGCTTGTGTTCTCACCTGCCAACTTTCATTTGCATTCCCAAACATGTTCTGATTGGTTCTCGTAGATTTTAGGTTTCTTTGTAATTACTTAGAAGTACATTAAACATTCAAGATTAATCTAGGATAGGGTTTCCAATTCCAATCCTTGTAGGACAAGGTTTTACCTTGTCGATATAAGGGGGCCATTGTTCAATGTTTTGGACATGCCAACTTAGACACTTTATTTTATTGTTTTGAGCCATTAGCGTGAGGCTTGTTCATGAAGACTTGATTGTGTTCTTGGAGGAGTGTTTGAAGCCGTGCTTGGAGTCACCCTTTGAGAGTATAATTGGGTTTAATCTTTCACTTTCATATTCAATAAATTTAAGCTTTTGTTTTTCATTATGCGTAGTGAGTAGTTTATTTGAAGTTAGGACTGATCTTGAAGCCCTAGCCATGGCAACTTCTTGACTTAGTTTTGGCACTTGGTTTGATTATTTTGTTTGCCTTGGTAGATTGATTCACTGATTTTATTAAGACTATTTTGTGTTCTTAAAACTGGCCATTTCAATTGCATAACTTAAAGATGATGTTGCATCGAGGATTATTACAAACGTAATCTATGAAGAAATCCATGACATTCCTAGGGTTACCGTGTAATCCCTAGGGTTAGTGTAGTGTCATTATATCCCTTTAGAACTTAATGCTTCTCTTTGTGTTTAACTAGGAAACCGTGCGACTCAGTTGAGCATAATTTGATAGACGTCTTAGGTGCCCGTGAGGCCTAAGATATACTACGTAAGAAGAGATAAAATGTGTAAGGGTGAGCTTAAGAGACCCCTTGCATGGGCACTAAACGAAGAAGGAAACATGATAATTGAACCTTGCAAACCAAGTTAGAAAGCATTGTGGTTAGGGACTGCCTTAACTTTCTTTTAATTTGATTTCAATCCTTTGTTATTTACTTGTTTCTTGCATTCCAAGTTATTTACTTTTACATCATCTTTTGAACTAAGCACCCACACCACCCCGGATCAAACCCCCCCCCCCCCCCCCCCTATCCCTATGTCCATGTCTTTTGTTTAGTTAATTGTCAAAGAATATCTAGTTAGTGTCCTTATTTTCTGTTTTGACTACCTACTTGTGAACTAAGCAATCTATTCTATTTATCGATTTGTGCACTTGCTAGGATTTCATTGTTAAGAATTGTGTTGCAATTACTTGTTATACTTTTCTTCCAACAAGTTTTTGGCGTGATTGTAGGGGACTTGTCCCTCAACGTTATCCAACGCTTAGATTGTTTTAACTTAGTTCTTTTTTATTTGTTTTAGGTACTTTTATGTCATCACAAGGTTCTGCAAGGGGATCTGTGCACGGCTCTTTAATTCCGTCATCTGCTTCATCTTCTGTCCAAGGTTCCCCTCATCCAAATCCACCACCAAGCCCTGGGAGAATGGCTGATCAATGTGTGTTAGCTAACCCACTACCACGGCTGCTTAAGGATTATGCTACTCCTCATGTCAGTGAGGATCAATTCCCTATCAATTTTCCACCATCCACGGTGGAAAACTTTGAGCTCGAGTCAGGCACAATCTATATGCTGCCTAAGTGCCATGGCCTCTCGGGTGACGATCCCCATCTACACATTAAGGAGTGAAGGACTTGCCTTCCAAGTTCCTTACTCAGTACTACCCCGTGTCCAAGACCAATAAGCTCAAGGCTCATATCATGGCACCCCAAAAAGCTGAGGATGAATCTTTCTAAGAGTTTTGGGAAAGGTTTAATGGAATGATTCAAGAGTGCCCTCACCACAACATTGATGAGTGCCACTTAATGCTATACTTCTATGGTGGCTTGAAGACTAGTGATAGAGTGATGATCAACTCTCAATCCAAGGGAGTCTTGGAGAGCACGGCAGAGGAAGCAAGGGCAACATTTGAGAGCATTGTTCAAAAAGAAAAGCAATTTAGCTATAGGTGACAATAATCTAGGACTCTCAATAGTGTGAGTAGGGATAAGGATGACACCATAGCTCAACTCACGGCTATGGTGAAATATGTTTGTGATGCCAAGGCCAAGCGCACAATGACGTGTGATGTGTGCTCAGTTCAAGGCCATGACTCTCAGACATGTCTTATGGTAGAGGATGCAAACTATATTGGAAGGTACAATGAGGGCATGAGGCCTAGGAATGACCCCTATTCCAACACCTACAATCCTGGACAAAGAAACCATCCAAACTTCAAGTGGAACAAAAATCAGAATGTTTAAAACCCCCTGGCACCCCTTGGATTCCAAGGGCATGCCGTGACCCCTAGAGTTCCCACTCAAGTCCTTCAACATCTTCAAGGCAATCCTGCCCCAGCAAAGAGATCTTTGGAAGACATGATGGCTAATCTAATTCAGAGTAAAGCTACTTTCCAGCAAAATCTGCTTCAACACACCACAAATTTCCAGTAGAAGATAGACTGTACCATTACAGCCTTGGAAACTCAGGTAGGTCAGATGGCAAGCTGTTCAGTCATTATTTATTCATCATTTTGATGTCCTTAAGTACCTCTCTTACATGTCTTCTGAATTATTTCGTGCCAACAATAGGATAAAATGATCAATCCTAAGAGACTTGTGCAGATTTGGAAAGATAGGTAAATTCTGAGAAGAACGCAAAAAGAATGGTTCAAATCGGAGTTATAACGAAGGAGATGTCTCAAGTTGAATATCGGGTCTCAAACTGAGACCAAAACCAGGTCTTGGCGCCTGCCAAGACAAGTCAAGAACCAGCCCAGGACGTGTCCCGTGACATGCCCAGAGATCTCCTACCAGGTCCCTATCGAGGTCAAGGACATGTCCTTGACATGTCCTGAGACATCCTAGTCATGTGCCAAGATCATGTCCCTTGAGAAGGACATGCGCCAATCCTAAAACCCATGCGCTTAGCCTTGCCATGCCACGCCAGTGACAAGTCCCTGGTGCCCCTCCAAAGCAGAGACTCATATCAGGTCCTGGACGTATCCTTGGTCCCCCAGCTGTGAAGTCTTTTGCGCCCTGTTTCAGAGCCGGGTAGGCCAATTTGGGTCCTGACCTAGATTTCGATGGAACAAAGTGAGGCACCACTCACAGTTGGACTGCAAATTACCAATCTAAGTTAATGTAAGCCTGTATCTCGCCTGGAAATGCCTATGACACGTTCTTGTCCTGTTTTTCCCTAAAAGACTTCCCGGGAGCCCTATTTGAGACAAATTGGGCCATCGATGTTTCTACAACTTTCGAGCAGAAAAAAAGCCCAAAACCATACTAGATTTATCATATGGAAGTGCCTGGAGTGGTTTATCTCGATTGGATTGGTCAATGGCTTGTTAAGTTCTTAAAAGTCCAATTTTAAAGGTTTTGGAGCCTATAATCTGGCCCAGCCGTGTCTCAAGCACTTAGGGTTGGCCAAGCCCGATCTTTGACGATTCAAGCAACCTCTAGAAGTCTCTAGAAGTTACCTTGGCGTGTATGAAAGCTCAAAAGTGTTTACCACAAGTTGCCGCAATTCCTAGTCCAAGTCCAAAAAAGATTACCTTTTTTGGAGTCCTTTTTCATACCTACCTAGGATAGGAGTTTTGAGTCAGTTTTTTATTAGGATTCTATCCCAGTCTGTCTCCTACATTATAAAGGTTTAGAGGCCGATTTAAAAGACCTAAAGGCTCGTGGGTGAGGACCTCTAGACGGCCTAGCCGCACTTTATTACTGTAATTCAGTTTTTCAATTCAAACACTTTAGTTTTCTGCTTGTGAGAGAGGTTTACGTGAGCAGTGGAGGAACAAGCCTTGGCATGGTCTTCTGATGTGCTTCATCCTCAATAATCTCCATTGTATCTTTACTTCTATTTCTTTTTCCATGTTAGTCATTTAATTAGATTTCTGGCTCTTGATTTTAATAGCTATGAATGCTGAATAAGTTGGATTACTATGCTTAATGACCTTAATTTATGCCTATAAGATTAGCTACCTTGTTTACATATAATTATTGATGTAATTACTTGAGTGAACGTCATATCATCTTGTGATTTGTAGAATCGAGGGTAGGTGGAGGGACACCTATTCGTAATCTAAACTCATGACAACCTAGGAATGCATGCCACTTTTCTAGGCTAGTGTGGTGTCATTAAATTCTCTTCGTACTTCATGCATCATCTTAACTGGTAGGTGATAAACGTTCTACGCATATGCCCTATTTAGGAAATGCTAAGTCATAGAGAATAATATATGTTTAGTGTACCAACGCTAGGACCTAGGCATGGGCACCTAATTCAGAAGTTGCATAGCAATTGAGTCAAGGAAATCTGGTTAATAACTATAATTGGTTATAGTGGATAGTAAGCCTTAATTCGCCTTTGTTATTAAATTCAATGAATCTTCATTCTTGCATCTTCTGCCTCAGGACTAGAACCTGGCCAACCCGAGACACCCTAGGACATACCTGACCAAGGCACGGCAACACCTCATAATCAGCCTTCTGACCCTATTTTGCCTTCAAATGCTAAGTCAAAAGTTATTTTAGTAATCCACTACTTACTAATGATGTTGACTTACCTTTTCCTCGTAGGTTCCAAAAGAAGGACAAGAATGCTTAGTTTGAGCAAGAACTCCCAAACATGCATCACAAGCTTCAAATCACATTGCCTTTCTTTAAGCTTGTGAGGACCATGCCTATCTTTGCTAAGCTCCTCAAGGACCTAGTAGCTAGAAATCGTGGCTTTGACCCCAACAATGTCCTAGACATTAGTGTTGCCATGTGTCATTCAATCAAGAAGGTTTGAGCATTGTCTTTGTTAGACAGGAGCCTCAATAAGTATCATGCCTTTTCATGTCTACAATTCACTTGCTTTAGGAGATTTAAAACCTACTCAATTGTGTGTTAGGTTTACCAATTCTTCTATGACACAACTTATGGGCATGATTGAAGATGTGATAGTTCAAATAGGAGACACATGCATACTAGCTGACTCTTATATCTTAAAAATGGAAAAGACAATTGAAAGTGAGGATCCACCCTTGATCTTTGGGAGACCTGTCTTGACCACCTTAAACTGTGAAATTAACTTGAACCAAGTCCAAATATCTATTAAGGGGTTAGATAAGACTAGGACCTTTTCCATTCATGATACCATGCAATATCCCTAAGTGCCTATAATTGATTTCCCCTTGAACACTATGGAATCCTTATTGCATCAAATCATTATGCATGCTTGTATAGAGGACCCTCTTTAGAAGGCCCTCACTCTGCCTTCTCAAGGTGACAATCCCTTGATGGCCACGTTATTGAGGAACTTAATATGTTTGAGGTCGTGCTTCAACACACATACTAAAGGCCACTCATGTTTGAATCATTGCCTATTAAGGTAGAGAAGACTCTGCCTTCTATCATTCAGGCCCCCAAGCTTGAAGTCAAGCCATTACCTGAACATCTTAAGTATGCCTTCCTAGGTAAGTATCAAATACTACCTGTCATAATTGCTTCAAATCTAACTTCTTTGCAAGAAAGTCAATTAGTGTAGGTTTTAAGGGGCAACATGTGGGCCATAGGATGGAGCATTGCTGACATCAAGGGGATAAGCCCTTCCAAGTTCATGCACAGAATCATCCTTGAAGGGAATGCCAAACCTACAAGGGAAGCTCAGAGGTGCCTTAATTTGGCCATGAAGGAAGTAGTCAAGAAGGAGGTTCTCAAGATTTTGGACGTGGGGATCATCTACCCCATCTCAGATTCCAAGTGGGCCAGTCCAGTTCAAGTTGTGCCTATGAAGAGTGGCATCACAGTCATTAAGAATGAACAAGATGAGCTTGTTCCTCAACGGGTCCAAACTGGATGGAGAGTATGCATAGATTATAGGAAACTTAATTCTACTGCTTGCAAAGATCACTTTCCATTACCTTTTATTGACCAACTGCTTGAAAGACTTGCAGGACATTCTCACTTTTGTTTCTTAGATGGCTATTCAGGTTACAATCAAATTGCCATAGCACCTGAGGATCAAGAGAAGACAACATTCACATATCACTATGGCACTTTTTCTTAGAGGATGCCCTTTGGTCTTTGGAATGCCCCTGCCACTTTTCAAAGATGCATGATGAGCATATTTTCAGACATGGTATAGGACATCATTGAGGTATTCATGGATGATTTTTTCAGTTTTTGGAAACTCTTTTTATTTATGTCTATCAAACTTGTCAAGAGTCCTAGAAAGATGCAGGGAGTACAATTTACTTTTAAATTGGGAAAAGTGTCACTTCATGGTCCAACCAGGTATTGTGCTTGGCCATGTCATAGCCAGCCGAAGCTTAGAAGTAGACATGGCCAAGGTTGATGTCATAAGTGGCCTACCCTATCCCACTTTAGTCAAGGAGCCAAGGATATTGCCTTTGACTTCACCAAAGAGTGTCGTGAGTCCTTTGAGACCCTCAAGGACAAGCTCACGGCTGCACCTATCATTATGCCATTAGATGGGACATGCCCTTTGAGCTCATGTGTGATGCCTCAGACTATGCCATTGGGGCAGTCTTGGGACAAAGAATAGATAAATTGACACATGTTATTTATTATGCAAGTAGGACTTTAAATGATGCTCAACTTAACAATTCTACTACTGAGAAAGAACTCTTGGTTGTTATATTTGCTTTAGAGAAGTTTAGGTCATATTTGCTTCAAACAAAGGTTATCATTTATACTGATCATGCTGCTCTTAATTATTTGCTTAACAAAAAGGATTCCAAGCCAAGGCTCATCAGATGGATGTTATTGCTTCAACAGTTTGATTTGTGATCAAGGAGACAAGAAAGTGAGTGAGGATCTGGTAGCTGACTACTTGAGCAGACTCATCCACGGGTCCAATGAGGAAGTGGACCAACTACCTCTCCAAGAGAGCTTCCATGATGAGCAGCCATCCATCTCAAGGCCTTTGACCTCTGGTATGCTGACTTTATCAATTATCTTGCAATTAAACTAATCTCTTCTCATTTGTCTAGGTTTCAAAGGGACAAGCTTGTCAAGCAAGCCAAATACTACATCTAGGATGAACTCTATCTATGGAAGCACTACCCTGACTAGCTCATAAGGAGGTGCATCCCTGAAAATGAAGTCAAGTCCATCTTGGACTTCTGCCACAAACAGGCGTGTGGAGGACACTTTGGCGCCAAGAAGACAGCTCTTAAGGTACTTCAATGTGGGTTCTATTGGCCCACCATTTTTAAAGATGCTCATGAGCACGTCCTCACTTGTGAAAAGTGCCAAAGACAAGGTAATATTGGCCCTAAAGATCAAAACCCTATTTTAATTGTTGAAATCTTTGATGTTTGGGGTATTGATTTCATGGGACCCGTCCCTCACTCATTTGGTTTTCTTTACATTCTACTTGATGTTGATTATGTTTCTATATGGGTGGAAGCAATTCCAACCAAAATTAATGATTCTAAAGTAGTGTGTAGCTTCATTCAATCCTATATCTTGTCAAGGTTTGGAACACCACATGCCAACATTAGTGACGGTGGCTCACACTTCTGCAATAGGATCTATGAGGCCCTCATGAGGAAATATGGAGTCACCCATAGAATCTCAACTCCATATCATCCCCAAACAAGTGGACAAGTGGAGATCTCTAATAGAGAAGTCAAGGCCATCCTTGAGAAGACAGTGGGAACATCAACGAAGGATTGGTCGAATCGGCTCAGTGATGCCCTTTCAGCATATAGGATAGCACACAAGACACCAATTGGCATGTCTTCTTTTCGGCTTGTTTTTGGCAAAGCCTGCCACTTATCTATGGAGTTAGAACACAAGGCCTTCTGGGCAATCAAGCGTGTCCACATAGACATGGATGAGGTAGGACACCATAGGAAGTTGCAACTGCAAGAGCTTGAGGAATTGAGGAATGAAGCCTATGAAAGCTCTAGGATATACAAGGAGAAATCCAAGGCCTACAATGACAAGAACTTGGTCCGCAAGACTTTCTAAGTAGGACAAAAGGTTCTCCTATTCAACTCAAGGCTGAGGCTCTTCCCTGACAAGCTCAGATCTCGTTGGGTAGGGCCCTACATTGTTCTTAAGGTCTTACCCACAGAGCTGTGGAGATCTAGCACGCCAAATCAGGCTAGGAAGTGAAGGTCAATGGCCACCACTTAAAACCCTACTTTGAAGCATATCAAGCAGAACCTGAGCAAGTGTAACATCTTGCCGTGCCTTCCCTTGCTTAACTTGCAAGGCACGTCTTACCTAGACATTAAATCAAGCGCTCCTAGGAGGCAGCCTTGCCCTAGTTTGTGTATAATTCCCTTCTCTTTATGTTTTCTGTTTTGCATGCCCCCTTTGCATCTGTACTTATTTTGATCTTAGTGTTTTAACTTGTTAAACATTGAGGACAAGGTTTAGTTTAGGTTTGGGGGTATGGATCAAAAAATTTTGCAACATTTAGTTTTGGAGGTACACGGCTAGGTACTTAATACTTTGCTTGTTAATAAATTACATTGTGAATTAGTCATTAGTGTCTTGCTAGAGCCATGCCATTCTTAAGTTTGTGCCATATCTTTATACTTTATGCCTAACTTCAAGAAATTGAGCTAAAAGATGACTTTGCTTAAGTGAACCATAGAAGATTAGTGGAGATTACCATATGTGAGATTTTGAGCTTAATGCCTTACTTTTTGAGAGATTACTTTGTTCTACTCTTAAAGACTGTTCAATTCTTTCTATATTGATTGATCTCATTATTATCACTTTGCATTGAATTTTAAAGAACTAACATCTTATATAGAGGCTCTTAATTCTCAGTTGTATGTAGGCTATGCATGTTTGAGCCTCTAAAAGTCATATATTTCCCTTTTGTATGCTCCCTAACCCACTTTGAAGCCAAACACTTAGACCTTTCTTTCATCACCCGAATCATAACCTAAGCCCTAGATAGGAAGCCCTAATCTTGGTCATACCCGATAGTCTAGGTTGTGAGAAGGCAACATCAAATGGAGTTCATGACATGAAAAGGAAAGGAAAGACAAGTTCGAGTGTTCAAAATCAAAGTCAAGTTGTGGAGCTCATTAAGGCCAAAATGTAAAGTTGATATCAGGGGAATGTCTTAGACATCCCAAGTGACCAAATGTCCTATCTTGGACAGACACCAAAACAAATGTAAGCCATTGCATGATCTTGGCTTAGTGAGAAAAAAAAGAAAAAGAAATTATGAATAACAAAAGGAAAAAATGTGAAAAGAGAAAGAAAAGACAACAATGAGCTAAGCCAAGTGGGCCAATGAGAATAGAAGTCAGAAATCATCATTATTCAAGGGAATCAAACCTCGGCACAAAAAACCATTGAGAATACCAAGTCTGGACGTGAGTTCAAAGAGAAGAAGATCAAGTTTCCAATTCATGTTACTTCATGCCTTGGCATAGCCTAGGCTTTTGAATTCCAATTCCCTTCTTCTAAACCCGAGAGCCTAGCCCCATTACAATCCTTGAATGAAGACCTAACTGGTCTTTGGGAAGTCTTGCTTGGAGGTAAGGTATGTCTCTACGTTCTTAAAGTTCAATTCCTTCATGAAATCTACGTTCAGACATTTCCTTTCTTTCATACTATTTCATATGTGATTATATTTTATTCCATTACATAAACTCATCATGTATGCTTGCAAGAGTGAAAACCTTAGGATTCATCAGAGAAACTGAGAGTTGCCAAGTGAGGTTAGAGTCGAGGCGAAATCGTTCTAAGGGCAATCACACTCAACACATGGCACTTACTTGAATTGGCATATATTTAGTTTGGCATGATATGATTGATTTGTTGTGTTCCTTGTTAACTTGTTAAGTATTCTGTTTACAATTTTGTTTGTGTTTTAGTTGTCAAGTAAAAGGAGACAAAAATCCTCCTACTTGGTGAACCTAGAGGTTTAAATGTTCTATCCATAATTAGATTGAGTCTTTTATTTTACTTTAGTTTTTATTTTTTGTTTTGGTCGAGGACTAGCAAAAGCTAGGTTTGAGGGTATTTGTTAGGTCATATTTCTAACAAGTATTTCATGTCATATTTAGTCCCTTTACTTGTGTTTTGTTAGAAATCAGGCCATCCATAGTAGAAAGTGATGCTTTTGTGAGACATGTGCAGGCTTTAGAAAGATAATCAAATTATAAGCAGGCTGGAAAAAGAATGACTCAAATCGGAGTTCAAATGAAGGAGTTGTTCCTATTCTAATATCGGGTCTTGAACTAGGTCATGAGTGCGCCATTTCGCCCTTTTTTAGACGGAGACCAAGTACCTCTGATCAGGCATCCGGGTCCCAAAGCCATGTCTCATGACTAGGAGAACATGCCCTAGAAGTGCCATATCAGAACCAAGACATATCGAGGACATATCCCAAGAGCTGTTCCAATTGAGTCCCACAATCCAATCCCAGGGTTGTGCCAAAGGCGTGCCCTCGAGTGCTAACATGTGCCAAGGCATGTCCTTCGCAATACAAAGTCCAGCTCGAGGTTCCAGCTAAGGTGTTCCTTCGCCATGCCCCTATGAGGACAAGCATGTGCCCTTGACATATTCTCAAGTTCTTGTTCCAGAAGCGGAGTCAAGGCGCAAGTACGTCAAAGTCAAGTATCAAGCTCAGGTCAAGTCCCTGACCTGACCCGAAAAGTTCAAAGAAGGAAATTTGCAAGCCTACAACCATTTGAGTGAGACAGAAAGTCTTTTTAGACTCTTGGGCATGTGTACAAGTTATTCAAGTGTCAAGGCGAGCTATGATGTGACAAAGACATCCCAAGGGTCAAGTTTCCATTTTCAGCGTCTGCCCAAGGACCTGCCCATATTCCAGCCTGGCGGCTCTGCGGTGTAACGACCTGGAAATGTAATTAGTGAATTTTCGTAAATTAATTTGGGAAATGACGAAATTACCCTTGGTTTTAAAGGGGGCTCGAAAGTCAATTTTGTGTGGAGACACATTTGACTATTTTTCAGGTACCGTTGTGTAAGTCTCGGACTCACGAGTTCGTAGACAAGTGACACGTAGAAAACGGAGTATGTGCGAGCAAGTTACGGGTTTAGATTGTTCAGTGGCATTTTGGTAATTTTCCCTAGGTAGCTATTTAACCCAGACTTCACGAGAACTTTTTCAGTTTATCTCTATCTCTGCACATCAAACTCATGGCACCAACACCGACCGAACCCAAAACCTTCGACATTTGAAGTCCAATTCAAGGCAACTTTGGCCGATTTAGTTAAATCCATCAGATTCCCCTCCTTCTCGCAATCAAAACCATATTAACCGTCGAAGGAAACATCCGCGGGAGACACCGAACTAAGGAAAGAAAAATCGAAACCTTCCTATCGATTTTTCGACCAACACATATATGGTTTTCAAGTTTAGAGTTCATTTCTGAGTTCCTGGGTTTGATTAGATGGATTTAGACATAAAATTCACAAAACAACGGTTGAGTTTTGAGAAAGTTAGGAAAAATTCAACGTCGGTCGGCAATGGAGTTTTTCGGCAACGGCGGACAGCGACGGACGGCAGTGCGGTCGTCTTCTCCGGTGGCAGAGGTGCTAACGTGGCATGCCACATGACAGCCACGTGGAGGCCACCTAGCAGCCATGTGGGTGTCACCTGGCGGTTGAGTCTGCAGGCGCGTGAGGCACTATGCAGGTGCGTGAGGGCGCATCAGGCACTATAGCCGACGCTAGGGATACATTCTTGGGTCACGATGACGCGTGTCGAGAAGGTCTCAACGTTCCAGACCTTTTGGCGTAGCTTTCGGGTTAATCGGACATCGTTTTGGGGTAGTTTTCAGCGTCCGAAGTGGCTGCATTTTTAATGTGACGCCAGCGGACTTCCCGAGGTTTAGGGGGTCTAAATGGAGGGTTTTAAATTATCGTTATTAATCTCGATTGTTACTTTTGACAGGCGATACTGCTCCGGGAACTTCAAAGGAGTGTACGACTCGGGATTGAGCTATCGGTGAGTGGACTTTGGTTTATAAATTATAATGCATGCATAAAGGTATATTTGAATTAAATATCGTTATGTATTATTTTTGGTACATTTTGCAATTTAGAAATTGTGCTAATAAATTATTACTTGACACGGGATTTCAATATTATAGTGGAAATTATGTTTTGGGCTGTGGTCTGGTTTTATGGACTCTATTATTAAATGATTTTGACTTGATACATTTTGAGTCCGTGGTTTTGGGTGTAGACCCGGATGTGTGATTTCCTTGGATTTGGGCATAGACCCGATTTTTCAATGAATTTGGCTTAGCACGGAAACAAAGATTTCAAAACATGGATTTTGGTTTTCATTAAATTACTGTCCCCGTGGATCAAGGTTTTCTCCGACTGGCGTCGATGAGTTTTTCTCTGTCATATCGTTGATGGTTCTCAGACACTGGTGTCGAGGGGTATTTTCTCCACCGGGTCGTTGAGGCTGTCTATGCATAATACAGGGTTCTGCACAACTCGAGGTATATCGGGTGTGTGGAGGGTATCGAGCTTCGGTTCGGGATTTTATTCGGGAGCAGTGGGATATGTTTTGATATATTTTGTGTCCAAGATGGTTCACATTATTTTAAACTCCTTTGAGGAGGATTTTCAAAACAGGGTTGTTGACCACAACATGTTTTCTTTATACAGATTTTTGTGGGTCCCACTAGTGTTTTACCAAAAATAATGGATTTTCCGGTATGTCTTCGGGTTATCCTTATGGATTTGTTGAAAAGGAGTTTTTTGTTATGCATGCTTGGTTTTATTCGTGGAGGGGGAGAAGGTATGTTTCCTCGGAAACTGGTTTAAAAATATTATTTTTGTCCACTCAAAATTTTCTTGTTTTAAATCCCCTCCAAGTTGTTGAGTTGACGTGGGCATATCCAGAAGCGGGGCATTACATTTCAACTGCACGTTTACCTAGAGTAGGATATTTATTTATGTATTTACTTATCCTACCTAGATGCTCTGATATGTCTTTTGGACTGAGTGTAAAATTGTGCTGACATCGTTGGGGGGTTGATTTTATTGGAATATGGAATGTTATCTGATCCTTCGTCTGACAGGTGGAAGACGTATAACCAGCCTTTAAGGGGAGATTCAGCTGAATTTTTGGCAGAATTCTCAAAATTATTTGCAAGGGCTTATGGGTATTTTGGGAATTTGATTAAGTTGTCATACAGGAGCAGGGGTTTTCTCGGGTTTCGAGGGGAAATTTGGGAAGGGTCCTGTCAACTTGGTATCAGCGCACTAGGTTTAAATTCCTGTAAATCGTACACATAGTGTACATCTGATTGTGTTATTGGTGGTTTATGCATCTTTTTAGCGTAATGCCTCCGAGACGAGAGCCCCGTCAGCGGCCTATAAATAGTGAGGACACACACGAACTCGTAGGAGAGCCGGATTTGAGGCAGACCCTAGATCAATTGGGTCGGACTTTGACTACAGTACTTCAGGGTAGGGCTACTATTGAGGTGTCTGACATTTAGCAAGCCCTGTGGTTGGGGATTACTCATTTGGAACTAGTGTTTGCAGTTATGAGGTGCCCTCCGGAGGATAGGGTACGGTTAGCCACATTTCTTCTGGGTGGTTATGTATACCGTTGGTAGCATGCTTTGCAGCTAATAGGCTACGATGTCCGTACCTTTACTTGGGAAAGTTTCCGGGAGCGCTTCCTCGAGCAGTTTTATCCTCGTTCATACCGAGATGCTAGAGAGGTCGAGTTCCTGCAGTTATAGCATGGGGACATGACGGTGGCACAGTATGAGCAGAAACTTCTTGAGTTGTCACGATTTGTACTGGCTCTCGTGCCGACTGAGATGGATAAGTGCCAAAGGTTTGAGTATAAACTGTGGAATGAGGTTCGAGTAGCAGTAACTGTTGTGGCACATACGTCATTGAGGGCTTTGTCAGTCACTACTACTAGAGTGGAGTTGAGTTTCCAGCTCAGCAGCAGTTCAGTGGTTCCAAGCGACACCAAGATCGCTGGAGTTTCGGAGGCTCTAGCCAAGGACCATCGAAGAAAGGCAGTTCTAGTTTTGGATCTTCTGGGGGTGCAGGATCTGGAGCAGGCAATAGTAGAGCCAGTCAAGGACATCAATCTTCAGCCCAGTCTCTTGGGACTTCAGTGCAGTCCAAAGTGGTAGTCCCGCACCGCTGGGTGACACCGGTTGTTACTTTTGCGGGGAGATTGGTCATTTCAAGAGAGATTGTCCATATCGTCGTTTGGACAGTAGTTCCTTGGGCCAAGAGACTGCTGAATCGAGTCAGAGAGCAGCGCAGACATCTGGTACTGCAGCAGGGAGCCATACCCAGTCGAGTGGGGCGAGTAAGGCTAGAGGGAGACAGGGGGGTCGTGGTCGATCTTCGAGTACACAGGCCCGAGTTTTTGGCGATGACTCAGCAGGTGGCTCGAGCAGCACCAGAGGTGGTTACTGTTACATTATCTATTTTTAATCATGATGCTCGTGTGTTATTAGATCCCGGGGCTACACCTTCTTTTATTTCTTGGGGTTTTACACTTTTTGCTAATAGAGAATTGTCCCTGATTGGTTGGGACATGGGTATTAGCACTCCTCCTGGAGATATGTTAGTGGCAGATCTAATTCCCTTAGACATTTATTATAACGACCCGGATCAGAAATTAAATTATTTTGAGAATTGGACAATTTTACCCTCGATTTTGGACGGGTCTGATAGTCCCTTTTTGCCTGGCAGTACTTTTGGGAATTATTCTTGGGTCATTGCGTAGGTCTCGAACTCACGAGTTCGTAGACAGGCGGCACGCAGAAAACGGAGTTCGTGTACGAAAGTTATGGGTCTATATGTGCAAGGGCATTTTGGTAATTTTGGCTTGGGAGAAGATATTTTAACCCCAATTATTTTACATCTTTGGGGACATTTTTTTCACTTCAATTCATCTTCATCTCATTATCACTCATCTCTCTCTAAAACACAAACACATCGAACCCGTGAGAAAACACCCAAAACCCACAAAATCAACTTTTGATTCAAGGCTTTAACTTCCATTATTGATCCACTAATCGTATTCTACTACTTCCCACGATCACAACCGTACCAACCATCGAAGGAGATGACCACAGGGGAAGCCAAACCGAGTATAGGAAGTTTCGGATCTTCCGATCGATTTTTCGGCTTACACAGGTACGTGTTTGTGGTTTTGAGGTCATATTTGGATTCTTGGATTTGAGTAGATAGATTTAGACATAAAATTTATGGAAAATGGTTGCGTTTTGAGGAAGTTATAAAAGCTTGAAGTTTCGGCCGGAAATGGGGGATTCCGGCGAAACCAGACGACGGCGACGGCGGCTGCCGGTTATCTTCTCATGCCAGACTTCGACGAAGGCACCGGCAGCCGACCGTCTTCTCTAGCGACCGATCGAGTCAGGTCAGACCGGGTCGGGTCGAGTGGGATTGGGGTTGAGTGAAACTGGTCGGGTCGAGTTGAACCGATCGGGTTGAGTGAACCGATCAGGTTGAGTCGAGTTGGACCGGGTCAGGTTGAGCCGGGATGGGTTGGACCGATCCAGGCACGTGAACACTATAGCAGGCGCGTGACCGACCCGTAAGGGCGCGTGGTGACACGTGAGCGTGTGTTCTGACCTTCCGATGGTGCGTGGCGGCGCGTAGGACTGTTCCCGATGTCACGTCGACGCGTGACTAGGGTTTTGGGACTTTTCGGATCAGATTTTATTGGTTTCGAGGCCATAGGAGTTCGTTTAAGGCCTGATTTGGACAATTCCAGCGGTAATGGTTGACCGTGAAGCGGATTTTGAGCTCGGAAAGTCAAGGTAGTTAGGTCATTATTGTGCATGTGTTCCTTGGGCTAGAGCGTCCATGAATTTTGGGTTAGATGATGTTTGTGAGTGGACTTTTGGTTTATAAACTATAATGCATGCATAAATGTATCTTTGATTTAAATACTGTTATGTATGGGTGCAATGATTTCCTGGAATTTAGAAATGATTACTAGACATTTGTTTTCCAATATTTCAGTGGAAGTGTGTTGTGAGAAATGGCATGGTTATTGGATTCGGTTTTGATATTATTTTGACGTGGTAATTATTTGAGCCCATGATTTTGAGTTGAAACCGTATTTGTGATTATAAAATACTTGATTTTGGATCCAATACTGTTTGAGGGGGCCAGGATCCGGGCTAGGATCCGCTGAGACGGTGAATCCAGTGAACCTCCAATATAAACAATACCGATTTGAGGGGGCCAGGATCCGGGCTAGGATCCGCTGAGACGGTGAACCTGGTGAACCTCCAATATAAACAATACTGATTTGAGGTGGCCAGGATCCTGGCTAGGATCTGCTGAGACGGTGAACCCGGTGAACCTCCAATATATACAATACCAATTTGAGGGGGCTAGGATCCGCTGAGACGGTGAACCTAGTGAACCTCCAATATAAACAATACCGATTTGAGGGGGCCAGGATCCGGGCTAGGATTCGCTGAGACGGTGAACCCAGTGAACCTCCAATATAAACAATACCGATTTGAGGGGGCTAGGATCCGGGCTAGGATCCGCTGAGACGGTGAACCCGGTGAACCTCCAATATAAACAATACCAATTTATGGGGGCCAGGATCTAGACCAGGATCCGCTGTAGGCGGTGAAATCGGTGAACCTCCAATATAAATAATACTGATATGTGTGGGGGCCAGGATCCGCTGTAGGCGGTGAACCCGGTGAACCTCCAATATAAAAGGTGATTTATTGAAGAATTTAGTTTCACTAGTTTTCTGTTCCGCTGGTTACTGTTTCTCAGATACTAGTGTCGTGAGGAGTAGGGTTATCGAGTTACCACTTGGGTGCTCTATATGAGCAGGGATATCGAGTTTGACTCCGGACGAGTCAGTGAGACTCAATTTAACCAAGTTTGGTACCTTCGTCATCCGGGTCAGTGGGTTGGTGTGGGCGGTGACCCAGAGTGACGAATTATTGTTGGTTCACAAGTATCTGACTAGTCGGTTGTCTTGTGGTATTCCAGTAGAGGTGTCAGCAGTGTTTAACCTACTGACTTTTGGTGTCAGAGGGTATTCCTATTTAGACTACCATTATTCCGAGGTCTTGGTTTTTGACCTATATGCTATCCTACGTCTGATAGGTAGGAGTGGTCAGTAAGTACAGAGGTTCTGTCGAGAACCCTGTAAGGTTTACTAAAAATTATTTAAGGATAAAGGGTATTCCTGGTATTAAATTTTTGAGGTAAAAGAGCTGTCAGACGGGATAAGGGTTCTTTCCGGGTTTCGAGGGGAAATTCGGGAAGGGTCCTTACATTTATGATTTTGATGTGATTTTGGGGATGGATTGGTTAACCATGCATCTTGCCTCCATTGATTGTTTCTCCAAGAGGGTGGTTTTTCGTAGTTCAGGCTTGCCGAAAATTACATTTCGGGGTGATCGTAGGGTACTTCCCTCGGTAGTAATATCGGCTTTAACGGCTGAGAAATTATTGAGGAAAGGTTGTGAGGGCTATTTAGCTCATGTGATTGATTTTTGGGATACTCCGGTGAGAGTAGAGGATATTCATGTGGTGAATGAATTTCCATATATGTTTCCAGAGGATCTTCCGGAGTTGCCACCTCACCGGGAGATTGAGTTCAGCATAGAGCTTCTTCCGGGTACTCTACCTATATCCCAGGCACCGTACAAAATGGCACCGGTAGAATTGAGGGAATTGAAGACTCAATTGCAGGACTTGGTGGATATGGGATTTATTCAACCAAGTGTATCACCTTGGGGTGCGCCAATATTATTTGTAAGGAAGAAAGATGATGGTTTGAGGCTCTATATCGACTACCGGTAGATAAACAGGGTTACGGTGCGGAATAAGTATCTGTTACCACGAATTGATGATTTTTTGATCAATTGAAAGGGTTAAAGTATTTCACAAAAATTGACCTTCGATCCTAGTATCATCAGTTAAGGATCAGGGAAGGGGATGTTCCTAAAACGGCTTTCAGGACACGTTATGGGCATTATGAGTTCCTAGTGATGACTTTTGGTTTAACTAATGCAGCAGCAGCATTTATGGATATGATGAACAGGGTGTTCCGATGGTATTTGGATCGGTTTGTGATTGTGTTCATCGATGATATCTTGGTATATACGAAAGTGCTAAGGCACATGAGAACCACTTGCGGTTGGTGCTGAATATGCTGAGGAAAAAGCAATTGTTCGCTAAGTTCAGTAAATGTCAGTTTTGGTTGACTAATGTGGGATTCTTAGGGCATGTGATTTCTGCTGAGGGTATCAGCGTGGATCCCCAAAAAAGTCGAGCCAGTGGTAAACTGGGAACAACAGAAGACAGTGAAAGAGGTGAGGAGTTTTCTAAGTTTAGCGGGATATTATCGATGATTCATAGAAGGATTCTCTATGATAACTGCCCCGTTCACTAAGTTGACAAGGGAAGGAGTCAAGTTTGACTGGGATGTTGAGTGTGAATAGAGCTTTCAAGTGCTTAAGAGGAGGTTGACTTCTGCCCCAGTGTTATCCCTTCTAGAGGATAACAAAGGATTTGAGGTGTACGATGATGCATCATTACGAGGTATAGGGTGCATGCTGATGTAGCATGGGAAGCTGATAGCTTATGCTTCCAAGCAACTTAAACCCCATGAGTTGAATTACCCTACACATAATTTAGAATTAGCAGCAATGGTGCATGCACTGAAGATTTGGAGACACTATTTGTATGAGGAAACGTGTCGGATCTTCACTAACCATCAGAGTCTGAAATACTTCTTTACGCAGAAAGATCTGAATTTGAGACAAAGAAGGTGGCTTGAGCCGATAAAGAATTATGATTGTACCATAGAATATCACCCATGAAAAGCCAATGTAGTGGCTGATTCCTTGAGCTGGAAGTCCATGGGTTCCTTGGCCCATTTGCATACTGTTTACCTACTGTTGCTAGTGGAATTCCGAAGAGTGGGAATTATACTTGAAATGGATAGCTAGGGGGACTCTGTTGGCTAGTTTCCATGTGAGATCTATCTTGATTGATCGAATCATTGAAGCTCAACTCCAGGATCCTACTTCGTGTGTTATTAGGATGGAGTTGGAGGCTGGGAATAGGCAGGATTGTGTGATTAGGGATGATGGGGCCTTGGTTAAGGATGGCCGGTTGTGCGTACCTAATGATCTAGAGTTGAAAAGAGAAATTCTTACTCTTAAGGAGTAGTACGTTTTGGTAGACGAGGAAAGCTAAGTCCTCGCTACATTGGGCCTTATGAGATTATTGAGAGGATAGGGCCAGTGGCTTATAAACTTGCTTTACCCCTGGAACTGCCAAAGGTTCACGATGTTTTCCATGTATCCATGCTCTGGAAGTACCTATTCGATGAATCTCATTTATTGGAGGTGCAACCAATTGAGCTGAGAGATGATTTGACGTTTGAGGAGCAACCAGTGCAACATCTAGATTGGAAGGAAAAAGTATTACGCGGAAAGACTATTCCTCTGGTTAAAGTTATGTGGAGGAATCAGAACGTGGAGGAGACCACGTGGGAAACTGAAGCACTAATGCGGGCATAGCATCCACATTTGTTCCAGTGACAGGTATGAATTTCGAGGACGAAATTTCTTTAAGAGGGGTGAGTTGTTATGACCCAGAAATGTAATTAGTGAATTTTCGTAAATTAATTTGGGAAAAAGACGAAATTACCCTTGGTTTTAAAGGGAGCTCGAAAGCCAATTTTGTGTGGAGACACATTTGATAGTTTTTCAGGTACCATTGTGTAGGTCTCAGATTCACGGGTTCATTGACAAGCGGTACGCGAAAATCGGTGTCCGTGCGAGCGAGTTATGGGTTTAGAAAGTTCAGGGGCATTTTGGTAATTTTCCCTGGGTAGCTATTTAACCCAGACATCACGATAACTTTTTCAGTTTATCTCTATCTCTGCACATCAAACCTGTGACACCGACACCGACCGAACCAAAAACCTTCGAAATTTGAAGTCCAATTCAAGGCAACTTTGGCCAATTTGGTTAAATCCATCAGATTCCCCACCTTCTCACGATCAAAACCATATTAACCATCGAAGGAAACAGCCGCGGGAGACACCAAACCGAGGAAAGGAAAACTAAAACCTTCATATCGATTTTTCGGCCAACATAGGTATGGGTTTCGTGTTTAGAGTTCATTTCTGAGTTCCTGGGTTCAATTAGATATATTTAGACATAAAATTCATGAAAAATGGTTGAGTTTTGAGAAAGGAAAAATTCAAGGTCGGCCAACAAAAGATTTTTCCGGTGACGGCGAAAGGCAGTGCGATCGTCTTCTCCGGCGACTGAGTTGATCAAAGGTGCTGACGTGGCATGCCATGTGGCAACCACATGGATCCATGTGGATGCCACCAATCAGCCACATGGAGGCCACCTAGAAGCCACGTGGGTGCCACCTGGCAGTTGAGCCAACAGGCGCGTGAGGCACTGTGCAGGCGCGTGAGGCACTGTGCAGGCGCATGAGGCACTGTAGCTGGCGCGTGGCCGAATCACCGATCTTCTGTCAGTGCGTGGCGAAGCGTGCGACAGTTTCTTAGGTCACGGTGAAGCATGTCGACAAGGTCTCGATGTTCCGGACCTTTGGACGTAGGTTTCGGGTTAATTGGACGTCATTTAGGGGTAGTTTTGGGTGTCCGAAGTGGCTACATTTTTAGTGTGACGCGAGCAGACTTCCCGGGGTTTTGGGAGTCTAAATGTCGGGTTTTTAATTATCGTTAGTAATCCCAATTGTTACTTTTGATAGGCGATACAGGTCCAGGAACTTCAGAGGAACGTATAACTCGGGATTGACCTATCGGTGACTGGACTTTGGTTTATAAATTATAATGCATGCATAAAGGTATATTTGAATTAAATATTGTTTTGTATTGTTTTTGGTACATTTATAGAATTTAAAAATTATGCTAATAAATTATTACTGGACACGGGTTTTCAACATTATAGTGGAAATGATGTTTTGGGTTGTGGCCTGGTTTTATGGACTCTGTTATTAAATGATTTTGACTTGATAGATTTTGAGTCCATGGTTTTGGGTGTAGACCAGGATGTGTGATTACCTTGGATTTGGGCATAGACCCGATTTTAATGAATTTGGCTTAGGCCAGGAAACAAGGATTTTAAAACATGGATTTTGATTTTCACTGAATTACTGTCCCCAAGGATCAAAATTTTCTCCGGATGGCATCGAGGGGTTTTACTCCATCAGATCGTTGAGGGTTCTCCGATGTTGGTGTCAAGGCGTATTTTCTCCATCAGGTCGTTGAGGCTGTCTATGCATAGTACAGGGTTCTGCACAACTCGAGGTATATCGGGTGTGTGGAGGGTATCGAGCTACGACTCGGGATTTTATTCAGGAGCAGTGGGATATGTTTCGATATATTTTGTGTCCATGATGGTTTACATGATTTTAAACTCCGTTGAGGAGGATTTTCAAAAGAGGGTTGTGGACCACAGCATGTTTCCATTATACAGATTTTCGTGGGTCCCACCAATGTTTTACCAAAAATAATGGATTTTTCGGTATGTTTTCGGGTTATCCTTATGGATTTGTTGAAAAGCAGTTTTATGTTATGCATGCATGGTTTTATTCGTGGAGGGGGAAAATGTATGTTTTCCTCATAAACTGGTTTAAAAATATTATTTTTGTCCACTCATAATTTTCATGTTTTAAATCCCCTCCAAGTTGTTGAGTTGACGTGGGCATATCCAGAGGCGGAGGCATTACATTTCAACGGCACGTTTACCTAGAGTAAGATATTTATTTCTGTATATACTTTTCCTACCTAGATGCTCTGATAAGTCTTTTGGACTGAGTGTAAAATTATGCTTACATCGTTGGAGGGTTGATTTTATTGGAATTTGGAGTGTTATATGATCCTTTGTCTGATAGGTGGAAGACGGTTAACCAGTCCTTAAGGGGAGATTCTGCTGGATTTTTGGCATAATTCTCATTATTATTGGCAAGGGCTTAAGGGTATTTTGGGAATTTGATTAAGTTTTCAGACGGGAGCAGGGTTTTTCCCAAGTTTCGAGGGGAAATTCGGGAAGGGTCCTGTCATGCGGCCAGCTTGTGTTCTCACCTGCTAGCTTGCATTTGCATTCCTAGACATGTTCTGATTGGTTCTCGTAGATTTTAGGTTTCTTTCTAATTACTTAGAAGTACATTAAACATTCTAGATTAATCTAGGATAGTGTTTCCAATTCCAATCCTTGTAGGACAAGGATTCACCTTCTCTATATAAGGGGTCCTTTGTTCAGTGTTTTGGACCCTCCAACTTAGACATTTTATTTTATTGTTTTGAGCTATTAGCACGAGGCTTGTTCATGAAGACTTGATTGTGTTCTTGGAGGAGTGCTTGAAGCCGTGCTTAGAGTTAGCCTTTGAGAGTATAATTGGGTTTGATCTTTCACTTTCATATTCAATACAATTTATACTTTTGTTTTTCATTATGCGTAGTGAGTAGTTTATTTTAAGTTAGGGATGATCTTGAAGCCCTAGCCATGGCAACTTCGTGACTTGGTTTTGGTGTTTAGTTTGATTATTTTGTTTTCCTTGGTAGATTTATTCACTGCTTTTATTGTGACTATTTTGTGTTCTTAAAACTGGCCATTTTAATTGCATACTTAAAGATGATTTTGCATCGAGGATTATAACAAACGTAATCTGTGAAGAAATCCATGACATTGCTAGGGTTACTGTGTAATCCCTAGGGTAGTGTAGTGTCATTAAATCCCTTTAGAACTAAATGCTTCTCTTTGAGTTTAACTCGAAAACCATGGGACTCAGTTGAGCATAATTTGATAGACGTCTTAGGTGCCCGAGGCCTAAGACATACTAAGTAAGAAGAGATCAAATGTGTAAGGGTGAGCTTAAGAGACCCCTTGTATGGGCACTAAACCAAGAAGGAAACATGATAATTGAACCTTGCAAACCAAGTTAGAAAATGTTGTGGTTAGGTGTGGATATAGACTGCCTTAACTTTCTTTTAATTTGATTTCAATCCTTTTTTATTTACTTGTTTCTTGCATTCCAATTTATTTACTTTTACAACATCTTTTGAACTAAAACCCCGCCCCTTGTATCCGTGTCTTTTGTTTAGTGTCTTGTTTAGTTAAGTGTCAAAGCATATCTAGTTAGTGTCCTTGTTTTCTGTTTTAAGTACCTACTTGTGAACTAAGCAATCTATCTCTTTGTACATTGTTGAGTCAAGTCTTTGTGGGATTCGACCCTTGCTTGTACTGCTATTCTATTTATTGATTAGTGCACCTTCTAGGATTTCATTGTTAAGAATTGTGTTGCATTTACTTGTTATACTTTTCTTCCAACATAAAACTTTGTGGATAATGACTAAAATGGACAGGATCTTGAAAGTGTAAGATCCTAGTTATGGTTGTGGTGGTGGAGGTGGAGGTAGGAGTGGTTGAGGAGGTGAGGTGGAGGTGCATGTAGCAGTGGATGGGGAGGTTGTGGTAGTTGCGGAGATGGAGGTAGAGGTGGATATGGAGGCGGTGGTGGGGGTTGTGGCGATAAGGCCAACCACAATGGGAGGCTACATTTGGGGTTGTATTTGTGATGGATGTAGCTCCAAATGTAGCCTCAAAAGTAATATTCTGGGCTATATAGCATATTGCTCATAGTGGGGGTCTATATTTATTGGGGCTAGATATGAGGCTACATTTTTATTTCACATGAAATCTTAAATATGTATTAAAATAAATTTTTACTTTACAATTTTTAATTTAATGTTTATTTATGTAATCTTTAATTTTTTTTTTCTAAACATTTTAACCTAAAAAAATCTAAATTCTGAAAAGATGAGATTTCATCCTACATAGACCGTTAGATGAGATCTTCTCATTTCATTCTTATCCATTAGATCATATTTTCTTACACAATGTCATCCGTTAGATCATATTTTCTTATCACAATCTCATCCATTAGATCATATTTTCTTATCCAAATCTGACATGGAGAGATTTCATCTCCCACCAACCGTTAGATCATATTTTCTTATCACAATCTCATATGTTAGATCATATTTTCTTATCCAAATTTGACATGGAGAGATTTCATCTCCCACCAACCGTTCGATCATATTTTTCTTATCACAATCTCATCCGTTAGATCATTATCTTTGATATATCTATTTCCTATATATGCTAATCAATGGAAAATTGTTACTCTCGTAATACCTTATCCTTCAAACCTTTCTTTCTCAAAAATCTTCTGCCCAATCACCATACCACAATGGCCAATCAATGGAGTGGTAGTTCATCATCCGATGAAGACAATGATGGTCACATGATGCTACCGCAAGTGCATGAGAACTACATGCACAGTGTAGAGGCTGCCACCGAGACCAAACCCGGTGGTACATCGTCAAGCCGAACTCCCATTCCAAGAGATCGGGTAGGTGCCCACGAACCCCTTCTCTCTGATTATTTTAATGACCCTCCTTTGTATCCCCCACATAAGTTTTATGAAAAGTTTGGTATGAGAAAATGATTATTCTTAAGAATCTTAGATGTTGTCATCCATGTTGATGATTATTTCAAGCAAAAACCTGACGCAACCGGAAAGCTTGGTCTCACACCAATTGTGAAGGTGACCGCCGCCCTTCGGATGCTTATGACCGGAGGTGCCGCCCATATCCATGATGATCATAAAATAAAATTATCAACATAACTTACATGGTCGGCATCATTAGTCCCACTCGGGTTTCGACGCTTTATATGAGTTAGATGGTCGCAAAGCTTGGTGCAAGGTGGGTGGATGAGTGCCCATCAATTTTTGAGAGTCTTCAATTTTCTCGATGATGTGCCGGATGACGTTGGAAAGAATTGTATGAATTGTTGTTGTATACGCCCCCGCTTGGTTTTATTGGATTGTGAATTTCCAACTGCGGCATCTTCACTAATTACCATATAAGCTCGGCATAGAGCCACATCTTCGTCGATATTGAAATTCATTTCTAGTGACGATTTGTTGACAATTGATGGAAGAAATGTGCAACTAAAAAAATTTGTAAGCAAAAGTTTGAGAAAATAAGGAAAATATTTAGAATATTGTGGGTGTTGTGAAATTTAGAGTAAAAATTATGATATTTATAGGAAAAAAACTTGAAATTTGGGGTTATATACATGCCCAACGGTAGGAAAAAAATCAAAACCACATGCATGCATTCAAAATATTTGAAGTCCAACGGGAAGAAATGGAGCAATCAACCTCCATTCAATTAATTAAGTAGGGCCCACTTAATATTTTATCAAAATTTTAGTCTCAAAAGCAACTATGGTGGGTCATGCTTTGGGGCTGGAGGAGCTATATCTCAAGCTGTAATTTGACAGCTTTGGCAGAAAGCCTCCAGTGAGGCTTGGGTGTATACAACCCAAATCCACTCTCATTGGAGATGTTTTTTTTCTTGCAAGCTATATTATGGGTAGCCTATGGAGGATCCAGCCCCCCATTGTGGGTGGCCTAAAGGTAGAGGTAGTGGTAGAAGAGGTGATGGTGGTAAAGGTAGAGGTAGGAGTGGATGAAGAGGTCATGGTAGTTGTGGCGATGGAGGTAGAGGTAGATTGGGTGGAGGTGAACGTGGAGGCGGTGGTGGAGGTTGTGGCATTGAAGGTGGAGGTAGAGGTAGAAGAGGTAGTTGTGGTGAAGGTGGAGGTAGAAGTGGATGAGGAAGTCATGGTAGTTGTGGTGGTGGTGGATGTGGAGGTAGGAGTGGATGAGGAGGTCATTGTAGTTGTGGCGATGAAGGTAGAGGTAGATGAGGTGGCGGTGGATGTGGAGGTTGTGGTGATGAAGGCAGAGGTAGAGGTAGAAGAGGTGGTGGTGGTGGTGGAGGTAGGGGACGAGGCAGTGGTGGTGGAGGTAAGGGACGAGGTGGTGGTGGAGATAGAAGTGCTTGTGGCGGCAACATCGGTGGTGGTGGTGGTGGTGGTGGAGGTTGGGATGGAAGAGGTGGAGGTAAGGGTGGTTGGGGTGGTGGCAATGTTAGTGGTTGCCATGACAATGGTGGCGGCGACAATGGTAGTGTGGCGGCGGTGGTGGAGGAGATGGAGGTTGGTGGAAGAGGTGGTGGTAGAAGAGTGGAGGTAAGGGTGAAAGAGGTGGTGGTAGTGGTGGAGGTGGTGGAGGTGATGGTGGTAGTGGTAGTGGTGGCGGCGACAGAGTAGGGTATTAGGTGGTGGTTGGTTCCTTACAAAAAAAAACATGCGTGGGAAATATAAATGATGAGTAAATGATAACATTTTTTGAAATTAATTTGGATATTATAGGAAATGAAAATTTCATTAACTGTTTTGTGAAAGATGCTTTTAAAAGCAACTTATATGCTACTTTCAAAAATTGCTGTCAAAAAATCTATTGCTTTTTAAAAAAAAATCACTTTTACCGCGTATTACTTATTTTCAAATAAATTTGCTTTTTAAGAAGAAAAAAAAAACAAAATCAAATGGAGCCTTAATAATTTAATATAATAATAAAAACGCTTTTTTTTTCTAAATACAAAAAGAATTTTGAAGATGCTCTTATCCATTTGAAGAATTATATTATAAATAAAATGAGACCCATGTGAAGAAATATGATTACATGTAACGGCTATATCTATATGATGGCAAATTCAACTTCACAAAAAGTTGTTGCGGCTTGCATAGAGCCGGTCTCCCGGGATTATTCAATTATGATTTAGAATTTACCTTTTCAAATAATCACAAATTAAACCTAATATCTCTGACTTTGACTACGAGGGAGTGAAAAAAGTTTCTTGCTCAATCAATCATTTATTTATTTGGGGATGTATTCAATTAGAATTCTAAGAAAATTTTGAATAGGTTTTTTTAAATGATAGATTTATGGAATTGTAATGGATCATGTGGAAGTTTTGAGAATTTCTATAAAATTCTATTAAATACTTTCATAAATTTATATGAATATTTTTGACATATTTTTGGTAATTATGATTTTCAGTGGGATTCTTTGGTCCAACTTTTTTTTTCTTTTGTTGTTCATCAATTCAATCCTTCTTTCTCCTTTCCTCCTCCTCTGTCCTTTCCCTTCCTCATTCTGCATAACAAGGATGGAGATGATGTGTTTCCATTTCCATTAATAATAACAGCTTCTTTTCAATCAGAATCTATTGTTTCATATCTGTATGGCTCCTCCGATCTAGTGCAGCATTGCATCAATCTCATCACCATCCACCATTTCCAACTGAAACAATGAAACAACATAAATAATTTAGAATCTATGCAGAAAACGCAATTGACTGCAAAATATGATCATTGAAGTGTTTGAGGAGAGAGGGACCTCATCAGGGGTCTGCTCTGCTCGTAGGCGATGACCATCAAAGAGGAAGGCAATTGAGTTGATCTCGAGAGATTGGCGATCACAGTATGCAACTGTAAGCTTCTTCAATTGAGTGCTTCTCTTGATTCTGAAAAACACTTCATTCCCATCCCGTCCTTTCACTTTGAGATTGATGTGGGCAGACTGATCGTTGGGCTTCTTGTCCTCTTCTTGATGCAGCGTCAACATCTTCTCTTCTTCTTCTCTCTCTAGAAATTAGGGTTCTCTAGAGATGATGTGTTTTGCGGAAAGAAAATGCAACAAAAAACTTTGGGGGAAGGCTGTAATTATTTTTGGCCTTTGCTAGTTATATTTTTCACTTACAAATTAAAAAAAATTCACTCAAATCCCTCCCATGACAAAATTCTTAAAAATTTCCAAGTTTTTTAATACACCTAGATTTGTAGGTATTTGTTAAATGTTCTTTAAAATTCTAATTGAAAACACATGGATTTGTATTCACTGTTTTTATATTCTGACAAATCCTAATTTAATACATCAGGATTTCAAATTTATTTTATAATCCTCCACAATTCCAATTGAATACACCCCCCTTATATTCAATTCAAACCACTTCATAAATTGGATGTGATTTATCGCGAATTTACTCACCAACCAATTTTAGGTGGTGATTATTGTAAAGTTCTACACAATCATTCAAAATTACAATTGGATATACTCAAATTTTCGTTGATTTTAAAATAATTCGTCAAAACTTGATTTAAATAGACTTCAATTTTTATAAATTCTTGTAAAATTGTGATTGAGTACACATAAATTTCAAACTCTATTAAAATGTTTTAAAATCTCATAATTTAATACACACCGTTTACATTAATCATGTTAATTTTTATCGACATTAATTTCTTAATATTGAGAAGAAAAAAAATTAATATATGCTAAATTCTTTTACTATTTTATCCAATATGCATTAAATTTCATATCGAATTAATTTCTTCAAATCAAAATTTATTACTTACCTACTTAATAGATAAAAAAAAAGATTTGAGTTCATATAGATTAAACAATTTTCGAATGTTATGGTTTTGATTTCATATCATATAATACTAATTTTTTTTTGGTCAAATATCATATAATACTAATTGAACCAGCCATAATTTAAGAAGAAGAAAAAAAATACATACTGAAAATATACGACGTGATCAGAAAACGGTACCATATAATAATTTTTTTTCCCGTCTGAAGAATGCAAATATATTTTTTTTTACCCAAGAATGCAAATATATATATTTTTTTTTTCAATGAGAATGCAAATATATTGAAAATTGTAAAATTCTTAATTTTACCTCCAAAAGGAGGAGAAACACACACACACAGCTGTCCAAAACCAAAAGCCAGAGAAAAAGTAGCCAATACACAAACCGCGTTTTGCCAAAAGAGAAGTCGGTATTCGGTAACACGTTTGCTAACCAAGTCCAACTATGCGTATTTCATAATTCCTGCCTATCTCCTTCCTTCCAATCTCAACCGTCCAAATTAATTTCTCATCATCCAACGGTCATCTATCTACCAATCTCTTCCTCACCCCCTCTATAAAACCCCTCCCCCTTCTCCTTTTATTAAAACCATCATCCTTCGCCTCTTCATTTGCTCTCAATTAATTAACCCTTTCATTAAACCTTTACTTTTTCAGTTTTTCTTCAATGGCTCGATTCAACGGTGTCGTTTTGGTGCTAGCTGCTTCTCTCTTGGTGGCCTCAACATGGGCGCGATCCCCTGCATCTTCACCTGCCAGTTCTCCTGCGCTGTCTCCTAAACAACCCTCCGCCGCCCCTTCTCCGCTCACCACCCCACCCGCCTCCGCTTCTTCTCCTTCGAGCACTTCACCGTCCGTGGCTCCTTCTACATCCCCCGTAGCTGACTCTCCACCTTCTCCCCCACCGTCTTCCTCTGCATCTCCGGCTACCTCTCCCTCTACATCTCCCGCTACCTCTCCCTCTGCAGTCTCGGGATCGCCTTCCGAGGCTCCTCCCCCCGCCAACAATGGTGCCTTTTTGAATAGGTTCACCGTCTCCGGATCTGTCGCCGTCGGGGTTTTAGCTTCCGTCTTTCTTATGTAAGTAAAGAGGGGAATCACAGCCAGACTCTATGAGACCATGCCAATTGCCTTTTGGATTTTTTTTTAAACCTTCTATTTTATTGTATTATTTACGCATTTAATTAATTCATTTATTATGTACCGATTTATATATATTTTGGAATACAAAGAGATATATATATATATATATATTTTTTCTATTATTGATGTTAGTCCTGTTTCTATGGTTTGAGAATTGCAGTTTAATTTTTATCGAAAACCTGAATTTCAGCCTTCATGCTCAAGACTGAAAGTAGCTAAAGAAAAAAGAAAGGGAAAATAGATTGTGTGAAAAGAAATGGTTTTAACTTTACACACTTCATTTTTAAAATTTAAAAATAACGGAATCAGATTTAATATTTTCTTCTTTCAACGTAATAAGACGATCTCCAATCACAATCAACATTTATAAATTAAATTTTAATTGAAAACATTATAAAGATTTTTCAGGAGCTCTCTAATTCTTTTGTCTTTACTGTATACAAATAGTCATGTACTAGTAAGATATTGTCCGCCGGTTACGGTTTAATTGATTATAAACATGAATTTTATACAAAATTATATATTTAAATAGATTTAGAATATGAGAAAATATTCCAAAAGATGATTAAGTATTTGCATACATTATTATTTGTTCATTTACGTGATTTTACATATATTATAGCAATATTAGATACTAACCGTAAGCATGATTTTATATATAAGATGTAAAACATCATAATGTTGTTTTATTTTTCAATATAAGTTATATAACCAACAAAATAATTATATTGTTTGTTAATATATTTTTTAATTAACAAGTTTGAACCCCGAAGGTATATTGTGTGGTAAAATCTCTTCTTCCTTATAAATAATAATAATTGGACTGTTTTCATTAAAAAATATATAAAATATATTTATTTATTTTTTAATTAACAAATAAAATAATAATATAATAGTAATGGTAATAATAATATTATTATTTCAATAGATTTAAGGCATGAGATAATATTCCTAAATCGAGTAATAAATTAATAATAATTATTTATAATAAATAATAATAATAATAAATTAATATAATGTAAGATTTAGATAAAAAGGAAAATAATAAGGGGAATAATAATAATAATATATGAATATAACGTAAGGTTTAGAGAAAAAAAAATTTATAAAACAAAATGGCAAAAATGATATTGCACTATTCATAAGCACATATATGCTCCATATATGACAAAAGCAGCATATGTGCTTCATCTTCTTATTTATATAGACATTGAAATTTTAGATGAGTCTGTTATATACGTTTCATTTTTAATTAACTTATATTTTTTTTATGTTAATATTTTTTGTGTTGAAATCTCTCTGAACGATTGTCTTTGTTGTTATGTTGGAGGTTAAATCCCACTAATGGCTAATGAGCTTTAGTGTTCGTGAAAGTTTCAATAAAACATTTAGCTTTAATTTTCTTAATATATAACATTTATTCTCATCTACATTAGTTTTTGTTTGATGATTAGCCGATTGAGATGGTTGGTAGTTTTCAATCTTGCAAAGGATGAAAGATTTTTGAATGAAAAATCTTTTATATGCTAAATACACTATATTATAAGGTACAGTTTGTATAGCTAAAATCATGTAGATGATCATCTAAATAGCTAATAAAAAATAATATAATAATAATAATAAATAAATAAATATAATGTAAGGTTAAGAGAAAAAGCTCGAAAAGAAGTGTTACACCATGTCTCGAATATACAACCGTATACCAGGAATACTGGGTGATGGCTGACACCTGGACGCTTAGTCCAGGTGACGAAAGGCCAACTAAAACGATGTGTTTTAGGAAGTCTAGTGAAGGTAGAATAGTAAACATTAAATTACCGTTTCACCGCAACAACGGACAACCCAGAGCATAATTAACATAAATGATGATCATAATTAAAGCATTAATGCTTAACCGATTGTTACCTTGTTACACCCTTCATGGGTGGTATCAGAGCTGTCATCACGTGATTCCCTCCTCGTATTCCAGAACCTTCTCCAGTAACCTGAGGGGTAAAAAACATGGAGGTGAGTCCCTAGTAAAATTCCATAAAACTGTTCATCAGATATATATAAACCCGTCAATATAAAAACTTAGGTAATAGGAGTCATACTCATACCAGCAGATTTCACCTATTATATGGAGTCATACCTTTTTCGTACATGACTCCATATTGTACTCACCATATATCCGGTACCGATCATGGCACCTTAGTATTTGGGTCATCAACTGTGGCATTATTTCATACTCAACAATATAATCAATATACTAATCAAATAACCCCGCAGGGCAAACAATCAAAGAACACAATCACATAATAATTTACCATTAACATTCACATTGAATCATCATTCATTGAAGATGACACATCAAATCCTATGGATGACAGTAATACTTTGATACCATAGCCTCTCTATGATCGTATAGGTCATCTCAAGGACACATCGTCCAAACAAAGCATAATTCCATCTACTCAATCCAAGGAATCCAAATATGAGGTCCAAATCGGAAGCCATTACCTATGGTGGTCGGAAATCGCCTCAAAAGGCGTAAAACCCACTTCCTTTCGTAGCTTACTGCGCTGCATACAGTGGTTGATAGCCTTGGGCGAGGACATGATTGTGATCGCGAGGAGGAGACGAAGAAGATGGTGGTCTTGGTTTGGTCTGGGTTGCCGCCGTTTGGTGGCGACGTCCATGGCTTCCACGCGAAGCCTTGCCAGAGAAACAGAGAGGGAGAGGAGAGAGAGAGGAGTGGGCCAATTCGGAGAAGAGAGAGAGTGTGTGTGTTTTATAATTTAAACTTTTCCAAAATTACCATTACATCCCGACAGTTCTAGACCCGTAGCTTTCTCGTTCGAACTCCGATTTCCAAGTGTCACCTGTCTACATACTCGTAAGCTCGAGACCTACGTAATGGTGCAAAGAAAATCCCCAAAAGAGTTCTCAATTGAAAAGTGACTTTTGAGCCTTCGGGAGTTTCAATGGTAAAACAGTAAATTTTGTGAATCGAACCTTAATTCACGACCCAATTAACATTGGGCCTTCACTATGGGCCCAATATCAACTTAGTTTGGCCTAATAACTCACCATAAATTCCATTAATTTATTAATGGGATTTTCTTTTTTGGGACGGGTTGTAACAATTTTCCCACCTTATACGAATTTCGTCCCCGAAATTCGCTCATCCCTATAGGTGCACCACACTTGACGCTTCTAATCAAACTTGAAATGGTTATCCACCCAATCCTTCCATCGCGCTACTCCGATTTTTGTGATTCCGCTGCGTAATTCGTTGGCTATTTTCACGTAACCTCGATTGACCCTCCCGATTCCGAAGGGCCATCATGGTAACAACATTTTTCTTTGAGATTCATTACGAAGTTAAATTCAGTAGTTTCTCAACACTCCCGTTCGGAATAGTTCTCAAGCACCATCATTATCATCATAATCCATTCATAAAGCTAGCTCGGCACCATTCTCGACCATAGTCACTATCATTTTCTCAATCACCATTTAACACTCTTAGGCACCTTGGCCAATCTGAAGCAACCATGTAGGGACGTGCTTCTCGATCTACTGTATGACTTCTCTCTTGAGTTGTTACATGTCTCTTCATTTTGCTTCAATCCATAATTTTCCTCCGAGAATATTCAGTTCTCGGGAAGGCATCGCATAATTCGAGGGGTATCAGTCAAGACACTTTTCTTGCTCTTCCAATTTAGCGGGTTACTGCTTAGTTACTGATACGATTTTCTAAGTCTTATATGTTGAACAAACTTTTTGCTACTGATCGCTCACGAAACTACATCGCAGCGCTCACCATCGAATAACTAGTTCGCACCACCCCGACGAGTCTTTCTACTCATTCTCACCTCCCGAACGAGAAATTCGATAGGGCTTCACAGAGTTACCTCAAATAAAAGGTCAAGGTTACTCAACCACCTCACCCTTGTTTGATAGGAATTTTTCCGAACTTTCCCTTGAAATCCGTAAGAAGCTTTATCCTCGTCTGACAACATCTACAACCTCGAGACAATTTCTGAAATACCCTTGCTAGTCCAACTAGGACTCTATGAGAATTCTACCGAAAATTTGGCAGAATCTCCCCTGTAATTTGGTCAAACTATCTTCCACCTATCACACGAAGTATTCAAATACTAAACCAATATCTAAACAGTTCAAGTCAAATCAAAATCAACCTGCTCCAATTCATGCAATCAATTTAAGAAAATTTTACTAATTCCAATACCAGTCGTCATGATGATTGACTACAACAGGTGTTCCCTACCTTAGTAGGTTAGACTAACTAACACTTAATCACAAGAATTTCTTCGAGGAGGTGCTCTGACACGTAAGAATCGGCAATTATGATCATCAAATGTACGTAATCAACTTCACTTCCTAAAATGATGCTCTGATACCAATTGTTACACCCCGTCCCGAATGTACAGCCGGATATCGGGAATATTGGGTGCTGGCTAACACCTAGACGTTAAGTCCAGGTGATGAAAGCCCAACTAAAATAATGCGTTTTAGGAAGTCTAGTGAAGGTAGAATAGTAAACACTAAATTACGATTTCAAGGCAACATCAGACAACTCATAGCATAATTAACATAAATGATGATCATAATTAAAGCATTAATGATTAACCGATTGTTACCTTGTTACACCCTCCATGGGTGGTATCAGAGCTTTCATCACGTGATTTCCTCCTCGTATTCCAGAACCTTCTCCAGTAACCTGAGGGATACAAAATAGGGAGGTGTGTACAATGATCAATATCCTTGGCCGAGGACATAGTTGTGATCGCGAAGAGGAGACAAAGAAGATGGTGGTCTTGGTTTGGTCTGGGTTGTCACCGTTTGGTGGCGACGTCTATGGCTTCCACGCAAAGCCTCGTGGCAAAAACAGAGAGGGATAGACTCTGCGTGAGGAGAGAGAAAGAGGAGTGGGCCAATACGGAGAGGAGAGAGAGAGAGTGTTCTATAATTTAAACTTTTTAAAATTGCCATTACGTCCCGATAGTTCTAGACCCGTAACTTTCTCGTTCGAACTCCGATTTTCACGTGCCACCTGTCTACAGAGCTCAAGACCTACGTAATGGTGCAAAGAAAATTCCCAAAAGAGTTCTCGATTGAAAAGTGACTTTCGAGCCTTTGGGAGTTTCAAGGGTAAAACGGTAGATTTTATGAATCCAACCTTTAATTCACAGCCCAATTAACGTTGGGTCTTTACTATGGGCCCAATATCAACTTAGTTTGGCCCAATAACTCACCAGAAATTCCAGTAATTTATTAATGGGATTTTGTTTTCCAAGACGGGTCATAACAAGAAGAGTTAGTTTTTATTGAATCAAAAAATGGATTAATAGAACCGTGAAGAGAACTCACAAGATATAACGATATATGTGGTTCACCGAAATCGGGCAACGTCCTTGAGATTAACGTCCACGAGATTAGGTCATTCTCATTAATATAATAGTGTTTGTGAATGATACATAAGCTTTGAGCCTTAGAGAGATAATGAGAGCAGTGATAAAGAGATAATGTAGTATATAGAGGTTCTCATAGTGGATCTCCTCAAAATGAAGGGTTTGTTTCCCTTTTATGGGCCAAGCCTTCATAATGGGCCTGATGGTGGGGTTGGGCTTGACCCAAGTGTTCTTCCGAGTTTAGATTACTTGCTTGTTCAGTTACGATACAAACAGTTTAACCAATTTTATTTTTAAAAGATGGAAAAAAAAAAGCATAATTATTTTCACAATTATAAGTATTATGCTTCTGCCATTAAAGTATAATGACAGTTATATGTTGCTTAAATTATATGGACATTTTACTGCATATGTACATGATCAAAAAAATTGTTGGATGATAGAAATACGCATAGGCAGTAGTAAATAGTAATGATGGGTAATAGTTTATAGTTAGGCTATTACATTATTGAGGATTTTTAAATTTTTATAAAATAAAGTAAGTTAAGAGATAATGAGTAAGTTTGAAAGTTTGATTCATAAATAAAGAACAAAATATTAAAGAAAAAAAATGGAGTGCAACAAGTAATTTATGAAGTGTCAAAATCAGTTATCTAAAATTTATTGTATAGGGACAAAATAATAAAATGAGATATTTTAAATTAAAATTAAAAAATTAATATTTTACTGAAGAAAGTAAGTAATTATTTCATTCATCTTTCTTTTCTTAAATTCTGTTTTGTTTCATCTTATTTTATAAAAAAATTTAAAATATCCATAAATAAAAAATAAAAAAAATAATCAAAAATATTAAAATCAGCACATACGTAAGCGGATGCATAAGGAAAATATATACACTATTTATTGATACTCAACCAATATTACTTATCATCTATAAATCGCATCGTTTGATTTACATATGAGATTCATAAAGTCGAATATTTTCTTTGGCGCAATAAATTCAATATTTTCTTCTTCAATTCTTGTGGCAAAGGAGGATGACTCGTGCTTTCCTTCTTGACTGAGCAAATTTACTTATCTGGTCATTAACGTGTTAATGATGTTTTCAACTCCGTGGTCCCTACCGGGGATTTCAATCTTCCGAGTGGATCCCCACAATCCCACTCCTCGCTTCCATTTCTCGACTGTTACGAATTACACCAACTCCATGATCTCATCCAACGACTCACCTTCTCCAAATCCAAAACCCCAGACCCACGTGTACGATCCTGATTCATTAAACACCTGTACCGTACTGTAGGACCACCAAAACCAAAAATCCAAAACCAAAAGAAGAAAAAGAAAAGGGAAAGAAAAACAAAGGTCGAACTTTTGAACGAACCAGGAACCATGGCTTTCGCGTCCATCTTTGCTGACCGTCGGATCTGTTTTGAAATGATCCAACGGCTATCAAATAAAAACGTATTGACTGCTTTGTAACCCCACCATATAAACATTTTCTCTATACTCTCCCTCACTCACAGCAAATTCTAGAAACTTGGACGAATTCTCTCTCTACTCTTACAATGGCTTGCTCGGGCAAAACACTTGCGACTCTGATGCTCATTGTATTTCTTGTGGGCCAGGCCATTGCACAATCTCCGGTTCCCTCGCCGGCATTGTCTCCGAAGTCGACACCGTCCGTAGCACCACCGACGGCTAAGACTCCGGCTTCCGCACCATCTCCCCCGACCGTTGATTCTCCTCCAAGTCCTCCTCCGTCGAGTGCTCAATCTCCGGCGACTCCCCCATCGACGATCTCTGCTACTCCTTCTGAAGCGCCCGCACCATCTGAGAACGCCGCCGTTCTGAATAGATTCGCTTTCTCCACATCTGTGGTAATTGGCTCCTGCGCAGTCGTTTTGGTTATGTAGAGGGGTGAATTGGGTATTTCCTTTTTATTAAAAGCGTTTCTACTTTCTTGTGTCTTTTTGTTTGTTCTTTTTTTTAAAATATTTTTTTTTTCTCTATGAGCGCTGTGTTGTGGTTCTGTTTTTTGGTGTGAAAACTTAATTGGGCTGCGTTATTAGTTGCTTGTTTGGAAGGAAATACCAATGATTTACTTCATAAAATCTTGGAAGATATCATTTTTTCTAATTTTTTCACTTTATAATTGAGTATTATAATTATTATTTTCGAGTTTAACAATTCCCTATGATGCACCGATCCAAATACAAATCCAGAAATATGATACGATTTGATATGGTAAACATTCAAAATTTAAGATATCAGACGACAAAAATACAATAATTAAAATAATATATATTTTAAAGCATAATTATATAAAGACTTATTACTTGATATGCAACCAGAGCAAGTCAGTGAGTTTCAAAATGTATTCAAAATTGAAATTTGTCCTCCGTTTGCACCCAGATAAGTTATTTCGTTACCTCTGTTGCATCATCTTTTAATCTTTGTTACTAATGCCGTTAAAAGTGCTAATATGATAGTAATATTACAAAATTTATAGAATCAGTCTCTGTTACTAATGTCGTTAAAAGTGCTGATGTGATAATAATATTACAAATTTATAGAGGCAATTAAGATATTTGATATATTTTATTAAATTTTATATTAAAATTCTTTTTAAAAAATTAAAACTAATTTCAATTACCTTTTCCCTACCCCTTCCCCTTTCCAACCCACCCGACCACCTCTACTGGACCTCCCAAACTATTAGAAACCTCTGATTCTCGTCAATACCATCCACCATAAAAACGACTATTGGGCTTATCTCATAGTGACTAAGCAGATTTATTTGGTGCATAAAATAATCTATGTATCTCAATTTCCTTTTGCTATTTGAATTCATACACAACTCCAAACTACATGAATATGCTGCCAAAGAAAAGAAAAAAATAAACAGTAAATAGATAAGCCAATGAAATCTCATTACCCAACTGACCCAAAACAAATTTCAAAGCAGCATTAGACTTACTTGCTTTGTGAAGCCATGAATAGGCATTGATGCCCACCTGAAAATAAATTCCAGATACCCATTAAAAATCGAAATCGAAATCAAAAAAACCAAAGTTGGAAACAGGATATGGATTAGGACTTACGCGCTTGCCGGCATATTTCTTGATATGAATGGGTGCAAACGGCGTTGATGGAGGTGGGTGGGGAAGTTGATGGACGGCGAGATATCGACGCTGGTCTTGGCGATGGAGACGCTGAAAACGGCGTTGATGGAGGTTTTCCAGAGCGCCGATGCATTTCGTGGGTCGACGGTGAAGATGGTGGTGGAGGTATTGAGTCCTGAGCACGCTGTGAAGGTTTTGGCAGCATTGGCTGAGTTAGCTTCCTTTGCATTATATGAAACCTTCCCCATTCACCTCGGTGGTGGGTGGGTGGGCGGTGGGTGGGTGGGCGGTGGGGGGAGGTCTAGTAGACGGAGAAGAGGAGACGAGGATCGGGTGGGTGGGTTGGGAAAGATTGGGTAATTTTATTAGTTTTATTTTTTTAAAAGAATTTTAATATAAAATTTAGTAAAATATAGCAAATGTCTTAGTTTCCCTACAAATATCTTAGTTTCCCTACAAATTTTGTAATATTATTGTCACATCAGCACTTTTAACAACGTTAGTAACATAGACTGACGGATGGTGCAACGGAGATAACGAAATGCTTGTTCTGGGTACAAACTGAGGCAAATTTCAGTTATGGTTGTATTTTGAGACTTGATGACTTGTTCTGGGTGCATATCAAGTAATAAGCCTTATACAAATGCAAAGCGCAAAATAAATTATAATTATAATTAAAATCTAATTAATTTCTATCATAAAATAAAATACGCAAATTTAATATGCTATGAGTCTAGAATCTAGATTGTGATTTATTGGTATTGTGAGACTAATTAAAAGATTTACCATACTAAAAAGTTGACTAACAAATATTTTCTAAAATTTGAAAAATTGTTAAAAACAAACCAAAATTCTTTCCAATTATACCCTTAATGGTGTCCAAAATGTGTCCAGAATGTATCCTCGACGTGTTCGATTTGGACACGCCATGTGGTGTGTTCGATATTGTATCCCAGTATTATCATGTCGTGTCTCTGTGTCTTATACTTTTTGAACACAAAATTTGAAGTATTTGCACATCATAAACAATTTACTGTGTTGATTTGGTATGTCGTGCGGGTCCCAAGCCATAATAAGTAGAATTTACACCGAGATTAACTGATCATGGCAACATGAAATCTCATGCAATAAATATAAATCAATGTTATTCCGAATCCATAACTAAAATTCCAGATATAAGAAAATTAGATGCATTTGTTGGTGAACATTGTCACACAACTTAATCTCACCACCATTTATTAATAATGAGGTTTTATTATTTATTTTAGGTACGACCCATTACAGACAAATGTGTCTCTTAATTATAGCCTTTTGTAAAGAGGGAAACCCCTTTGATAATATAAAAACATAGTAAAGAGATAGGTGTTTGTTTGGTTTTGCAGTTACACCTAAGTCGAACCTTAGGTTGCCTACGTATCCGTTACAGGATTCAAACCACTCGTAGTTCTAGGATTTTCAATGAGTGAATGACTCATCGGAAAGAAGAAATTTGAAGTGAATGTGTTTAGAAAAATGTCTGAGAGAATATGGTTGCAATGAACCCGAAAGTCTGTTTTAGGAAAAGTTTTGGGGTGAATTTGGTTTGGAATGAATTAGAGATTTGGTTTGAATTTGTGGGCTTTTAGGATTGAACTTTGGAATAAGTAAAAAATTTATTTGAGGTAGCAATTGCATTTAGTGGGACGGTAGATTTCCTACGTATCCTTTCTCGGGAATCAAATTGACATTGTTCGTAATGAGTGAATGACTCATTAAAAAGAAAATTTATTTGAGAATTTTAGCGAGTGAATGAGGTACTAAAAAAATGTATTTGAGTAATTTAGGGTGGATTTAACTTCGAAAGAAGAATTTTATTTGAAGTGGATGTTGCATCTAGATTTGGTTCTATATTGCTTGCGTATTCTTGGCAGGATCAAACCGGAATAGTTTCGAAATTGTGTTATATGATTTTGTACCACTTTTATTTATTTATTTATTTTTTGTGGCTTTATACAACTTGGATTTGATTTGAGATTTGTGAATTTAATTAAGAACATTTTGAATTTGAGCCCAATAATTCGTATTTTTTAATTTGAAAATTTTGAACCGATCATTTTCCACCAGATATTGATTTGCCGAAGATTACAGCACATGCTCGATCCATTGTAGGATTCATTGATTGGGCCTTGTTTTGACATGGGCTGGATCTTACTACGGCCCCCTCGATCCGTTGTCCTCTTCTTTCTACCCGCAGTTTGCTTCTCTCCATTGTTTTTCTTTCTTTCTTTTTTACTTTCTTTGTTTTGAGTCAGAGGCTTCATCTCTTTTCTTTTCAATTGACCATTGTCTGGCTTGGGCTCGTTTGAGACCTCTCTGCTGAAGTGAGGTTGCCAAATCTTCTCCCCTCTCCTTTTTTCTCTCTCCTCCTTTTTCTTTTTCTTTTTGTCATGTGCTTTATTTATAGGGAATATGAGGAGATAAAGCTCCATCTCAAGATGACTCCCCATTCAAATTTGAAAAGGGTTGATCTCCAGTCAGATTTTTATTCAAATTTCCAGTAGATAATTCTTTATAAAATCACCAATTTATCTCGTTAAACAAGTTTGGTCAAACTCAAAATCATCTGTTCAATGTTTCAAAAATCTACTATGAAATATCCAATTCAAAACCTGATGCACGTGAGATTGAGATACTAAACTCAAATTTTTTTTTGCTTCAACAACATTGCATTCAGTATTTAGTTGAAGATGAGTAGCTAGTAGTAGCCTTACATTTTTCTATCTTTTCCATGTTGATAAACTTACCTCGTTTAATTGATTGGAATGCTAGAATAGAAATGGTAATTGTACTATTTATTACGGAATATAATTAGTCTTTTAGTTTCTATTCGAGTGTTTGAAATAATATAGGAATCATAAACAGAAAATAATTTACATTTCCACTTTATCATTTATCCAATAATTTTAAAAATAAATAAAAAGTAGGAGTACATCTTGCTCTGGGCCGACCATGGCAGATCTACCAAGTTGAGAGAAAAAAAAAATTGGTAGGAAGAAGAAGAAATTGGTAGGAAGAACAAGAAGAATAAAAGGTTTATTATATTTTATGCCCAAGATTACAACACCAAAACAAAAAAGAAGAACAAATAATCATAAAAGAAGAACAATGATCTTCCTTCAAATCTCCAAGCCACCAATCTTGCAGACTCGCAGTTCACATCTACCGTTTCATATCCTCTTTCACTCAACCACATCTCACTTCTCCAACATTTGCCCTATCAGAGCCACCACCCAGCCATCTTCCTTATCGCACCAAGACCCAAACTTTGGTCTTAATCTTCCAAAACAGGGTAATTTTAATTTTGGTAAAAAGCACACTAAATTTCAATTGTTTCAACTTTTACGTAATAAGAACAAAATTGTCTTGTAATTTGATCTAGTAATCACCAAAACAATGGAATTCTTTGTAATTATATAAAAGAAAATTCAGATATGAAGAAAATTGAATAATTCATAGAGCATATCCTAGTTCGAACAATGCAGGTACATAGTTGGTTCTCTTGCATTAAATATGGAAACAATATTTCCTGACAAAATAAACAAATATTGTGAAGGGGCATTTGTTGTAATACTTTTTATTTCAAATGATTCTTGAATTTGTTATTCAATTTTAATTTCTACTTTAGGTTAAATTTTTTTTCAATTAATCTTTTGAATACAGTTTTCGTTAACTATGTTATTCTATTTCCGTCCAAATACTTTAATTTTTGTTATATTTGATGACGTGGTGCAATATGATCCACTTTTATGAATTAAAAAATATGTCACGTAGATAAAAATGATAATTAATATTAAAATAAGTATTTTAAAAAAAATATTGAACAGAAAAAAATAAATAAATAAAAATATCTCTTATCTCCCCACCCAAACTCACCATCAGATCAGCCAAATCGGAGAGAGAGTTGAAACACAAAAGCAGAGACAAATCAGAAGAGCTCGGCGGCTGGGTATTTAGCGGCCGCCTAGGCGTTCCTAGGCGGGCCTATGCGGCTGGGCGGGTGGACAGGCTGGGAGGATTTCAAACCTTTTTTGTTTTTAGTTTTAGGTTAGAAACTGAATTAAAAGGTCTGAAACAAAAATTGGGGATTGAAAATTTTCGATTTTCCTACTCACTCTCAGCGCCGCCTGGGCCTCTAGCTCTATTCTTCTTCGTTGAGATTACACGGAGGCGCAACTCGCAAGAACCACTGCGCTGCAGCACTGGTAGTCTGGTACGTCTCGCTCTCTCAGCCTCTCTGTGTCTCTTTTTCCGTCTCTCTCTCAACCTCTCTGTCTCCCTCACTCTCTCTTTCTGTCGGACTCCGTCTATCTATCTCTTTCATCCTCACCGTGTGAGCTTCGTTGTCTCTTGCTCTGTTTGTCTATGCTTTTGTGTTTCAACTCTCTCTCTCTCCGATTTGGCTTATCTGATGGTGAGTGTTTTTTTTTGGGGGTCTTATCTGATGGTGAGTTGGGGAGATAAGAGAGATTTTTATTTTTATTTTTTTCTTCTGTTTAATACTTTTTTAATAATTATTTTAATATTAATGATGAATTTTCCTTAGTGTGAGGCCAAGCGGGTTTTTGAGAAGCTGTACAAGAAGCGGGAGGACAGGGATGACAACAAAAACAGAAACTGAAGTGCTTACCTATGTAACTTAAAAAATATATATATATTAATTATCAATTTTATCTACATGGCATATTTTTTAATTAATAAAAGTGGGTCATATTGCACCACAGCATCAAATATAACAGAAATTAATAGAAGTTAAAGTGTTTGGATGGAAATAGATTAATTTACGTAACGGAAAGTCCTATTCAATAAGTTAATTGAGACAAAATTTAGTCAAAGTGGGAAACTGAGATTGAATGACGAATTCAAGGGGCATTTGAAGTAAAAAGCGTTTGTTGTAATTTTAGATTACAAGTGTAACTTGGAATTTCTATACCACCTCATTGGAAGTAATCCTAATCCACCTCTTAAGTGGAATTAATTATGATCAATTTATTCCTTTTTTCACTTTCCATGTTAAGCAAAAGATGATAATTTGATGAAATATGAATTTATTTCCCATTCCAAGTCTAAATTCCAAGCAAACAAACGGAACTTAATTCATTGTTGCTCTTAAGATTAATATGGGTTTCCAACTTACCATTCAATCATGTCGTGTTGGCTTAAATATTATTTCAATAACTAGCATCTTGACATTCGACTTAAATATTAATTCAATAATTAGCATCTTGACATTCGACTACGCTCGCATCAATCTGCAATTTTGTTGTATATGTGATAAGCGATTTTTTTGAGTAAAATTGTCTAAAATACCCAATTAAGAGAACCCAAAATCTGAAATAGCCATATCTGGAAAAGTAAATCCATTTTAAATTTAACTATAGCTAATTACAAAAATTCACCCAAGTATATACTATTGATCAAATAGTCAGCTCCCCATAGTGAACCCAGTGCACATATCATTTTTTTTCAATCCAAATCTCAGTTAGGTTTTAGATCGTTTCTATGGGCAATTCGAACCACTTGACCACCCACTATTGGCAACGGATCCACATCGCACTCCTCTTTGTTGGTGCATGGAGGTGGTTGTCAGATTATCCCCAATAGGCTAGCTAAAAGAGCTCCTAAGTCATTTTAAGGAAGATAAGCAAAAATCCTACTGCAACCATGCTAGATATCAATATCCTAAAATAGAGAAACTACTAGAAACTCCTAAATATGCGGAAGGAGCAGAGTTACCTAGTGATTTCTCAAAATAATTAGTTACCTTTTTTGCATTGATGACTCATTTATTGAAAAATATTTATACCTTAATTGTAACGACCCGGACTAGAAATTAAATTATTTTGAGAATTGGATAATTTTACCCTCAATTTTGGACGGGTTCGGGAGTCACTTTTTGACTGGCAGTACTTTTGGGAATTTTTCTTGGGTCGTTGCGTAGGTCTCGAACTCACGAGTTCGTAGACAGGCGGCACGCGGAAAACGGAGACCCGGTGAGTTCGTTACGGGCCTAGAAACTTCAGGGGTAGTTTGGTAATTTTGGAAAAGTTGGAACTATATAGGAGATATTTTTCTCTCTCCTTAGGAGATTGGTCCGTCTCTCTCCTACTCGAATCCTCCCCGTGCGAACACCGAAGACCCCATTTTCATTGAAGGGATTTCGATCCGATTCGATCGAAACCAAGGTCGGGAGGATCTTCCCCGGGACCCCACGAGCATTTTGGGGTAGTTATTGGAGCGGGAGCACCGCCGTAGGCGACGGACGGAGGAGGGAGGTGAACCGAATCTTCTCGGCCGTTTTCCAGCCAAACCAGGTACGATCTCGGAACTTTGACCTCATATTTGGATTCTTGGTGAAAAGTAGATGAATTTACATGTGTGGATAGTGAAAAACGGTCAAGAAATGAAGAAGTTAGAAAACCTTGAAAATCGACCGGAAAATGACAATTTCCGGCGAACCAGACGGCGGCGGAGGTGGCGGTCCGGTCATCTTATCCGGCCAGCCTCCGGCGACGGCCGTCCGGTCGTCTTCTCCGACGAGTCACCGGTAACCGGTCGGGTTGAGTGAACCGGTCGGGTTGAGTGAACCGGTCGGGTCAAGTGAATCAGTCGGGTCGAGTTGAACCGGGTTAGGTTGAGCCGGGCTGGGTTGGACCGGTCCAGGCGCGTGAACCCTGTAGCAGGCGCGTGACCGGCGCGTGAGGGCGCGTCGATGCATGTGCCGACCTTCCGGCGGCGCGTGGGGCCGAGTCTGAGGTCACGACGGCGCGTGGTAACTAGTTTTCGACATTACGAATCTGTTGGTACAGGTTTCAGGTTGATCGGACGTCATTTAGAGGTCGTTTTGGGCAATTCCAGCGGTAATGGTTGACCTTGAAGCGGATTTTGAGCTCGGAAAGTTTCCTAAACTCATACCTATATGACTTATGTACTGTTATGTGATAGATTATGTGATGACTGGGATTTCAATTGAATGATGATTGATTTAATTGTGTTAGTAGTATTTGATGTAATTATGTGTGTGGTGATGAATGTTTGGTTGACTAATAAAATATTTATGGAATGAGAATGATGCCAGATGATGATAGGAAATCTAGACTATGCCAGGGTTAGCTTTAGGACCCAGCATTGTTAATTATGAGAAGTAGGTACTCTAGAATGAGTATAAACTACCACTAGATTAGGGTATCTCGAGGGTCAATTCCGAGATACCTATCACGATATCAAGTCGTGAGGTATGATACAGTCGGTGAAATACAGGAGTCACAGCGAGATATCGTTTTGACCTAGTAATTATTTGAGTCCATGATTTTGAGTTGAAACCGTATTTGTGATTATAAAATACTTGATTTTGGATCCAATACTATTTTGAGGGGGGCCAGGATCCGGGGCTAGGATCCGCTGAGACGATGAACCCGGTGAACCTCCAAAATAAACAATATTGATTTGAGGGGGGGGGGGGGGGGGGGGCTAGGATCCGCTGAGACGGTGAACCCGGTGAACCTCCAAAATAAACAATACCGATTTGAGGGGGGGCCACGATCCGGGGCTAGGATCCGCTGAGACGGTGAACCCGGTGAACCTCAAAAAATAAACAATACTGATTTGAGGGGGGGCCAGGATCCGGGGCTAGGATCCATTGAGACGGTGAACCTGGTGAACCTCCAACAATAAACAATACCGATTTGAGGGGGGGCCACGATCCGGGGCTAGGATCCGCTGAGACGGTGAACCCGGTGAACCTCCGAGATGAACATTGATTGAGGGAGGCTAGGATCTGGGCCAGGATCCGCTATTTGCGGTGAACCCGGTGAACCTCCAAGATAAACATATTTGAGGGGTTTTTACTCCGCCGGGTCACGAGACTGTCTATGCATAGTACAGATAGTACATAGAGTTGTGATACAGGACTCGCACACCCCAAGGGATACCCTGGTGGCTAGGGATATGCCGACTGATGTGATATGATAGCTGAAGATATTTCCAGCTCTAATATGGTTTGACGACGATTGTCAAGTGATTAATCAACCTATGGAAATACTTCGTCATCCGGGTCTGTGGGTTGGTGTGGGCGGTGACCCAGAGTGACGAATGATTGTTGGTTCACAAGTGTCTGACTAGTCAGTTGTCTTGTGGTATTCCAGTAGAGATGTCAGTAGTGTCTAACCTACTGACATTTGGTATTAGAGGGTATTCCTATTTGGACCACCACTATTCCGAGGTCTTAGCTTTGACCTGTATACTATCCTGCGTCTGATAGGTAGGAGTGGTCAGTAAGTACAGAGGTTCTGTCGGGAACCCTGTAAGGTTTACTAAAAATTATTTAAGGGTAAAGGGTATTTCTGGTATTTAAATTTTTAGGCAAAAGAGCTGTCAGACGGGATAAGGGTTCTTTCCGGGTTTCAAGGAAAAATTCGGGAAGGGTCCTTACATTAATTTTATCTTTTGCTTTCTATCTTTCATATTTTGATCTTTTATTTTTTCACATGCCTACTCCATATTTCCATTTTACATTCCAAAAAATTAAATTTTTTTTTATGTATTATTATTATATAATAAAACAATTATAATTCTCTAAATTATGGAGCATACGATTGGAGTACATTTTTTTAGAGAGCTCTTAAATTAACTTTTACTTTTTTTTGGTTAAAATTTAACTTTAAAATAGATAGTATGATTATAGATGTTCTTACACTGATAAAGAAGGCGATGTGACATTCGAACTTGGTAACTGATGAGCCAAAAATATACTTGTATTTCCCATATATTTAAGTAGTTATTATTATTATTTTGGGAGGAATTCATACTCGAATTTATTATATTGACAGATTTATTCTAGAAGGAGTATTTGGTGCAAAAGAAGGAAGTATATCAATGAAATCCCAATTCAAGTAGGAGAAGGCATATGCTTGCCTATTTCTGTTCAAACTAGGAATTAGATTTTCTTATTTTTATTTTACTCATTTTCAAAGTAGGATTAGGAATCTTTCCTTATAAATACCCAGCTTGGCTTAGATTTAAAGAGACCAGAATTCAGATTACAAATCTCCATCTAAAAGCACGGCAAGCTGGGATTTTCGGCTACCCTTGTTCTACAAACTGTTTGTTCTCTTAACTTCAATTTTAATGAAATTATTTCTATTCATTATGAGCATGAGTAGCTAATTTTCTCACTAGGTTTAGACCTAAGCCTTAACATGATTATGTGATTTATCATTTTCCTATGTTGTCGTATATGCATGCTTTGAATCTTTAATCACTGTTTAAAACTATCTTTATGTCTTAATGGTTGATCACCCTTAGGATATTAAGACAAGTAATTTGATGCAATTTTATAGGAATGCCCACCTAAAAATTGGGATTAGCTTCTTGTGATTAAGGATTGTAATACATCTAGGTTAAATGCCATAACTAAGAGATTGCATGGTTATAAAAGATTTTCATGAACTTAATGAATCTTGCATGTAGAATTAGATCTAAATGCCATAGACTAATCGCATGTTAGGTATACGTTTTCACTTGAATGCCCACGAGGAAAATATGCTTTCGAAAAATCTAACCTTCAAAGTTGCATGTATTGATTCATAGATTATTTTCTAAGTCACATATGATTGTTAATGGTGAAGGTTGAACCCTAGTACTTGTTTAATTTTTTTTAAACTCAATTTACCCTTGAATTTGTTGCTTGATTTTATTCCGTTACCAAACTTCTTGCAATTTCCTTTATTATTAATTAAGAGTAAATACTAAAATAAGAAACATCAATATCAGTCCCTGAGGAAATCGACCCTGCTTCCAGTGCTATACTACAATAGCCCCGTACTCTTGCATGTATTATTTGTGTGATTTTAACCCTTGTTTTACAGGTGGGAAAAATCCTATCAAGAAATTGGCGCCGTTGCCGGGGACTGTGCCGATTACTCTTATTTTAATTTACTTTTAGTTAATTATTTGTTTTCAATTTTTAGTATTTACTCTTTGTAACAACCCGGAAATTTTAATTATTGATTTTATGCAATTATTTTTATTAAATGACGATTTTACCCTTGATTGGTAAAGGGCTTGGAAATCAAGTTTTGTTTCGAGACACTTTTGGTGGTGTTTCGGGTACCGTTGCGTAGGTCTCGAACTCACGAGTTCGTAGACAGGCGGCACGCAGAAAACGGAGTTCGTACACGGAAGTTGTGGGTCTAGGTGTGCAAGGGCATTTTGGTAATTTGCCATGGAGGGGAGATATTTTAACCTCAATTATTGTACACTTCATTTCATCTTCATTTCAGTTTCATCTCTTTATCATCTCCTTCTCTCTCTCTGTAACAAACATAACACAAACACACCCAATACATTGAACCGAAACCGAAGAAAAACCAAGAGAAAACCATAAAGTCAACGTCGGATTCAAGGCTTTAACTTCCCATTTGGATCAACTAATCGTATTCTACTCTTTTCCACGATCACAACCGTACCAACCATCGAAGGAGAGGACCACGGTGGAAGCCGAGCCGAGTAAAGGAAGTTTCGGATCTTTGGATCGATTTTCCGGCTTATACAGGTACGTGTTTGATGTTTTGAGGTTATATTTGGATTCCTGGGTTTGAGTAGATAGATTTAGACGTAAAATTTGTGTAAAACGGTTGAGTTTTGAGGAAGTTGTAAAGCTTGGAATTTCGGTCGGAAATGGAGGATTCCGGCGAACCAGACGGCGGCGGAGGTGGCGGTCCGGTCATCTTCTCCGGCCAGCTTCCGGCGACGGCGACGACAGTCCGGTCGTCTTCTCCGGCGAGTCACCGGTGACCGGTCGGGTCGAGTTGAACCGGTCGAGTTGAGTGAACCGGTCGGGTCGAGTTGGATCGGGTCAGGTTGAGCCGAACCGGGTTAGACCGGTTCAGGCGCGTGAACATTGTAGCAGGCGCGTGACCGGCGCGTGAGGGCGCGTTGGCGCGTGTGCCGACCTTCCGGCGGCACGTGGCGGCGCGGCGGCACGTGGCGGCGCGTGGGGTCGAGGCTGACGTCACGGCGGCGCGTGGTAACCAGTTTTCGACGTTCTGAATCTGTTGGTACAGGTTTCAGGTTGATCGGACATCGTTTAGAGGTCGTTTTAAGTGTCCGAAGTTGCTGTGATTTTAGGAACAACATGGGTAGACTTCCCTTGATTAGGAAGTTGTTATATACGAGTCTTATTACTAGCCGGTAATCCCAATTGTTTCTCTTGACAGGCGATATCGTTCCGGGAACCTCAGAGGAACGAGCGAGACGGGATTGAGCTAGCTTGAACAGGTTTGTGAGTGGACTTTGTTTTATAAACTGAATTGCATGCATCAAAATATCTTTGTTAAATACGGTTATGTATTGTGGAATTGAATTTCTGAATGTTAGAAATGATTTCTAGACACATGTTTTCCACTATTTCAGTTAAAGTATGATTTGAGAAATATCATGGTTTTGGACTCGATTTTGATAACGTTTTGACGTAGAAATTATTGAGTCAATGATTTGGGTTTTGACCTTGTTGTATGCGTTTATCGGATTCGGTCATATTTGAGGGAGGCCAGGACTCAGGATGAGGATCCGTTATTAACGGTGAACCCGATGAACCTCCAGGATAAACATTGAATTGAGGGAGGCCAGGACTCGGGATGAGGATCCGTTATTAGCGGTGAACCCGATGAACCTCCAGGATAAACATTGATATGATATGATATGATAGTCGAGATATGCCGACTGATATGATATGATAGTCGAGATATGCCGACTGATATGATATGATAGTCGAGATATGCCGACTGATATGATATGATAGTCGAGATATGCTGACTGATATGATATGATAGTCGAGATATGCCGACTGATATGATATGATAGTCGAGATATGCCGACTGATATGATATGATAGTCGAGATATGCCGACTGATATGTTATGATAGTTGAGATATGTCGACTATGCCGACTGATGCGATATGATAGCCGTAGGTCATACCGGCTAATGATATGTTATGCTAGTCGAGAGATATGCCGACTGATGTGATAGCATAGTACAGAGAGTTGTGATACAGTACTAGCACACCCCAAGGGATACCCTGGTGGCTAGTGGATGTGTCGATGGCAGTGGATTTGAGATGTTATGTGTCTAGGTGGAAATAAATGATTTTGAACATGAAAATGCCGGTGATTTAAAGATGATGTTTTTATAACATGAATTGTTTATGTGATGCATGCATGGTTTTATAAATGGAGGGGGAAAAAGGTAATATTCCTTGGAAAGCGTTTTATAAACGATTATTTTTGTCCACTCACAACTTTTGTGTTTAAACCCCTTTCAGGCCGTAGAGTTGACGCGGACAGTATCTCGAGGCAGATGCATTAGCACTTCCGCTACGCTGTGTAGTTGTACTTGAGTAGGATATCTAATTTGTACATTGATCCTACTTAGACGCTCTGATATTCTTGTATTTGGTTGGTATTTACTTACGGGAATTTTAAGTGCTTAAACCCCTTGTCTGACAAGAGAAATTATTTATCGTTATTATCATATGCTAAGGATTGAAGGGTATTTGGGAACCTTTCCTTAGGTTGTCAGACGGGATCAGGGTTCTTCCCGGGTTTCGAGGGGAAATTCGGGACGGGTCCTGACAATTGGTATCAGAGCACTAGGTTAAATTCCTATAGACCGTACATCTAGTGTACAGGTGAAATTTTGGTATTAATGGTTTACAACTTCTTTTCAGCGTATAATGCCTCCAAGACGAGAGTTCCGTCAACGGTCAGGGAATGGGGGAGATGACCATGAACCTGCAGTGGAGCCTGATTTGAGGCAGACACTGGAACAGCTGGGTCAGACTTTAGCTTATGTACTCCAGGATAGAGCTTCTCATGAAGTCTCTGATATTGAGAGAGCCCAGAGACTGGGGGCGACAATATTCATGGGTGACTCTAGCCCAGATGAGGCTGAGGAGTGGATTACTCGCATGGAGCGGGTGTTCTTGATTATGAGGTGTCCTCTAGAGGAGAGAGTTCTACTGGCCACATTTTTACTAGGTGGTTCTGCTTACCACTGGTGGCACTCATTGGAGGTGTCAGGTTGGAATGTCCATACGCTTACTTGGCAGACTTTCCGGGAATGCTTCTTGGAGCAGTTTTACCCTCGCTCACACCGGAACGTTAAGGAGGCCGAGTTCTTGCATTTACAGCAAGGAGACATGACGGTGGCCCAGTATGAACAGAGATTCATAGCGCTGAGTCGCTTTGCACCGACGTTGGTAGCGACCGAGTCAGACAAGTGCCACAGATTTGAGAGTGGACTGCGGAGTGAGATTCGGTCAGCAGTTACGTCTATGGACCACACTTCGTTGAGGACTTTGGCTGATGCTGCAGCTCGAGTAGAGTTGAGTTTGGGTTTCCCAATGCCACAGCAGTACAGTGGGTACAGGAGACGTCGAGATCACTGGACTGCCGGATCCTCTAGTCAGGGACCATCAAAAAGAGGCAGTCATAGTTCTGGATCTTCTGGGAGATCTAGTACAGGCAGTGGCGGAGCTGGTCAGACACGACAATCTTTTGCACAGTCTAGGGGTGCCTCAGTGCAGTTCAACAGGAGACCGGGTGGCAGATCTAGTGGCTTCAGTGATTCCGTTTGTTATTTCTGTGGGGAGACTGGTCACATCAAGAGATTCTGTCGACAACGACGTCCGGGCAGTAGTTCCTTTAGTCGTGGTGCGACTGATCCTAGCCCGAGTGCAGGACAGATGTATGATACTGCAGCTGGGAGGCAAACCTATTTCGGTGGGGCTGGTAGAGCTAGTGGGACCAGCAGTGCTAGAGGCAGGTATGGGGATCGTGGTCGATCTTCTGGTACACCAGCTCGAGTTTTTGCCATGACGCAACAGGAAGCTCGAGTAGCACCGGATGTGGTCACGGGTACGTTATCTATTTTTAACCGCAATGCTTGTGTTGTATTAGATCCGGGAGCAACTCATTCTTTTATTTCTCGGGGTTTTGCATTGTTTGCGGATAGAGAATTGTCTCCAATTGGTTGGGACATGGGTATTAGTACTCCTACCGGAGATATGTTAGTGGCGAACCTAGTGATTCGCAGTTGTCCGGTGATGGTTGAAGGCCATGGTTTGGAGGTAGATTTAATCCCCTTAGATATCTTTGAGTTTGATGTGATTCTGGGGATGGATTGGTTGTCCATGCACCATGCCTCCATAGACTGTTATAATAAGACAGTAGTTTTTCGGAGTCCAGGATTCCCTGAACTTACATTTCGGGGAGATCGTAGGGTATTACCCTATGGAGTGATATCAGCGTTAACAGCTGAGAGATTGTTGAGAAAAGGTTGTGAGGGTTACTTGGCTCATGTGATAGATGCTCGGAATACTTCGATGAGAGTGGAGGATATTCCTGTGGTGAGTGAGTTCTCTGATGTGTTTCCAGATGATCTTCCAGGATTACCACCACATCGTGAGATTGAGTTCACAATCGAGCTTTTTCCAGGTACTCAGCCTATCTCACAGGCACCGTACAGGATGGCACCGGCAGAATTGCGAGAGTTAAAGACTCAATTGCAGGACTTGGTGAATATGGGATTTATTCGCCCAAGTGTTTCACCATGGGGTGCACCGGTACTATTTGTGAGGAAAAAGGATGGTGGTCTGAGATTGTGTATCTACTACCGGCAGTTAAATAAAGTGACGGTGCAAAATAAGTATCCTTTGCCAAGGATCGACGATTTTTTTGATCAACTGAAAGGGGCAAAGTATTTTTCGAAAATTGACCTTCGCTCCGGGTACCATCAGTTGAGAATCCGGGAAGAGGATGTTCAGAAAACAGCTTTCAGGACTCGGTATGGTCATTATGAGTTCCTGGTGATGCCCTTCGGGTTGACTAATGCCCCGGCAGCGTTTATGGATTTGATGAACAGAGTGTTCCAAAAGTATTTGGATCGATTTGTAATTGTGTTCATCGACGATATCTTGGTGTATTCAAGGAGTGCCAAGGCACATGAGAAGCACTTGAGGTTGGTGCTGAATATGCTTAGGAAAAAGCATTTGTTTGCCAAGTTCAGTAAATGCCAGTTTTGGTTGACCGAAGTTGGATTCTTGGGTCATGTGATTTCGGCTGACGGTATCAGCGTAGATCTCCAAAAAGTGGAGGCAGTGGCAAACTGGGAGCAACCGAGGACAGTGACAGAGATGAGGAGTTTTCTGGGTTTGGCAGGATATTATCGGCGGTTCGTAGAAGGATTTTCTACGATAGCAGACCCATTGACTCGGTTGACTAAGAAAGGAGTCAAGTTTGATTGGGATGCTGATTGTGAGCAGAGCTTCCAGGAGCTAAAGAGAAGATTGACTTCTGCTCCAGTATTAACCCTTCCAGATGGTAACGGGGGTTTTGAGGTATATAGTGATGCATCATTGCGGGGTATTGGCTGTGTGCTGATGCAGCATGGGAAAGTGATAGCATATGCTTCCAGACAACTTAAAACCCATGAGAGGAATTACCCCACACATGATTTGGAGTTGGCTGCAGTAGTGCATGCACTGAAAATATGGAGACATTATTTGTATGGGGAGACGTGTCGGATCTTCACCGACCATCAGAGTTTAAAGTACTTGTTCACCCAGAAGGACCTGAATTTGAGGCAGAGAAGGTGGCTTGAGCTGATAAAGGATTATGATTGTACTATTGAGTACCACCCAGGAAAAGCCAATGTTGTGGCAGATGCCTTGAGCAGGAAATCTATGGGTTATTTGGCCCATTTGCATACAGTCTACTTACCGTTGCTGGTAGAGTTCCGTAGAGCAGGGATTGTACTGGACATGGATAGCCAGGGGGCTTTGTTGGCTAGTTTCCATGTGAGGCCTGTTCTGATTGATCGGATTATTGAGGCTCAACTCCAGAATCCTACATTGTGCATTATCAGGATGGAGTTAGAGGCTGGAAACAGGCAGGACTATGCGGTTAGGGATGATGGAGCATTGGTTAAGGATGGACGGTTGTGCGTACCGAATGAGCTGGAGCTAAAGAGGGAAATTCTTAATGAGGCTCATAGTTCGGCTTACGCTATGCATCCAGGAGGTACCAAGATGTATCATACCCTAAGGAAACACTATTGGTGGACTGGGATGAAAAGAGAAATTGATGAGTTTGTGAGTAGATGTTTGACATGTCAGCAAGTGAAAGCGGAGAGGCAGAAACCCTATGGGACACTGCAACCATTACCTATTCCGGAATGGAAGTGGGATCACATTACTATGGACTTTGTGTATAAACTTCCAAGGACACGGAAAGGACATGATAAGATATGGGTAATTGTGGATAGACTTACAAAGTCTGCACATTTCTTGCCAGTGCGAGAAGATTTTCGGATGAGTCCGTATGCCAAATTGTTCGTGGATGAGATCATACGGCTGCATGGGACTCCAGAGTCTATTGTTTCGGACAAGGATCCTAGATTTACCTCCAGGTTTTGGTGGAGTTTGCAGAAGGAATTTGGCACCACATTACATTTCAGTACAGCCTTTCATCCTCAGACGGATGGTCAGTCGGAGAGAACAATCCAGGTTTTGGAGGATATGATGAGGGCTTGTGTACTACAGTTGAAAGGGAACTGGGATTCACACTTGTCTCTGATGGAATTTGCATATAATAACAGTTACCAGTCGAGTATCGGGATGTCACCTTTCGAGGCACTGTATGGGAGGCAGTGCAGAACACCTTTGTGTTGGAGTGAAATAGGTGAAAGAAGACTGTTAACACCCGAGTTGGTGGATTTGACTGAGGAAAAGATTAGAATCATCAGAGAAAGGTTGAAGATAGCTCAGGATCGCCAGAAGAGCTATGCAGACCATCGAACCAGAGACCTTGAGTTTGAGGTAGGTGATTGGGTGTTCTTGAAACTATCTCCATGGAAGGGAGTGGTACGTTTTGGTAGATGGGGAAAACTAAGTCCTCGCTACATTGGTCCATATGAGATTTTGGAAAGGATAGGACCAGTAGCATATCGTATTTCTTTACCCTCGGAATTATCCAGAGTTCATGATGTCTTTCATGTATCTTTGCTCCGGAAATATCTGTTTGATGAGTCTCATGTGTTGGAAGAGCAACCACTTGAGCTGAAAGACGATTTGACATTTGAGGAGCAACCAGTGCAAATTCTGGATTGGAAGGAAAAGGTACTTCGCAGAAAGACTATTCCTCTAGTTAAAGTGTTGTGGAGGAATCATAACGTGGAGGAAGCCACGTGGGAAACTGAGGAACTAATGCGGGCACAGTATCCTCATTTATTTCATGATTAGGAATGAATTTCGGGGACGAAATTTCTTAAGGAGGGTAGATTGTAACAATCCGGAAATTTTAATTATTGATTTTATGCAATTATTTTTATTAAATGACGATTTTACCCTTGATCGGTAAAGGGCTTGGAAATCAAGTTTTGTTTCGAGACACTTTTGGTGGTGTTTCGGGTACCGTTGCGTAGGTCTCGAACTCACGAGTTCGTAGACAGGCGGCACGCAGAAAACAGAGTTCGTACACGGAAATTGTGGGTCTAGGTGTGCAAGGGCATTTTGGTAATTTGCCATGGAGGGGAGATATTTTAACCTCAATTATTGTACACTTCATTTCATCTTCATTTCAGTTTCATCTCTTTATCATCTCCTTCTCTCTCTCTGTAACAAACATAACACAAACACACCCAATACATTGAACCGAAACCGAAGAAAAACCAAGAGAAAACCATAAAGTCAACGTCGGATTCAAGGCTTTAACTTCCCATTTGGATCAACTAATCGTATTCTACTCTTTTCCACGATCACAACCGTACCAACCATCGAAGGAGAGGACCACGGTGGAAGCCGAGCCGAGTAAAGGAAGTTTCGGATCTTTGGATCGATTTTCCGGCTTATACAGGTACGTGTTTGATGTTTTGAGGTTATATTTGGATTCCTGGGTTTGAGTAGATAGATTTAGACGTAAAATTTGTGTAAAACGGTTGAGTTTTGAGGAAGTTGTAAAGCTTGGAATTTCGGTCGGAAATGGCGGATTCCGGCGAACCAGACGGCGGCGGAGGTGGCGGTCCGGTCATCTTCTCCGGCCAGCTTCCAGCGACGGCGACGACAGTCCGGTCGTCTTCTCCGGCGAGTCACCGGTGACCGGTCGGGTCGAGTTGAACCGGTCGAGTTGAGTGAACTGGTCGGGTCGAGTTGGACCGAGTCAGGTTGAGCCGAACCGGGTTAGACCGGTTCAGGCGCGTGAACACTGTAGCAGGCGCGTGACCGGCACGTGAGGACACGTGGGCGCGTGTACCGACCTTCCGGCGGCGCGTGGCGGCGCGTGGGGTCGAGGCTGACGTCACGGCGGCGCGTGGTAACCAGTTTTCGATGTTCTGAATCTGTTGGTACAGGTTTCAGGTTGATCAGACATCGTTTAGAGGTTGTTTTAAGTGTCCGAAGTTGCTGTGATTTTAGGAACAACATGGGTAGACTTCCCGAGATTAGGAAGTTGTTATATATGAGTCTTATTACTAGCCAGTAATCCCAATTGTTGCTCTTGACATGCGATATCGTTCCGGGAACCTCAGAGGAACGAACGAGACGGGATTGAGCTAGCTTGAACAGGTTTGTGAGTGGACTTTGTTTTATAAACTGAATTGCATGCATCAAAATATCTTTGTTAAATACGGTTATGTATTGTGGCATTGAATTTCTGAATGTTAGAAATGATTTCTAGACACATGTTTTCCACTATTTCAGTTAAAGTATGATTTGAGAAATATCATGGTTTTGGACTCGATTTTGATAACGTTTTGACGTAGATATTATTGAGTCAATGATTTGGGTTTTGACCTTGTTGTATGCGTTTATCGGATTCGGTCATATTTGAGGGAGGCCAGGACTCGGGATGAGGATCCGTTATTAACGGTGAACCCGATGAACCTCCAGGATAAACATTGAATTGAGGGAGGCCAGGACTCGGGATGAGGATCCGTTATTAGCGGTGAACCCGATGAACCTCCAGGATAAACATTGATATGATATGATATGATAGTCGATATATGCCGACTGATATGATATGATAGTCGAGATATGCCGACTGATATGATATGATAGTCGAGATATGCCGACTGATATGATATGATAGTCGAGATATGCTGACTGATATGATATGATAGTTGAGATATGCCGACTGATATGATATGATAGTCGAGATATGCTGACTGATACGATATGATAGTCGAGATATGCCGACTGATATGATATGATAGTCGAGATATGCCGACTGATATGATATGATAGTCGAGATATGCCGACTGATATGTTATGATAGTTGAGATATGTCGACTATGCCGACTGATGCGATATGATAGCCGTAGGTCATACCGGCTAATGATATGTTATGCTAGTCGAGAGATATGCCGACTGATGTGATAGCATAGTACAGAGAGTTGTGATACAGTACTAGCACACCCCAAGGGATACCCTGGTGGCTAGTGGATGTGTCGATGACAGTGGATTTGAGATGTTATGTGTCTAGGTGGAAATAAATGATGTTGAACATGAAAATGCCGGTGATTTAAAGATGATGTTTTTATAACATGAATTGTTTATGTGATGCATGCATGGTTTTATAAATGGAGGGGGAAAAAGGTAATATTCCTTAGAAAGCGTTTTATAAACGATTATTTTTGTCCACTCACAACTTTTGTGTTTAAACCCCCTTCAGGCCGTAGAGGTGACGCGGACAGTATCTCGAGGCAGAGGCATTAGCACTTCCGCTACGCTGTGTAGTTGTACTTGAGTAGGATATCTAATTTGTACATTGATCCTACTTAGACGCTCTGATATTCTTGTATTTGGTTGGTATTTACTTACGGGAATTTTAAGTGCTTAAATCCCTTGTCTGACAAGAGAAATTATTTATCGTTATTATCATATGCTAAGGATTGAAGGGTATTTGGGAACCTTTCCTTAGGTTGTCAGACGAGATCAGGGTTCTTCCCGGGTTTCGAGGGGAAATTCGGGACGGGTCCTGACACTCTTAATTAGTAATAAAGTAATACCTGTAAGAGTACGGGGTTATTGTAGTATAGCACTGGAAGCAGGGTCGATTTCCTCAGGGACTGATATTGATGTTTCTTATTTTAGTATTTACTCTTAATTAATAATAAAGTAAATTGCAATAAGTTTGGTAACGGAATAAAAATCAAGCAACAAATACAAGGGTAAATTGAGTTTAAAAAACAATTAAAAAAGTACTAGGGTTCAACCTTCACCATTAACAATCATATGTGACTTAGAAAATAATCTATGAATCAATACATGCAACTTTGAAGGTTAGATTTTTCTAAAGCATATTTTCCTCGTGGGCATTCAAGTGAAAATGTATACCTAACATGCGATTAGTCTATGACATTTAGATCTAATTCTACATGCAAGATTCATTAAGTTCATGAAAATCTTTTATAACCATGTAATCTCTTAGTTATGGCATTTAACCTAGATGTATTACAATCCTTAATCACAAGAAGCTAATCCCAATTTTTAGGTGGGCATTCCTATAAAATTGCATCAAATTACTTGTCTAAATATCCTAAGGGTGATCAAGCATTAAGACATAAAGATAGTTTTAAACAGTGATTAAAGATTCAAAGCATGCATATACGACAACATAGGAAAAGAATAAATCACATAATCATGTTAAGGCTTAGGTCTAAACCTAGTGAGAAAATTAGCTACTCATGCTCATAATGAATAGAAACAATTTCATTCAAATTGAAGTTGAGAGAACAAACAGTTTGTAGAACAAAGGTAGCCGAAATCCCAGCTTTGTCGTGCTCTTAGATGGAGAATTGTAATCTGAAATCTGGTCTCTTTAAATCTAAGCCAAGCTGGGTATTTATAAGGAAAGATTCCTAATCCTACTTTGAAAAGGAGTAAAATAAAAATAAGAAAATCTAATTCCTAGTTTGAACAGAAATAGGCAAGCATATGCCTTCTCCTACTTGAATTGGGATTTCATTGATATACTTCCTTCTTTTGCTCCAAATACTCCTTCTAGAATAAATCTGTCAATATAATAAATTCGAGTATCAATTCCTCCCAAAATAATAATAATAACTACTTAAATATATGGGAAATACAAGTATATTTTTTGCTCATCAAATACCCCCAAACTTGAATTGTTACTTGTCCTCAAGTAAATAAAACAAAACTAAGAAAACATTGAGAAAAATAAAATGCCACTTTCGCAGGGAACTCGATAGTGCGGAGCAAACACTACACGCCTTTAAACCCCTAGGCGTCCCTATTAAGAGGAGTTGTGTGTCCTGAGGGTTTACCAGTTACGATACCCACAAACGCTTTCAAAATTTGTTAAACTTAATTTAACCTTCCTTCCATTGAATATAAAGCAACACTCATAAAAGCAAAATCAAAATTCTCAAGTCATAAGCAAGGCTAAAATAGAGAGTAAATCCACACTTTCAAAACAGAAGATTACCAGATTCTGGTGAGCAATCCATAAACCATATTCGTGTAATGTGAATCTCAACAAAATTGTAAGTGTTAAACCAGTCCCTCACTTGCATTACATCTGTACCCACCAACTGTAAAATCACTTAACCTATCACCATCCAAAGCATTCTTGCCTGAAATTTTTTTTTTTATTTTTGTTATTTAATTTTTTTTTTTTGTTTAACTTTGATTGAATTTTATTTAACATTAAGCAAGCTTTCTATCCAACCCATGTAACGAGCTTTAGATCGATGACTCCCAAATCAGATGACTTTAGGGCACCAGACAACAAATGTCCCAAAGGATTTATTTACTCGAATTAGAAAGGCTAGCATGTAATTGATGGGTAAATGCACACCCTTATTTTAGGGCTTGAACTCACCTCCGATTTATTTCTGGCTTTCACTTTTTCGAACCTTGGATGGTAACAAATTAAATAACCCACAATCTTAGGGTAAGAAAAGTTAGCATGCTTGAAACAAATTTAATTTCCACAAATAAGTTGATGTGCATGTGCGAAATTGAATATGGTAAGAATTATGTGCAAAAATCAACTATATGTTCTTGGTGGTCATGCTCTAATATTTAATCTCACTTATGAATTTTCAAATTTCAATCATAGCAAATAGAGTGCATTAAAAATAAATTGGGAAGGAAAAATCAAATTAAATCTAAACAAAAATCTTTGTTATTTATTTTTGTATTTTTACTAATTTTGTTTTTATAAAACAAACAAACAAAATGATAGTTTCCTACACCCAAACTTATCATGCAACATGTCCCCAGGGTGCAAAAGAAGAAAAGACAAAGAAAGATGAAAGAAAAGAAGAAAGAAAAACAAAACAAAATAAAGAAGTAACACAAAAATAAAAGGAAAATAAAATACAAAGAAAGAATAGCACCTGGGATCGAAACAGAGACCTGAGTTGTGCCCCCTGCTCTTAAAATGACAGCAAGGAGGAGCAACCAAGAAAACTGCGTCGTCGCATTGATGTGGAAAAAACGGCGTCGTCGCAGTGGATGGTGGTAGGTTGCTAATGACGTCAATTTTGGCTTTGTCCACTTCAATTCCATGCTCTGAAATTTGGTGCCCTAACACGATACCTTGCTTCACCATAAAGTGGCACTTCTCCCAGTTTAATACCAAATGGGTATCTCTGCATCTTTCCAAAACTGTGGCTAGGTTGTCTAAACAGTGGTCAAAGGAATCTCCATATACGGAGAAGTCATCCATAAACCCTTCAATTATTCGCTCCACCATATCCGAGAATATGCTCATCATGCAGCGCTGAAAAGTGGCAGGTGCATTACACAATCCAAATGGCATACGCCGATAGGCAAAAGTGCCGAATGGGCAAGTGAATGTAGTTTTGTCTTGATCTTCAGGTGCAATAGGAATTTGATTATACCCTGAATAGCAATCTAAAAAACAATAGAAAGCCTTACCCGCCAATCGCTCCACCATTGGATCAATGAATGGGAGTGGAAAGTGATCCTTTCGTGTGGCTGAATTCAGCTTGCGATAATCAATACAAACCCTCCACCCTGTAGTCATCCTTGTAGGTACTTGTTCCCCTTTTTCATTTGTAATAATAGTAATGCCTGATTTCTTTGGAACAACTTGTGTTGGGCTTATCCAAGGGCTGTCCAAAATTGGGTAGATAATGCCAGCATCTAGAAGTTTTAGGACCTCATTCTGAACAACGTCTTTCATGATTGGGTTCAATCGCCTTTAAGCATCTACTGTGGGCTTGCTGTCATCTTCCAGTATGATACGATGCATGCAGATTGATGGACTAGGGCCTTTGATGTCGGCTATTGTCCACCCAATTGCCTCCTTGTATTTGCGTAGGATTCTGAGTAGCTTGTCTTCCTCTAGGTCAGTGAGGTCTGCTATAATGATCACGGGCAGAGTCTCTTGATCACCAAGGTGTGCATATTTGAGATGAGCTGGAAGGGGCTTCTTTTCCAGCTGAGGGGCCATCTCAATGGAAGGCTGATGTGGCGTCTTTGGTGTCCCAAGTGCTTCAATATGAGGTCGCCACCATGGATAGGGTGGTCGGTTGCTATCTAGTGCCGCCATTATTTCTGCAATATCTTCCTCATTTTGGCTGAGGATGGGGTCAATGAGGGCTGCCTCTAGAGGGTTGGTATAGAGCAATTGTCTTTGTGCCATGCAGGTTGCATCCTCCAAAACTTCAATTATACTACACTCTGAAATTTCAGTGGGTCTTTTAGCCATGTCAAACAGGTTTAATACCACAGTTTGGTCTTGCACACGGAATGTAAGAGTGCCAGCATCTACGTCTATCAGTGTGCGGGCTGTGGCCATGAAGGGTCGGCCAAGAATTAGGGGTGTCTCTTTGTCTTCCACCATGTCGAGTACCACAAAATCGATGGGTAGATATACTTTATCCACCTTGATGATGAGATCTTTAATGATGCCCTTGGGGTAAGTGAGGGATCGGTCAGCCAACTGGAGAACCATTGGTGTGGACCTGAGCTTTCCTGCTCCTAATCGCTTAAATATTGAGTAGGGCATAAGGTTGATGCTTGATTCGAGATCTATTAGAGATTGCTGAAATTCGGAATTCCCTAATGTGCAAGAAATAGTAAAGATGCCCGGGTCTTTTTTCTTTGGCGGTAGTTTGTGTAGAAGGGCTGCACTACACTGTTCTGTCAAAATCACTTTTTCCAGGTCTGAAATTTTTGTCTTATTGGCGCATACCTCCTTTAAAAATTTGGCATAAGAAGGGATGTGCTTTATAGCATCCAATAGAGGTAGATTGATAAAGACCTTGGCTAATGTCTGCATGAAGTCAATGGTCTGTTGGTCTTTGTTTGAGCGGCGCTGCTGCCTTTGTGGGAATGGCAGTGGCGGGGTGTAGGCAGGGGCGTTGGATGGAGCAAACTGAATTTGTGGGGTAAATAATTCAACCTGAGGTTCAGGTTCAATATTTGACTCGGCAGTATTAGTTTCTGAATGGGTTGACTTTGTTGCCTCCCGATTGTCATAACTCTTTCCCCCTCGTAAGGTCCTTACCATCTTGCAGTGCTCGGCTCCTCTTGGGTTTGGTATAGGTTGACTAGGAAAAACCCCTTTAGCCCTTTTAGAAATTTCTTGGGCCAGTTGGCTAACTTGCTGCTCCAAGTTTTTAATTGATGCTTGGGTGTTTTGTTGATTCTGGGTAGAGATCTCAATAAACCTGGTAAGCTGCTCTTCCACACTCAATTGGCGTGGTGCGGCCGGTTGGGTCTGATTGCTGAGTGGCTGTTGATAATTCTGCTGATAATTGGGCCGGACCTGGTGTTGTCCATTCCACCCAGAATTTGTATTATTTTTCCATCCAGAATTATATGTATTGGGGTAGGCATCATTACGGGTTCTTGGGAAGGAATTCATGCCATTTACTTGTTCTTGGACAAGGTCGGGATACCCATCCTTCTGAGGACATTGGAGGACATTATGTGTAGGGTCCTCACATATGGCGCAAACCTGTGTTGTCTTTGGGGGAGCAGTGGTGAGCATCAAACTGTTGATCTTCTTTTCCAATTGGGTGATTTGTGCTGCAATATTAGGGGTACCATGTCCTTGCGCTACATCATAGACGTGTCCCCTTGTATGAGAGCCATCATCCGTCCATTGTTGAGATTCGTTAGCCATTAGCTCAAATATTTCAAATGCTTCACGGGCTGTTTTGGATATGAGGGAACCACCTGCGGATGCGTTGACGTAACTTTTGGTGATGTGGTTGAGTCCATCATAAAAGATGTTCATCTGCATGTCTGAATCCAATCCATGGTGAGGGCAACGCATATACAGGTCATTGTACCGCTCCCAAGTATCATGAAACGACTCGTTAGATTTCTAGGCAAAGGCTAGTATTTCTTTCTTCAAAGCGAGAGTCTTGGATGATGGGTAGAATTTGTTTAGAAACCTTGTCTGTAAGTGTTCCCACGTTATTATGCTCCCCGGAGGTAATGAATGTAGCCAAGCCCGAGCTTTATCCTTCAAGGTGTAAGGGAAAAGCCTCAACTTAATTGCCTCATTTCAAATTCCTCGAACAATGATGTTGTCACACCCTGACAAGAATTCAGATAAGTGCATGTTCCAATCACTATTTGGGAGTCCATGAAAAGTGGGTAGAAGCTCAAGCATGTGATGCCTGATTTCAAACGTTACCCCGTCCTGTACCTCGGGGTACACGATGCATTGTGGGGTTCCATTCCCACGTGCTGCAAGGCTTTTGCTAAGCGGTGCGCCGACTTCAGGTATTGTTAATGCCATTGGTGCAGGCAGTGTGCTGTCTATCCCGGTGAACAAATCCGCAAGGAAAGTGCCTTGGAGTGTGAACCTTGCGTTAATTGCTTGTAGTTGTCTTCTTCTTCTTGCTGTTCTTTCAGGTTCATGATCGAATTGTGCTAGAATCGGGTTCGTAGATCGTGTAGCAATAACCATGCACAATTAGATAGTCTTGCAAGAGTAGAGACCTGTGCTTAAATGTTGATTTGGAGAAGTAGAGAGAAAAATTGAAAACAAATAATTAACTAAAATTGAATTAAAATAAGAGTAATCGGCACAGTCCCCGGCAGCGGCGCCAATTTCTTGATAGGATTTTTCCCACCTGTAAAACAAGGGTTAAAATAACACAAATAATACATGCAAGAGTACGAGGCTATTGTAGTATAGCACTGGAAGCAGGGTCGATTTCCTCAGGGACTGATATTGATGTTTCTTATTTTAGTATTTACTCTTAATTAATAATAAAGTAAATTGCAAGAAATTTGGTAACGGAATAAAAATCAAGCAACAAAATACAAGGGTAAATTGAGTTTAAAAAACAATTAAACAAGTACTAGGGTTCAACCTTCACCATTAACAATAATATGTGACTTAGAAAATAATCTATGAATCAATACATGCAACTTTGAAGGTTAGATTTTTCTAAAGCATATTTTCCTAGTGGGCATTCAAGTGAAAACGTATACCTAACATGCGATTAGTCTATGGCATTTAGATCTAATTCTACATGCAAGATTCATTAAGTTCATGAAAATCTTTTATAACCATGCAATCTCTTAGTTATGGCATTTAACCTAGATGTATTACAATCCTTAATCACAAGAAGCTAATCCCAATTTTTAGGTGGGCATTCCTATAAAATTGCATCAAATTACTTGTCTAAATATCCTAAGGGTGATCAAACATTAAGACATAAAGATAGTTTTAAACAGTGATTAAATATTCAAAGCATGCATATACGACAACATAGGAAAAAGATAAATCACATAATCATGTTAAGGCTTAGGTCTAAACCTAGTGAGAAAATTAGCTACTCATGCTCATAATGAATAGAAACAATTTCATTAAAATTGAAGTTGAGAGAACAAACAGTTTGTAGAACAAAGGTAGCCGAAATCTCAGCTTTGCCGTGCTCTTAGATAGAGAATTGTAATCTGAAATCTGGTCTCTTTAAATCAAAGCGAAGCTGAGTATTTATAAGGAAATATTCCTAATCCTACTTTGAAAATGAGTAAAATAAAAATAAGAAAATCTAATTCCTAGTTTGAACAGAAATAGACAAGCATATGCCTTCTCCTACTTGAATTGGGATTTCATTGATATACTTCCTTCTTTTGCTCCAAATACTCCTAGAATAAATCTGTCAATATAATAAATTCGAGTATCAATTCCTCCCAAAATAATAATAATAACTACTTAAATATATGGGAAATACAAGTATATTTTTGGTTCATCAGTAACCACCCACGATTAGCAACCAACATCGTAATCCTCTCTCTTAGTTTTTGAATTGATCATCTGACTTCTTGCTAGTTTTGTTTTGTATATGCATTAGTTGTGCTTAATTTGTGATATGAATGAGAACGAGGTTCACTATTTTTGTGTCAAATAGATGATGTTTAGGTACATTTTTCCGGGAAACTTGAATCTGGCTTTCTTTGAATATATATGATGGGCATGCTAATAGCAGAATGATTGAAAAGTAAGTTCTGGTACATTGACCCTTTGTCAGTACCCTTAATTTGGGGAGAGTTTTGGATGCAGCACCAGCTAAGCAAGGATGCCACATTGATTTTCCATGTCATTTTATTCTTCTCCTTTTCTTTTTTATGTCTTGTCATTTTCATCTATAATCATTACCTTTTTATTTTAGTTTTTTATAATTGTTGAGATTACTTTTGTTTTTTTATAAGGAAAATTAATATATGAGAATCTACTACGCTTCTTTCATGTTGTTCAGATTCGCGTATTTAATCTCATCTTCATTATCAGAATTTATAGAGTAATTGTTGGAACTGTCTTGTCTTTTTGTTTCTCTTTCTGCAGTCTCTACTTCTAGTTCCATAGGAAAGTCCAGTTTGGTTCTTCTGTTGGCTAATTGGTTTAACAATTCTACTGTATCGTTTTTCTAGTGTTCAGAAAAAAGAATGTTGGAGTGTAGATTTGTTATGAAAACTGGACTGATGCGAAGTGCAATTTGCTTGACTTTCGGTAAGGTTTCGTCCGGGACATCCATATCAATTGTTTCTGTTAATAGTCAGATTTGGTATGGTTGATAGAACCTTTCTCTATCTCTCCACCCTAGTGTGCTGGATATAGAGAAAGTGAGATACTTGTTTCGTTTAAAGTTTTTTACCACTTCATATGACAGAACCCTTTCCGAATTTTCCCTCGAAATCCGTAAAAAGTCCTGCTCCCGTCTGACAATCTCGGATAACTCAAAATAATTCCTAAAATACCCATCTCGCCTCGTAACCACCCTACGAGAATTCTACCGAAATTTCGGCATAATCTCCTATGTAATTTGATTAAACCGTCTTCCACCTGTTAGAGGAAGGATTCACATACTAACTAACATCCAATCAGTCCAGATCACATCCCAACCCAAACCACTCCAAATTTAAAATAACCAACTACGGAATAATTTACAATAACCCCAATTAGTTCATCAGAGCAACTAGGTTGCAAAATTCGATTTACAAGTCCAACAAACCCTACTCGAAAAGGTACGGTAGCAGGGCAGCAAGGAAGGGGTGCCTCCGCCTCGGAATGTGCCCTCGTCGAATGTAACGGCCTAGAGGGGACGTAAAACAAGAAAAAAGTGTGAGTAGATAAAAATAATAATCATTTAAAAACATAATTTCCGAGGAAAACATACCTTCCTTTTCATAAATATAATCATGCATGCATAATGTAAAATACTTTTTAATTAACTAACTAAATAGTAATAATCACAAAAGAACTTACCGGAAATCCATTTCTTATTTTAAAACCCGGTGGGACCCACAAAAACATGAACAACGAAAATATCCAATGGTTACGAAAACATGAAAACATGAAAACCCTCCTCGAAGGAGCTTAAAATCATAAGAAAACCTGGACACAAAACTGTAAAAAAATATCTCACCATTCCCCGAAAGAAATCCCGAGCCGTAGCTCAATGTCCGGGGCCCTCCAACACAGAGACAAGTCCTCCTAACCACCGCCGATAATACCTCAAGCAATGGCTAGAAAACGAGAGGTCCAACCCGAGGACCTACTCTCCACACATCCGATAATACCTCAAGATATGACGTAACCCTGTACTACGTATAGACAGCCTCAACGATCGTATGGCGAAGAACACCTCAACGCCAAACGTCAGAGAAAATAACCCTCAATGAGCACACGACCGATAATACCTCAAGTCATGTGTCGGAGAAAAACCATGATACCTGGGGATGGTATACATAAAAAAAACCGTACGTAAATCCAAAATTCACTTTTGAAATCCTTATTTCTTGACCTTAATCAAAATCATAGAAAACCCGGGCCAAGAGCCCCAAAATTCAATAAATCGAAATTTCAGGCCTAAGCCCAAAATCATAAGTTTGGCCGAAGCCAAAATCCATAAATCCAAAATCCGTAAAATTGAAGTCCATAAAACCGGGCCGTAACCCAAAACTCCATTTTCAAATTTTGTTATTGAAATTCACGTCCAATAATAAAGTACTAGACTAATTATTCTAAATTCCCGAAATTCATCAAAATTAATAAATCATTTTAGAATAATTATTCTAATTTATCAAAATTCATACTTAATAAGAATTTATTTAAAAATATACGATCATGCATGCATGATAATTTATAAACCAAAATCCACTCACCGAACATCCAAATAAGCTCAATCCTGAGCCAAACACTCCTCTGCGGTCCCCGGAACGGTATCGCCTGTCAAAAGTAACAATCGGGGTTACCAAAGATAATTAAAAACCTATAATCCAACCCCCCAAAACCCCGGGAGTATGCACACGTTTAAACTAAAAATGCAGCGACTTCGGACGTCCAAAATAACCCCTAAACGAACTCCGATTGACCCAAAACCTGCGCCAACAGGTCCGGAACGTCGAAATCTTAAAAACACGTGTTCGCCAGAGTTCGAGGAGGAGCTCCAAGCGGCCGGGAACCCTTCCCCCATGCGCCTGCAGGTGAGACTGTAGAGTCTACTCTCCTTCAACCATAAGCTCAGTTACTGTTCATTGCAGAAAATAATGTAGATTCATTAAGATTCCTAATTGTATTAGGATGCATCAAAATCTTGGTGTTTGTCCGTCGGATTCCTCAGCCTATTCTTGGTTCCTATTCTTGGCAATGGAGCTGAGCATGAAGGATTAATCATATTTGCACTTAAGAACAAGTTGGCAAGAAACAATATTATAACTTTCATCTTTTAATTTCTCTTCAATTCTCTTGGGCAACAATAATTAACTTAAAATTAATTTTCTGTTTTGCATAGTTGCAAGACATATAATTAGGAGTCTCTTTGGAATCTGCGACTCAGATTGCGATTCTTGTGGTTTGTATTTACAGTGGAATGATTGCAGCTCTCAAAATCCCATCAACATAAAAAACGTAAACTTATACTTTTTATTTCTTTTTGGTAATTGTGTGACGAAATTTAATCAGGTGCCATGTTGCATTGTTGTAGGTTAGTATCTACTCTCTCTTACTCTCATGATGTATTTGTCGTGTGGTGTTCTGAGAGACTTCGACATGTTTGCTTATTGTGCTTGATTGAGACGCTGACTTACCTGATATGATGCCGGTTCCTTGATTTTGTATATACCAGGATGATGGGACTGGTCGTGTGAATGTGGTGGGAACTCAGGATACATCAGGCTTTCACTTTCCTGCTGAAAATGTGGTGTTTGAGCATTCAAGTGATCACGGAAGAGGGCCGAAGGTTTTCCTAGTTTAGTAATCTGTAATCATTTTATCTGGCAAAACCATTCATTGCTTCAAGTAAATTTTCACTATTTTGTTTAGATTCTTGGAGTCAAACGAAATGAGTGGGTGCTTCCAGTTGGTACTTCTTTGTGTGTTGTTGGTCAGGTATGTTATAATATAATATGATACATTGATACTGCAAGTATGTTATGATATATACAACTCCTTTAATGTTTCAAAAATTAATGTTCCGCTTGTGAAAGATTCCGCGGGCAAGGTTCAAAAACCCGAGAGAGGGTCATTTTGTCTCTCCCAATTCCATTGATGATCTCATTGTGGGCCATAGGAACTGGGCAAGGTTGTTTATATGAATGCCTGAATACACTGAGACGTGTGTTGCTGATGTGCATCTTTATGTGTTCTTTCTCTAAATTCTAATTAATATAGATGTCTTTACCACAACTTTACATCTATTGCTTTGTCTGTGATCTGAACAATCACTTGCTGTGAGGCCTTTTTCTGGTTTCCGGATTTTCTGCATTTTCTGCATAGAATCATCATCTGAACCATCACTTGCTGTGTGGCCTTTTGCTGGTTTACAGATTTTCTGCATTTTCTAGTTTACTACTTGAACATGTTGACATTCATTTGCTGTGAGGACAGAATCATCATCTGAACCATCACTTGAATCATCACTCGACTCGTCCCTTGACTCATAACTCGAGTACAATGTAGCTAGCAATGGATTATAGTTAAAGCTTGATGATTATGTTGTTGAATTGTTTTGCAACTTGAATATACATGTATCATGGATTTTGGATGATGGAATTGGAGGACGCTAGCAGCAAATTAAGTTATTGTATGACAGTTTATGTACGTAAGGACAAACATGACACGTATTATGATTATGAAGCTTTATGCTGAAAGTTCATGTACAATGGATATGAAGTTTTTTGTGTTTGATTTCTGGATTGGATATGAAGTTTATTCATTAATATTATGAAATGAATTTATGAATCTATTTTGTGTTTGATGATAGAAAACTATGAGAGGTGTATTCAATTAGGACATTTAAATATTTTTAAAAGCTTTAAAAATACAGGTGTATTCAATTAAAATATTTAAATATTTTGAAAGACTTTTAAAAAGTCTTTGTGTATTCAATTAAGATTTTTAATTGTTTTAAAATTGTCAAAATAATCCTGGAGTATTCAATTAGGATTACAAAAACATGTGTATTCAATTAAAACATTAATATGGAAGGATGCATAAAAACCAACGGTGATAAAATGTCTTGACTGCACTCCAAGGATTGCTTGGAGAACCCTAACGAGACAATTTTCTCGGCTTCTTCCAGCCGTCTCCCTACTTCTACAACTATCACCATTTCAAAGTTCTCCAACGATAAAGATTGTTGTTTCACCTCCGCAGAGTTGCCGTAGTGTAGTTAAACATCCAAGATAAATAGGACGCAGGCAAAGACTACCATATCAAATTGAAAACTAGTAATTCAAATATCAAGGAGCAAAAAAGTAATGGTAGTGCTACCTTCAGTGATTGGATCATATAAACTAGACGATTCAGTAGTGACCGCAAACATTCCATCTTCATGTTGTTCAGACCCACTATAGATTTTAGCTCCAAAAACAAAAAATTTGCCCAAGCTATAAGATTGCGCATATCAGACAAACCTATAGGAGAACTAAATTAAATAGCGAATCCAATTAAACCTTGAAAATTTACCGAAATAAAACATGTTTGTTCCATCTCTTCATCATTTCTTACGTTTTGGGACAGGTTTGGGGGTGAGAAATGGCCTAGGGAAGATTTTGGGGTGCCTAGAAGTTCAAAAACGGGCCAAAAAGTCTTTGTTTTAGTGCAGATTTTTTCTGCATAATTCTACAGAATATTTCCAGAAACCGTCACTTTTTCTCCTTTTGGCCGCGGTGTTCTTCAGGTTTTTTGTCACCAAAAGTGTTCTTCAGCTTTCAGTGACAAAAACTTCATAGTAATCTCAGATTTTCCAGAAAATCAAGAAAAATTCAGAACAATTTCAGAAAATTCCAGAACCACCTTGGAACGATTCCAATGCCTCCAACACATTCAAAAGCATACAATAGAACAATTCTAATGTGTGATCAATTCCAATAGAAAAAAAATGTAATAAGTGTAATACCAGCCTAAACTATTACAAACTGTTGTGAGAGTTATCGAATATCGACAAAGATGAGCAGAAAGTTCTTCGCTGGCGGCAGCTGGAAATGGACCGGAATGTTTGATGAGGTGAAGAAGATTGTCAACATACTCAATGGGGGAAATGTGTCATCGCAAGATGTTGTGGAGGTTGTGGTTAGTCCACCATATCTGTCAATGGTGCAAATAGCAAAGAACTGGCAAGTCAGCCTGATATCGACGGATTTTTGGTCGGTGAAATCACGATGTCCACCAAAATTTATTAATATATATCCACCAAAATTGTCAATAAAGAGAAAGTCTACAATAGTATTTATAAAAAGTGTTTGGATAATATCCAAATGTCCATACCAATTTATAGGATTTTAATATGTCTTTAAAATTTGTCATTTAAAAAATGTCTCTAAAAATATTTAAATATTCTAATCGAATACACCCTCATCCTATGTTAGGAAGCTCTAGAAAATTTGGAAAATCCTTGATAACATTATGGAACAGAAATTTGAAATGCTATGGAACATGAATTAGAATTCTGGAAAATGTTTCATAGCAATCTAAAAATGCTATGGAAAATGTTTCGCAACATTCTAAAAATGCTATGGAAATTTTTTCACAGCGTTTCAAAAGCGCTATGGCAAGACAATGACAGCTTTTAAAGAAACTTTCTATAGCATTTCGGAAACGCTATAAGAAAACTTTCTATAGCACTTCAAAAACGCTATAAATAGAGACTTTCTATAACACTTCAAAAACGCTATAGTAGAAGTACCACCTACCATAGCGTCGGCTGTCACAGCATTTTCTATAATGCTATGGTATCCTATTATAGCATTTTCTATAACGCTATGGTATCCTATTATAGCGTTTTTGAAGTGTTATGAATGTTGATTTGTGGCATAGTGTCTTCTTGGAATAATCCTCCTCAGTTACCATATTGTTCGGGTCTTATTGAGTCATTTTTGGTTATCCTAATATAGGTGCTTGTTGTACTTACGACGGTACTTCATCTTTGAAGAGTCCTATAAGTTCTGAGGAAGAAAGTGACTTAGAGTGAGAACTCAGATGGTCCTTTTCTTGATTGTCAGTATGATGTGGTGGATAGGTATCCTAGGGATGGGCCGGAACTTCCATCCCGAAGACTATGTCTTGATATTGACACTCTCAACGGATATACTTACAAAGATTTACTTGAGCGTTTGAAGATAGCGTTGGAAACTCCACATAATCCACTGTCGCAACATGAACTGCCGCAACAGACAAGAAGAGAAGCGTTAGGTATTAAACTTACTCTGCCTACATAATATTTGTCTGGACGAAATATTGATGAACGCGTCTTAATAATAGATTTAGAGTTAAGAGTCTGTAGGAAAACGTGTTGGATTGGTGATAGAAGTTGGCAAAATCTATTTGTTAGGTTATGTGTCCGGAGACACATTTTACTTTTTCAAAGATTATGAACCAAAAGATCTAAAGTTGGAAACACTAGAGAATGAGCATATAGGAAGACAGACCAAAAAACATGAGTACAACGGCAGTTATACAAATTTGCCGCAAAGATCAGATGGTTTTTTAGCAGTACTTTTATTTTTCTTTCTGTAATGACCATGTTCTTATTAATGCAACTTTATTAACGATCATATCATGATCAATATATCTTAGTGTGGTAATCGAAGCGTTTTGTCAATGCGGATATATGAAGGATATCTGGTTAGTTTGTTATAGGTGGAAATGATCACATATAATGTTCTTAGTGTCTTCATAATTGTCTACTACTACATGTTTATGTAACTCAAAATTTTCTATAATACATAATTCATTTAGTGGTTATGTACGTAGTACCTTCGCACACATAACATTCATAGTCGATATGTGGTGCCCCTTGTATTAATAATCGACTTGGTTTATAAAAGTGACCTTGTATTGTTTTGTATCACATTTATAGTGACCAAATAATAGTTTGTGTCTTATCTAAGAAGTTTTAATAACAAATGTATAGTGACCTCGTAATGACTTTACATCCCATACTTAGTGCCCTTATATGAAGGCTTTTTACATCAAATGCCCCTTGAACTTTCCATTTAATCTCAAAATCCCCCTAAAAATTAGTTCTGTCTCAAATTACCCCTTGAACACGGATTCCGACAGTAAAGTTACCCCATTCCTTCAAACCATTTTAAGTGCCGTTAGTTTTTCCTACATGGGATACAATTTTTCCTCGTTGGAAGCTACGTGTTGGAAGCTACGTGGGAAAAATGTTGGTTAGAATATTCTAACATTTATGTATTAGTGTTGGTTCTAACATAGGAATAATTTTTGTTTTTTGTAGATGATCCAGATTTATTAACTCCAAAGGTGGTTTTACAAAGGTGTGTGTGTGTGTGTGGGGGGGGGGGGGGGGGGGGGGGGGTGTTGTGGTTCTTCGTATGACTGGTTCTCGATCAATCGATTATATGTCCCTTTTGGAGTTAAAAGCAATGCGTGAGGAGCAAGGATATGTGGAGGGTCTGACCTATTACTCAAAGTATTGCTTAAACTAGGAGATGATAATGACCTCGTAAATCTTCTTCGGACCTACTCGAAGTGCAAAGATAAAGTTGTCTCCATCTATTTCCAATACCTTATTACTGTACCATTGTATGAAGAGAATTTTTGGGGACATAATGGAGAGTTTGTGGAGGAGACATGCACTAGAAGTCGACGACCAGTGAAGGAAAATGATAGGGAAGGGGAAGGGGAAGAAGAATATATTGTGGTGGATTGTACCGATGGTGAATCAGAATCAGATGATGACTCAGAGGATCCAGAATTTGATGGCTATGCTTATGATTAGAGGAATGCAAAAGTAGTTATGAGTGATAAAGAAGATGATTTTTTATTCGATTGATAAAGAAGTTCAGCAAAGTTTGGGAAATGATATTAATTTAAAGGGTATAGCAATTTCACCAAGTTTTAGTTTGGTAAATGAAGAAATTGATGAGGATAGTGATGAGAATGTGGCGCCTAAGCGGTGTGGGAAGAAGAAAATGTCAAACTTCAGAGACTTCATACATGAAGTCGAGATGGAAAATCCCAAGCACGAGTTAGGATTTAGATTCCAATCTACTGCCATTTTGAGGGAAGCTATTAGGATGGACTCTGTCAATAGGGGAAGAGAAGTCGTATTCAAGAAAAAAGATCCTAACAAAATAAAAGTGGTATGTGTAGGTGAATGTCCATTCAAGTTATTTGCTTTGAGTGTGCATGGAAGTAAGTGGCAGCAAGTAAAAGAATTGGATGATGAACACACATGTAGCAAGGGGATCTACAATATACATGTTACCGCAAGGTGGATTTTCCAGAAGTATATTAGAAACTTAAGTTCAAGAAAATGGGATGTGGGGGAATTTCAAGCTCTAGTTAATCCGGGTACATGCCTTCTAGACCTAAATGTTATAGGGCCCGAAAAATGGCAATAAAAAAATTGATGGTACTTATCTGAAACAATATAAATCACTTTGGAATTATTGTGAAGCACTGAGAAAGAGTAATGTGGGTTTTACTGTAAAGGTTAAGTCTGAGTTGGAAGGTGATGGAAGGCCAAGGTTTAAGTGGATTTTGTTGTAATTTATACACATTTTATACAAGATTTAATACCCTTTTACTTTTGTTTTGTTAATATTTCGTTATATGAAACTGGAGAAAATAATATATTTGGTAGAAGTGTGCATAATTAAATAGAGCTATGAATTACGACAATTTGAGTGAAAAAAATCTTCTCAATCGGAGTTATGATGAAAAAGTTACAAAGAAATCAAGATCATGTTCCTGACGACATACGCGAATCCCGCGAGCCCACGGTCAACTTCAAAATCATCCCAAGGTCTATCCCGCTGGTTGGAGATTATTCCAAGATCATTTCAATAACATTCCAAAGATTGTGTTCACACTTGTTCTCCATGTTTCAAGGGGATTTCATGCCTATTTGATTAGAAACTATTATTTTTGATCCTTTTACGTTTAGGAAAGGTTCTAATTAGTTTTTTAAATGTTTAGGAAACCTTTTCCTTATAGAATTTAATGTAAACTTCTATTGATTTGAGAATTAATAATTCTCCTATAAAGAGAGGTCCTAGGGTTTTGTAAAAGGCACAAAAAAATACACAGAAATACACCACAGAGCAAAAACACTTTTCGTTTACATTGTAGTTCTTTATTTAGGTTAGGGCTTCTTGAAGCCCTAGCCATAGTTCTCCTTTTATATGATTTTGACCCTTGATTTATATTGTTATGAATGTTGAATATAGTTTGGATTACTGTGCGTAATGATCTTAGTTTATATTGAGTAGATTAGTCATCTTATTTGCATAATCTATAGGTGAATAATTGCTTGTTTGACTGACCATTTTCTTATGATTGTTTGGCACCGAGGGTAGTGACTTTACATCTTACTTGTAATCCAACTCATGACAACCTAGTATTGCACATTACTTTTTTAGGGGTTGTGTGATTGCTCAGATTTCCTTTCGTGCTTAATGCATTATTTGAATAGTTGTGGTAGTGAGCCAGGAAAGCCTGCGACATAGGAACTAAGTAGGAAATAAAATGTGTGATTTGACCTTGAGTGGACCTTTGCACGGGCATCATAATCGGATAATTCATAGTAATTGAATCCTGGAAATCATGTTAGGGCGTAATTGTGGTTAGTGGTGGATTGAGTGCCTTAACCTATTATTTTTATTAATCGTTTTATTTTAGGTTCTTTAGTTTGTTATATTTTAATTATGTTTTAAACCCCCCGATGTGTTTGTGTTTTATTTTTCTAATTTTATTTTATTAAGCTTCTTAGTTAATTAACAATCTAAGTAATTAAGTGGAACATAGTTAAGACAAATCCTTGTGGGATTTGACCCTTGCTTATTTGCTATACTATCTATATGATTTGTGCACTTGCAAGGTTAAACTGAATATAATAGGCTTCATATTTGTGTTGTCTATTTTATCCAACAGATATACATTTGCTTAGAGGCTTGCAAAACAAGGATGGCTGTACCATTCATTGGTCTTGATGGATGTCATATCAAAGGGCATTACGCTGGTTAAATTTGATCTGCTGTGGGGATATATGCCAATAATGGGATGTACCCAGTGGCATATGCAGTATGTGAGGTTGAAAGTTTTGAACTGGGAGGTGGTTTTTGGAGCTTCTTATGATGGATTTGAAGATGGATAATGATCATTGTTATCTCTTCATGACCGACAAGAAGAAAGGTTTAATTGAGGCAGTGGCCTTATTATTACCCAATGTAGAACGTAGGCAGTTCCTTAAGCATTTAGAGGGTAACCTTGGAATAGAGAATAAGGGTATGGCACTAAAGTTGCAGATGCGGTCAATAGCAAGGGCAACCAGTATTCCATGGTTTCATGAGGAGATGATAAGGTTGTTAGAGCTAAGTGAGGAAGCACACTATTGGCTAACTAAAAGAGATGCAAGGCAATGGGCTAAATCCCACTTTAGACCAGATTTTCAATGAGACATATTATTGAACAACTTATCATAGGCTTTCAACAAGGCTATATGGCCTAGTAGGGCAAATCGACATTGACAATGTTGGAGATGATAAGACATTATTTGATGCTCCTTATGGCTAGGAGGAGAGAAGCAGTTGGATTATGGCATGGACATCAAGTTGACCCAAGAATTCAGATACCACAAGAGGACCATAAAGCAGATGGCCAATCGTGCATTCCACATCATACTGGTAATAGAATTTTTGAGGTTACACATTCACACGGCAAATTTGTTTTTGTGGATTTGAGAAGGCACACATGCTCGTGCAGAAGTTGTCACTTAACTGGGATTCCTTGCTCCCATGCTTGCAGTTTCATCAGTAGGCTTCATGGCAACCTTGAAGAGTTTGTCCATAATTGCTACAAAGCAAATGCATATAACAAGTGCTATCAAGGGATTATACACCCTGTTCTGAGCGAGGACTAGTGGAAAAAAGCAATGTGTGAGGAGCTACGATATGTGGAGGGTCTGACCTATTACTCAAAGAGAAATACCTTGGAAGTATTGCTTAAACTAGGAGGTGATAATGACCTCGTAAATCTTCTTCGGACCTACTCGAAGTGTCAGGACCCGTCCCGAATTTCCCCTCGAAACCCGGAAAGAACCATGATCCCATCTGACAACCTAAGAAAAGTTTCCCAAAGTACCCTTCAATCCTTACAAAATATAATAACAATAAATACTTCCACTTGTCAGACATGGGATTCAAGCACTCAATAATTCCCGTAATTAATGACCAATCAAATACAATATAATATCAGAGCGTCTAAGTAGGATCAAGAGTAAAATTTAGATATCCTACTCAAATATAATTACACAGCGCAGTCGAAGTACTAATGCCTCTGCCTCGAGATCAGTGTTCGCGTCAACTCTACTCAACTGCCTGAAGGGGGTTTAAACACAAAAGTTGTGAGTGGACAAAAATAATCATTTATAAATTCCTTTTCGAGAAAATAACTTTCTTCCCCTCCATTTATAAAATCATGCATGCATAACATAAAACAATTTATAATATAAACACATCATATGTAAATCACCAAAATTTCCATTTCTCTTTAAAACCACTTAGTTGGACTCACATAAAATCTGTATAATGAAAATACCTCGTGATCCAAAGTTTGGTTTGAAAACTCTCTTCAAAAGAGTTTAAAATCATTTAAATCAATCTGGACACAAAATATCTCAAATTAAAATCATTTCGTTCAATCTGACACATAATATCTCAAATTCAAATCATTTCGTTCAATCTGACACATAATATCTCAAATTCACTGTTCCCGACATACCCACAACACACCAGGGTATCCCTTGAGATGTGTTAAAATCTGTACAACAATTCTCTGTACAATATGTACAATCTGTACTATGCATAGACAGCTTCGCGACCTGGCGGAGGAAGGCCCCTCAACACCAAGGTCCGAACCCTCAACAACCAGTGGAGCAAGACCCCTCAACACCGGTCAGAGCAACAGTAACCATCGGGACGGGAACCAGTGAACCAAATGCATACTTTGAAATATTTGTTTCTCGGCCTAAGCCAAATTCTTTGCAATATCATTTTTATGGCCAAAATCAATAAATCATAATTACGGGTCTCAACCCAAATCACATACTCAAATAGTTACCACTTCAAAACGATATCAAAATCAAGTACAAAAACCAGGCCATTTCTCAAAACACAGTTTCACTGAAATATTGGAAAACATGTGTCCAGCATCATTTCTAAAATCCAGAAATTCATTGCACCCATACATGACAGTATTTAAATCAAAGATACATTTATGCATGCATTTTAGTTTATAAACCAAAAGTCCACTCACAAACCTGTTCAAGCAAGCTCAATCCCGAACTGTACGCTCCCCTGAAGTTCCTGGAGCAGTATCGCCTGTCCAAATTAATAATCGGGATTACCAGCTAATAATAAGAACCTTAAATATAAACCCCCTAAACCCCGGGAGTCTAACTATGCTGGCCTAGAAAATGCAGCAACTTTAAAACGTCCGAAACAACCCCTAAACGACATCCGATCGACTCAAAACCTGCGCCAACAGGTCCGTAACGTCAAAAACTACTTGTCACGCGCCACCGTGACCTCAGACTCGGCCCCACGCGCCGCCACGCGCCGACGGAAGGTCGGAACATGCACCCACGCGCCGCCACGCGCCCTCACGCGCCGGTCACGCGCCTGCTACAGTACCCACGCCCTGGACCGGTCCAACCCGGTCCAACTCGACCTGACCCGGTCCAACTCGACCCGACCGGTTCAACTCGACCCGACCGGTCACTCGACCCGACCGGTTTACTCGACCCGACCGGTCACCGGTGACTCGCCGGAGAGGACGACCGGCTGCCGGCGCCGCCGTCTGGTTTCCACCGGAATCCTCCATTTCCGGCCGAAACTTCCTATCCTCGGTTCGGCTTCCTCCGTGGTCCTCTCCTTCAATGGTTGGTACGGTTGTGATCGTGGGAAGGAGTAGAATACGATTAGTTGATCAAAATTGGAAGTTGGAGCCTTTAATCAAACTTGGAATTTATGGGTTTTTGGGTTAGTTTTTGCACGGTTTCGGGTTCGATGGTTTTTGTATGTTTCAGAGAGAGTGAGGACTGTTAAAGGAGATGAAGATGAAAATGAAATGAAGATGAGACAATGATTTGGGTTAAAAATATCTATCCCAAGTCAAAAATTACCAAAATACCCCTATCAATCTAGACCCGTAACTTTCATCCACGAACTCTGTTTCCTGTGTGTTGCCTGTCTACGAACTCGTGAGTTCGAGACCTATGCAACGGTATCCAAAACAACACCAACAGTGTCTAGAAACAAAATTTGACTTCCATGCCCTTTACCGACCAAGGGTAAAATCGTCATTTTACATAAATAATTTACTTAAATCCAATAATTGAAATTACGGGTTGTTACAATCTACCCCCCTTAAGAAATTTCGTCCTCGAAATTCAACTCTACCCTTGGAACAAATAAGGATACTGCGCCCGCATTAGTTCCTCGGTTTCCCACGTGGCTTCCTCCACGTTATGATTCCTCCATAACACTTTAACTAGAGGAATACTCTTTCTGCGCAATACCTTCTCTTTCCAATCCAAAATTTGCACCGGTTGCTCCTCAAAGGTCAAATCATCCTTCAAGTGGATGCTCTCCCAATACGTGAGATTCATCAAACAGATATTTCCGGAGCAAAGATACATGAAAAACATTATGAACTCTGGATAATTTCGATGGTAAAGCAAGACGATATGCCACTGGTCCTATCCTCTCCAAAATCTCATACGGACCAACGTAGGGAGGACTCAGTTTTCCTCGTCTACCAAAACGTACCACTCCCTTCCAAGGGGATAGTATCAAGAACACCCAATCACCTACCTCAAACTCAAGGTCTCTGGTTCTACGGTCTGCATTGCTCTTCTGGCGATCCTGAGCTGTCTTCAACCTTTCTCTGATGATCCTTATTTTTTCCTCAGTCGTATCAACCAACTCTGGTGTTAACAGTTTCCTTTCACCCACTTCGTTCCAGCATAATGGTGTCCTGCACTGCCTCCCATACAGTGCCTCGAAAGGAGACATCCCAATACTCGACTGATAACTATTATTATAAGCAAATTCCATCAGAGCCAGGTGTGAATCCCAGTTCCCTTTAAACTGTAGTACACAAGCTCTCATCATATCCTCCAAAACCTGGATTGTCCTCTCAGACTGACCATCCTTCTGAGGATGAAAAGCTGTACTAAAATGCAAGGTAGTGCCAAAAGCCTTCTGCAAACTCCGCCAAAACCTGGAGGTAAATCTAGGATCCTTGTCTGAAACAATTGACTCTGGAGTCCCATGTAGTCGTGTGATCTCATCAATGAACAATTTGGCATACCGACTCATCCGAAAATCTTCCCGCACTGGCAAGAAATGTGCAGACTTCGTGAGTCTATCTACAATTACCCATATCCCATCATGTCCCTTCTGTGTCCTTGGAAGTTTATACACAAAATCCATCGTAATGTGATCCCACTTCCATTCCGGAATAGGTAATGGTTGAAGTGCCCCATATGGTTTCTGCCTCTCTGCTTTCACTTGCTGACACGTCAGGCATCTACTCACAAACTCAGCAATTTCCCTTTTCATCCCAATCCACCAATAGTATTTCCTTAGGGTATGATACATCTTGGTACCTCCTGGATGCATAGCGTAAGCCGAAATATGAGCCTCATCAAGAATTTTCCTTTTTAGTTCCAGCTCATTCGGTACGCATAATCGGCCATCCCTAACCAAGGCTCCATTATCCCTAAGCACATAGTCCTGCCTATTTCCAGCCTCCAACTCCATCCTGATAATGCATAATGTAGGATCCTTGAGTTGAGCCTCAATAATCCGATCAATCAGAATAGGCCTCACATGGAAACTAGCCAATAAAGCCCCCTAGCTATCCATGTCCAGTACTATCCCAGCTCTACGGAACTCTACCATTAACGGTAGGTAGACTGTATGCAAATTGGCCAAAGAACCCATGGATTTCCTGCTCAATGCATCCGCCACAACATTGGCTTTCCCTGGATGGTACTCTATAGTACAATCATAATCCTTTATTAGCTCAAGCCATCTTCTTTGCCTCAGATTCAGGTCCTTTTGGGTGAACAAGTACTTTAAACTCTTATGGTCGGTGAAGATCCGACAAATCTCCCCGTACAAATAATGTCGCCAGATTTTCCATGCATGCACCACTGCAGCTAACTCCAAATCATGTGTATTCAACTCATTGGGTTTAAGTTGTCTAGAAGCATACGCTATCACCTTTCCATGCTGCATCAACACACAGCCTATACCCCGCAATGAGGCATCACTATACACCTCGAATCCCCCAGTATCATCAGGAAGGGTCAATACTGGAGCAGAAGTCAACCTCCTCTCCAGCTCCTGAAATCCCTGTTCATAATCAGCTCCCCAGTCAAACTTGACTCCTTTCCTCGTCAACCGAGTCAACGGCCCTGCTATCGTAGAAAATTCTTCTACAAATCGTCGATAATATCTTGCCAAACCCAGAAAACTCCTCACCTCTGTCACTGTCCTCGGTTGCTCCCAGTTTTCCACTGCCTCAACCTTTTGGGGATCTACGCTGATACCCTCAGCCGAAATCACATGACCTAAGAATCCAACTTCGATCAACCAAAACTGGCATTTACTGAATTTGGCAAACAAATGCTTTTTCCTAAGCATATTCAGCACCAACCTCAAGTGCTTCTCATGTGCCTTAGCACTCCTCGAATACACCAAGATGTCATCGATGAACACAATCACAAACCGATCCAAATACTTTTGAAACACCTTGTTCATCAAATCCATAAATGCTGCTGGGGCATTAGTCAACCCGAAAGGCATCACCAGAAACTCATAATGACCATAACGAGTCCTGAAAGCTGTTTTCTCAACATCCTCTTCTCTGATCCTCAACTGATGGTACCCGGATCGAAGGTTAATTTTAGAAAAATATCTTGCCCCCTTAAGTTGATCAAACAAATCATCTATCCTTGGCAAAGGATACTTATTCCGCACCGTAGTCCTGTTTAGCTTCCGGTAGTCGATACACAATCTCAGACCACCATCCTTTTTCCTCATAAATAACACTGGTGCACCGCAAGGTGAAACACTTGGGCGAATAAATCCCATATTTACTAAATCCTGCAACTGAGTCTTCAACTCTCGCAATTCTGCCGGTGCCATTCTATATGGTGCCTGTGAGATAGGTTGAGTACCTGGTAAAAGCTCTATGGTGAACTCAATCTCCCGGTGAGGTGGCAATCCCGGAAGATCATCTGGAAACACATCAGAGAACTCACTCACCACTGGAATATCCTCCACTCTCATCGGAGTATCCCGAGAATCAAACACCTGAGCCAAGTAACCCTCACAACCTTTCCTCAACAATTTCTCAGCGGTTAAAGCTGATATCACTCCACAGGGTAGTACCCTACGATCTCCCCTAAATGTAAGTTCCGGTAAACCTGGACTCTGGAAATCCACTCTCTTGTCATAACAATCAATAGAAGCATGGTGCATAGTCAACCAATCCATCCCCAGAATCACATCAAAATCAAAAATATCTAAGGGGATTAAATCTGCCTCTAATGCATGACCTTCCACTAACACTGGACAACTATGAATCACGAGATTTTCCACTAACATATTCCCAGTAGGAGTACTAATACCCATGTCCCAACCAATCGGAGACAATTCTCTATCAGCAAACAATGTAAAACCCCGAGAAATGAAAGATTGAGTCACCCCAGGATCTATTAAAACATACGCATCACGGTTAAAAATAGATAACGTACCCGTGACCACATCTGGTGCTGCTCGGGCCTCCTGTTGCGACATAGCAAACACTCGGGCTTGTGTATCCAAAGATCGACCACGACCCCACTGTCTGCCTCTGGCCCTGTTGGACCCACGGGCCCTATTTGTCCAATTGGCTCGGTTGGCCCCACTGGATTGACTCTGACTTCCAGCTGCAAAACTGGACGTCTGAAGTGTCCTCTGCCTCTATTCAGTAGCACCCCGCCCCCAGGAACTACTAGCTTGATAAAGATGTCGGCAAAATCTCTTTATGTGACCAATCTCCCCACAAAAGAAACATCCGGTGCCACCAGAGCTGCCACTCAGTTTTCTAGTTGACTGCACTGAAGCACCACTAGAACGGGTGGATGACTGGGGTGCCTATCTAGCTCCACCACTGCCTGATCCGGATCGCTCACCCCCAGTAGATCCAGAGCTGAAACTGCCTCTCTTGGACGGTCCCTGACTAGAGGCTCCAATATCCCAGCGATCCCGGTGTCGCTTGGAACCCCTAAACTGCTACTGGACTGGCACACCCATGCTCAACTCTACACGAGCTGCAGAGTCAGACGTTTCTCTCAATGAAGTATGGGCTGCAGCCGTTACCGCTGACCGAAGTTCGCCCCTCAGCCCATTTTCAAATCTGCGTCGTCTGTCCCTCTCGGTTGCCACTAGAGCTGGTGCAAAACGAGCCAACTCTATGAATTTCTGCTCATACTGAGCCACTGTCATATCTCCCTGCTGTAGGTGCAAGAACTCAGCCTCCCTGGCATCTCGGTACGAGCAAGGATAAAATTGCTCAAGGAACTTCTCTCGAAAGGTCGCCCAGGTAATTGTACTGACTTCCCAACCTGATACCTCTAGTACGTTCCACCAATGATAAGCGGAACCACCCAACAGAAAAGTGGCTAACAGCACCCTGTCCCCCTGAGGACATCTCATAACCGAGAACACTCGCTCTAAACGAGTAATCCACTCTATTGCATCATCTGGGCTAGAGTCGCCCATAAATATTGTAGCCCCTAATCTCTGGGCTCTCTCAATGTCTGAATCTTCAGTAGCAGTCCTACTCTGAAGTACAGAAGTCAACGTATGACCCAATTGTTCCAGTGTTTGCCTCATATCAGGCTCCACTGCAGGTTCAGGTGTGTCCCCAATATTTTCCGACTGTTGACGGAACTCGCGTCTCGGAGGCATTACGCTGAAAAGAACTATAACTCATCAATACCAAAATAATTGTACACGTAGTGTACAGTCTACAGGAATTTAACCTAGTGCTCTGATACCAATTGTCAGGACCCGTCCCGAATTTCCCCTCGAAACCCGGAAAGAACCCTGATCCCGTCTGACAACCTAAGAAAAGGTTCCCAAAATACCCTTCAATCCTTACAAAATATAATAACAATAAATACTTCCACTTGTCAGACATGGGATTCAAGCACTCAATAATTACCGTAATTAATGACCAATCAAATACAATATAATATCAGAGCGTCTAAGTAGGATCAAGAGTAAAATTTAGATATCCTACTCAAATATAATTACACAGCGCAGTCGAAGTACTAATGCCTCTGCCTCGAGATCAGTGTTCGCGTCAACTCTACTCAACTGCCTGAAGGGGGTTTAAACACAAAAGTTGTGAGTGGACAAAAATAATCATTTATAAATTCCTTTTCGAGAAAATAACTTTCTTCCCCTCCATTTATAAAATCATGCATGCATAACATAAAACAATTTATAATATAAACACATCATATGTAAATCACCAAAATTTCCATTTCTCTTTAAAACCACTTAGTTGGACTCACATAAAATCTGTATAATGAAAATACCTCGTGATCCAAAGTTTGGTTTGAAAACTCTCTTCAAAAGAGTTTAAAATCATTTAAATCAATCTGGACACAAAAAATCTCAAATTCAAATCATTTCGTTCAATCTGACACAAAATATCTCAAATTCAAATCATTTCGTTCAATCTGACACATAATATCTCAAATTCACTGTTCCCGACATACCCACAACACACCAGGGTATCCCTTGAGATGTGTTAAAATCTGTACAACAATTCTCTGTACAATATGTACAATCTGTACTATGCATAGACAGCTTCGCGACCTGGCGGAGGAAGGCCCCTCAACACCAAGGTCCGAACCCTCAACAACCAGTGGAGCAAGACCCCTCAACACCGGTCAGAGCAACAGTAACCATCGGGACGGGAACCAGTGAACCAAATGCATACTTTGAAATATTTGTTTCTCGGCCTAAGCCAAATTCTTTGCAATATCATTTTTATGGCCAAAATCAATAAATCATAATTACGGGTCTCAACCCAAATCACATACTCAAATAGTTACCACTTCAAAACGATATCAAAATCAAGTACAAAAACCAGGCCATTTCTCAAAACACAGTTTCACTGAAATATTGGAAAACATGTGTCCAACATCATTTCTAAAATCCAGAAATTCATTGCACCCATACATGACAGTATTTAAATCAAAGATACATTTATGCATGCATTTTAGTTTATAAACCAAAAGTCCACTCACAAACCTGTTCAAGCAAGCTCAATCCCAAACTGTACGCTCCCCTGAAGTTCCTGGAGCAGTATCGCCTGTCCAAATTAATAATCGGGATTACCAGCTAATAATAAGAACCTTAAATATAAACCCCCTAAACCCCGGGAGTCTAACTATACTGGCCTAGAAAAAGCTGCAACTTTAAAACGTCCGAAACAACCCCTAAACGACATCCGATCGACTCAAAACATGCGCCAACAGGTCCGAAACGTCAAAAACTACTTGTCACGCGCCACCGTGACCTCAGACTCGACCCCACGCGCCGCCACACGCCGACGGAAGGTCGAAACACGCGCCCACACGCCGCCACGCGCCCTCATGCGCCGGTCACGCGCCTGCTACAGTACCCACGCCCTGGACTGGTCCAACCCGGTCCAACTCGGCCTGACCTGGTCCAACTCGACCCGACCGGTCACTCGACCCGACCGGTTTACTCGACCCGACCGGTCACCGGCGACTCGCTAGAGAAGACGACCGGCTACCGGCACCGCCGTCTGGTTTCCGCCGGAATCCTCCATTTCCGGCCGAAACTTCAAGCTTTCCTAACTTCCTCAAAACTCAATCATTTTTCACAAAGTTTATGTCTAAATCTATCTACTCGAACCCAGGAATCCAAATATGACCTCAAAACCACAGACACGTACTTGTGCTAGCCGAAAAATCGATCGGAAGGTCTGAAACTACCTATCCTCGGTTCGGCTTCCTCCGTGGTCCTCTCCTTCGATGGTTGGTACGGTTGTGATCGTGGGAAGGAGTAGACTACGATTAGTTGATCAAAACTGGAAGTTGGAGCCTTGAATCAAACTTGGAATTTATGGGTTTTTGGGTTAGTTTTCGCACGGTTTCGGGTTCGATGGTTTGTGTATGTTTCAGAGAGAGTGAGGACTGTTAAAGGAGATGAAGATGAAAATGAAATGAAGATGAGACAATGATTTGGGTTAAAAATATCTACCCCAAGTCAAAAATTACCAAAATACCCCTATCAATCTAGACCCGTAACTTTCGTCCACGAAGTCCGTTTCCTGTGTGCCGCCTGTCTACGAACTCGTGAGTTCGAGACCTACCCAACGGTATCCAAAACACCATCAAAAGTGTCTCGAAACAAAATTTGACTTCCATTCCCTTTACCGACCAAGGGTAAAATCGTCATTTTACATAAATAATTTACTTAAATCCAATAATTGAAATTCCGGGTTGTTACACGAAGTGCAAAGATAAAGTTGTCTCCATCTATTTCCAACACCTTATTACTGTACCATTGTATGAAGAGAATTGTTTGGAACATAATGGAGAGTTTGTGGAGGAGACATGCACTAGAAGTCGACGACCAGTGAAGGAAAATGATAGGGAAGGGGAAGGGGAAGAAGAATATATTGTAGTGGATTGTGCCGATGGTGAATCTGAATCAGATGATGACTTAGAGGACCCAGACTTTGATGGATACGCTTATGATTAGAGGAATGCATAAGTAGTTATGAGTGATAAAGAAGATGATTTTTTATTCGATTGATAAAGAAGTTCAGCAAAGTTTGGGAAATGATATTAATTTAAAGGGTATAGCAATTTCACCAAGTTTTAGTTTGGTAAATGAAGAAATTGATGAGGATAGTGATGAGAATGTGGCGCCTAAGCGGTGTGGGAAGAAGAAAATGTCAAACTTCAGAGACTTTGTCAGGACCCGTCCCGAATTTCCCCTCGAAATCCGAGAAGGACCCTAATCCCGTCTGACAATCTGAGGAAAGGTTTCAATCCTTACCAACATAATACAACCAACTTCTCCTGTTAGACAATGGATTCAAAGAACTCAACATTTCCACCAAATAACGACCATCCAATTCAAATATAATATCAGAGCGTCTAGGTAGGATAAATAGTATAATTTTGATATCCTACTCAAAGTTTAAATAACTGTGCAGCTGAAATACTAATGCATCTTCCTCGTAAGAAGTGCCCGTGTCAACTCAACAGCCTAGAGGGGATTTAAACACAAAAGTTGTGAGTGGAAAAAAATAATCGTTTAAAAATCGTTTTCCGAGGAAATCTTACCTTTTCCCCCTCCACTTTATAAAACCATGCATGCATCAAATAAAACAGTTCATTATATAAAACATCATCTGCAAATCATCGGAATTCCATTTCTCTTTAAAACCACTTAGTTGGACCTACACAAAATCTGTATAATGAAAACATATTGTGGTCCCTAGTTTGGTTTGAAAATCATCTCACCTTTTTTGTAACGACCGGCCTCGAATCCTCGGAAAGCCGATACGTTATGGCCGTTGGGAATCCTCCCAAAGCGAAGCCCCTGGTGACAGCCTTAAGCACGTACACCAGCACAAAGGTATTGTTAGCGAAGCCCTGTCCAAATCCTCTAGCTGCAGCCTTTGAGGATTGAACCCTGGACCAAGCCTTTTTATTCCACTCAAGGTGGACACCTTTCACCAACTGAACCCTGTCCAAATCCTCTAGCTGCAGCTCAGTTGGTGAAAGGTGTCCACCTTGAGTGGAATAAAAAGGTTTGGTCTAGGGTTCAATCCTCAATGGCTGCAGCTATAGGATTTGGACACGGGCTTCGCTAACAATACCTTTGGGCTGGTGTACGTGCTTAAGGTTGTCACCAGGGGATTCACTTTGGGAGGATTCCCAGCGGCCATAACGTATCGGCTTTCCGAGGATTCGAGGTCGGTCGTTACAGACTTCATACCTGAAGTCGAGATGGAAAATCCCAAGTACGAGTTAGGATTTAGATTCCAATATGCTGCCATTTTGAGGGAAGCTATTAGGATGGACTCTGTCAATAGGGGAAGAGAAGTAATATTCAAGAAATATGATCCTAACAGAATAAAAGTGGTATGTGTAGGTGAATGTACATTCAAGTTATTTGCTTCGACTGTGCATGGAAGTAAGTGGCTGCAAGTAAAAGAATTGGATGATGAACACACATGTAGCAAGGGGATCTACAATATACATGTTACTGCAAGGTGGATTTGCCAGAAGTATATTAGAAACTTAAGTTCAAGAAAATGGGATGTGGGGGAATTTCAAGCTCTAGTTAATCCGGGTACATGCCTTCTAGACCTAAATGTTATAGGGCCTGAAAAATGGCAATAAAAAAAAATTGATGGTACTTATCTGAAGCAATATGAATCACTTTGGAATTATTGTGAAGCATTGAGAAAGAGTAATGTGGGTTTTACTGTAAAGGTTAAGTCTGAGTTGGAAGGTGATGGAAGGCCAAGGTCTAAGCGGATTTTGTTAGGTTGTAATTTATACATGATTTAATACCCTTTTACTTTTGTGTTGTTAATATTTCGTTATATGAAACTGGAGAAAATAAAAAATTTGTTAGAGGTGTGCAAAATTAAATAGAGGTAGAAATTACGAGAATTTGATTGAAAGAATCTCCTCAATCGGAGTTATGATGAAGAAGTTACAAAGAAATCAAGATCATGTTCCTGACGACATACACGAATCCTGAGGGCCTACGGTCAACTTCAAAATCATCCCAAAATCATCCCAAGGTCTATCCCGCTGGTTGGAGATCATTCCAAGATCATTTCAATGACATTCCAAAGATTGTGTTCACACTTGTTCCCCATGTTTCAAGGGGATTTCATGCCAATTTGATTAGAAAATATTATTTTTGGTCCTTTTATGTTTTGGAAAGGTTTTAATTAGTTTTTTTAAATGTTTAGGAAACATTTTCCTTATAGAATTTAATGTAAACTTCTATTGATTTGAGAATTAATAATTCTCCTATAAATAGAGGTCCTAGGATTTTGTAAAAGGCACCAAAAAATACACAGAAATACACCACATAGCAAAAACACTTTTCTTTTACATTGTAGTTCTTTATTTAGGTTAGGGCTTCTTGAAGCCATGGCCATAGTTCTTCTTTAATATGATTTTGGCCCTTGATTTATATTGTTATGAATGTTGAATATAGTTTGGATTACTGTGCGTAATGATCGTAGTTTTTATTGATTAGATTGGTCATCTTATTTGCATAATCTATAGGTGAATAATTGCTTGTTTGACTGACCATTTTCTTATGATTGTTTGGTACCGAGTGTAGTGGCTTTACATCTTACTTGTAATCCAACTCATGACAACCTAGGATTGCAAATTACTTTTCTAGGGTTGTGTGATTGCTCAGATTTCCTTTCGTGCTTAATGAATTCTTTGAATAGTTGTGGTAGTGAGCCAGGAAAGCCTACGACATAGGAACTAAGAAGGAAATAAAATGTGTGATTTGACCTCGAGTGGACCTTTGCACGGGCACCGTATTCGGATAATTCATAGTAATTGAATCCTTGAAATCATGTTAGGGAGTAATTGTGGTTAGTGGTGGATTGAGTGCCTTAACCTATTATTTTTATTAATCGTTTTATTTTAGGTTCTTTAGTTTGTTATATTTTAATTATGTTTAAAACCCCTCCGATGTGTTTGTGTTTTATTTTTCTAATTTTATTTTATTAAGCTTCTTAGTTAATTAACAATCTAAGTAATTAAGTGGAATATAGTTAAGACAAATCCTTGTGGGATTCGACCCTTGCTTATTTGCTATACTATCTATATGATTTGTGCACTTGCAAGGTTAAACTGAATATAATAGGCTTCATATTTGTGTTGTCTATTTTATCCAACAGATATACATTTGCTTAGAGGCTTGCAAAACAAGGATGGATGCACCATTCATTGTTCTTGATGGATGTCATATCAAAGGGCATTACGCTGGTCAAATTTGATCTGCTGTAAGGATAGATGCCAATAATGGGATGTACCCAGTGGCATATGCAATATGTGAGGTTGAAAGTTTTGAACTTGGAGGTGGTTTTTGGAGCTTCTTATCATGGATTTGAAGATGGATAATGATCATTTTTATCTCTTCACGACAAACAAGAAGAAAGGTTTAATTGAGGCAGTGGCCTTATTATTACCCAATGTAGAACGTAGGCAGTTCCTTAAGCATTTAGAGGATAACCTTGGAATAGAGAATAAGGGTATGGCACTAAAGTTGCAGCTGTGGTCAATAGCAAGGGCTACCAATATTCCATTGTTTCCTGAAGAGATGAAAAGGTTGTTAGAGCTAAGTGAGGAAGCACACTATTGACTAACTAAAAGTGATGCAAGGCAATGGGCTAGATCCCACTTTAGACCAGATTTTCAATGGGACATATTATTGAACAACTTATCATAGGCTTTCAACAAGGCTATAGGACCTAGTAGGGACAAATCGATATTCACAATGTTGGAGATGATAAGACAGTATTTGATGCTCCTTATGGCTAGGAGGAGAGAAGCAGTTAGATTATGGCATGGACATCAAGTTGACCCAAGAATTCAGATACCATAAGAGGACCATAAAGCATATGGCCAATCTTGCATTCCACATCATACTGGTAATAGAATTTTTGAGGTTACACATTGACACGGCAGAAAATGTTCTATGGATTTGAGAAGGCGCACATGCTCGTGCAGAAGTTATGACTTAACTGGGATTCCTTGCTCCCATGCTTGCAGTTTCATCAGTAGGCTTCATGGCAACCTTGAAGATTTTGTCCATAATTGCTACAAAGCAAATGCATATAACAAGTGTTATCAAGGGATTATACACCCTGTTTCGAGCGAGGACCAGTGGAAAAAAGTGTTTTATCTCTGTTGAAGCCTCCAGTGTATCATAAACAACTTGGAAGACCTAAGAAGAGCAGAAAAAAGAGCATGGGAGAAACTTCCCAACCAAACACTAGAAGAAAATCAACAAAGCTTGGATGATATGATACCACCCTCAACTGTAGTAACTGTACGGTGAAGCGGGACACAAAAGAAACAAATGCACAAAACCTATGGATCCTATCAAAGAGGCCGAGTTTAAACATATGATGGAGGCCCGTGAGAGACGAAAGGCTTAAAAAAATACTGACAAGATCCCTGTGCGTTTTATTGTGTTTTTTTTTTCTGTCATATAATATTGAAACTGTTGAGTTTGATATAATTATGTTAAGTTATGATGTTGTGTAAGATATTGGATTTTAAGTTCCAATTGTGCAGTATAGACTTGAAAAGTAATGTTGTGTATGACTAAAGTTGTTGTCGTAGTGTCTATATGTGTAGTTGTGGTTTCTGGACAGTCTGGGGATTTTCTGTGTAAGAGTAATGTTGATGCCAAAATATCTATATGTGAAGTTGCTATTTTTGGGCATAAACTAGGCAATTTCTGGAGAGATTCTGGACAGATTGTGGGCTGTTTCTGAGCAGAATCTGGGCAATTTCTAGGTAGATTTTGGGTAATTTCTAGGCAAATTATGGGCAATTGATGTCCATTGTGAGAAGAGGTTGCTGTCAGTTTTTGTGAAGTTGCTGTAATATTGCATAGTTGCTATCAAATTAGTCATTTTGATGTCAAAGTATGACTTTTGCTATTATTTTGTGAAGTAGATATAATTTTGTGATATTTGTTGTAACCTTGTTGTTTCCTTTTTACTCTAATAAGAAATTAGGATAAAAGGGCTAAAGTACATCAACAAAGAATCAAACCTAAGTTGGCCTTCTCAAGTTCAAAATATGCATAGTACTCAAAGTGGACAATCTAAAGATGGAGCTGCAAACACACAAGCTAGTCACCTCACACAATTGAATTCACAAAGTACACAACCCACCCAACACAACTCACATCCAACTGAAGGTGGGGAAGGGAGTGTCCAGGTACAACCAGCTCCAAAGAAAGGATTTAAGTCCCTTGCAAAGAAAAAGAAGAACAAGTCCCTAAAAAAAGCCAAGAAACCCTAAACCACTATTAGATATGGAACTTATATATTATGCACTTGGTCAGACATTACTATTTCTTGGAGGGGTTTTTGGAATGCATACTTGTAATGTAAGGGAAACCTTTAGAGACCAATGTATTGCTTTTTGTCACATTGGACTACGAAAGTTTTTCCAGGATTTGCAATGTAATGGTGCTTTTTTTGTTGGAATTGATCAAATGTTCTTGAGCCATGATGATATACTATATAAGGCTTATTGTTGATTTTCATCCCGTTCTTTTTCTTTATCTAAAAAAGTCTATGATATGATGATATATAACTATGAAGCAGCATCATTTTACATTTTTAAAGGCCATCATATTGATTTTCCTGAGACCTCAATAAGTAAAAAGAAAACCAATCAAAATTCATCACACGTTGTTTGTTAACTATGAGCCTTGGTTGCTAATTGAGTCACAGCTACTGGCTTCTTCACAACTTCCATCTTTAAGAAAATATAATGTCGGCAACCAAGGAAGAATGATCCCAGATTTCGGATTAAGCTCAATCTGATGATTTCCATTTTGTTTGTGAGATTATTTATGCTTTCACAATCACCTTATTATATTGGAAATAACTTATTCTAAATTATCCAACAAAGCTTTTAGAACCAACACAAAGAAACTACCAAAGACAACCAATTTCCATACAAATGGCATATGTTCCTAGACACTTGAAACAACCAAAGACTAAGTTAAGACTGTCTTCTCCAACCACCAAAACTCCATGCTTACAACCCAGCTAAGATGCCTTCATAATAAGTGCCGATATATTACACTTTTTTTAACATAATTCATGCAATCAATACCCAAGATAATAGAAGAACATTCCTCAACTTTTTGGCCCTTTTTCTCTCTTCCTTCATTTCTTCTTCCATTATTGCTCTTTCCTTCTTCCATTTTTCCAATCTTCTGCAACAGACCCGGAATAATTACCTTTGATCTAGTGTACATATTGGGATCAAACCACTCCCAAAATCCACATCCTTTGTTAAGCTCTTGCATAAATTAGCATATAAGTATCAAGTTTTGCCCAGATTTTAACCAAAATTAAAACTAAAGCCCCAAAAGTTGTGCAAAATCATCCAACCCAACACATTACGATGCTTGCCCGAGAATGTTGACACTGCTGGAACCTCCTTTCTAGGTTTGAAGGAGTCTAGGAAGTCTGAATCACACACTTCTTCCCACAAAAGCAAAATTTCACTTTATCTTCTCCACACTCCATCATACCCATAGATTTTCTTTCAAAGTACCTAGCAAAATGCCCAATTTCTTACTGAGAATGAAGCTTTAAATAAGCCTCAATGGTACAAAATTAAAGCGCCAAAAACCTTGTTTCTTCAATTTGGGGCCAATTTTCCTTCCATTGTGATCTGGAATGGAGCCAATTTTCATTACCAAAGGATTGCTAGCCATGTAGGGGCCATATAGGAAAAAATAATCTCAGTTAAAATGGTTTGACGGAATGGGGTAATCTTGCTGACGGAATCCCTGTTCAAGGGGTGATTTGAGACAAAACTGAGTTCGAAGGGGAATATGAGATTATTAGATGGCAAGTTCAAGGGGCATTTGAAATAAAAAGCCTCATATCAATCATGGTTTTGTTTGTATAGGCATTTGGAATAACCTTATATCCATACGTTATATATGAGTTATGAGTTATGAGTTCTGAGCTTCTTTTATCCAAAGAAAGATCCTTTTAACCAAAGAAATATGATGAAATGATTCCTGGTCTCAAATTAACAAAGATCCTTTTATCCAAAAAAATCTGATGAAACGGTTCTTGGTCTCGAACTACAATATCTTAGTGCATGCGTTATGAGTTTCTTTGTACTCAATCTAATGTAGTAGACCCGAATATTGCCTTATTCAGTAGCAAGATATAGCTATAATCTCATACGTCAATACTAGAATGATGTAAAGTATAACTTGTGTTGTCTTCATGAAACAACATATTTTAAGGTCATTTTATTCAAGTGAATCTTCCAATGACCCGGATGCAGTTGGATATGCATATTCTGAATATCTCTCCAATCTACAAAATGTTGTCCCTAAACCATGGATGTTTTTACCTATTAAATACTTCAATCCCATGGAAATCTACCAAACTAAACTTTGGTTGTTATATCATTTAGAAATTCTCGCGCTTCATAGAGCACGTAGAGAATGTGTTTGGTTAAGATTTGTAAACCTTTATGTTGGGAGCACATTTGATCTACCTTCCATAACAAGAGCTGTCACTTTCAATAGTTTGACGACAACACTACTTGTTTAGTTCAAATCGAAGAATCGTTCATCTAGAATGATGGACCTAAACACATCAACAGTTCTTCCACATCATGCGGTTTTGGGAAGTCAAACAAATTTGTTCTCAAGACGTTCTAGTGGATGCCTTTATCGAAACTTGACCAAAGTATACACTTCAAAACTTATGGTATTGGTATCGAAATAGTTGAGTTTACAAGCAATCAGATTGACACTTATTGTGATCAAGGGGAGATACCGTCAGGGTAAGTGTCCAGAAGCATGCTACATAAGACATATGCGCATTGCACTCTTTTTCCCTTCGACCAGATTTTTATCCCCCATGGGTTTTCCTAGCAAGGTTTTAACGAGGCAGTATTAAACACGTCCAACATAATGTCAATAGTTTAAACAAGGTTGTACTATTTTTCTTTCGCTCCGATTTTTCCCATTGTGTTTTCTTAGCAAAGGTTTAATGAGGCAACTAAATATTGATTCACAGACCTCCAATTGGGGAGTATTGCAAATATGGTGAATGCCTTAAATCAAGATACTGATTACAGCAATTGATTGATGAGTGATTTATGCAATCGCAATTTCCATTAGCTTGATTACTGAGCAATAAGATTATATTGCCATGTATACACTTTAAATTGCCTCATCTTTCCTCTCCGGTTATATTCTTTACTTTACAACAATATATATAAAACGATTTTGTACTCCTAAATAAAGGTCGTTTTGCTTGAACCGTACAATGACCATTTACACTATGGCCGCGTTTGGATGATTGGAATGTAAGAGGGAGGAAATGAATTATATCTATTTTCTTTCCTATTCCAAGATGGAAATTATTTAAGAATTACATTATAGTGTTTGGAACGAGCTGGAATAATAGTGTGGTTTCAAGCATTCCATTCCTTTTGTTGTGTTTGGCAAATCATGCAATGAAACAAAAATAATAATTATTTTTATTATCACACCTTTTTGTCAAGCATCACCTGACTATGAATTAAAGAAAATTAATCCTTCAATATGAACTTAAATATCATGTTATCCAATATCAAAACACACATAATTCAAATTTATTAAAATTCTTGAATCCAACAAAGAAAAATAATCGAAATATGTCCAAACGAATAGGAAGCCCTAATTTATTCAAAAAATCACAATCATGTCCATTATTTTGTGCCTACAAAACAACATATAAAAATGCCAAATAATTATATAATAAATTCAATAAAACAACTAATATAGTATATAAAAAAAACACAACATAGTATCAATATTAAAAGCAAACAAATAACCCCAAACGGTGACTGTGGTGACCATTTTTTTCCAACTATAAATTCCAATCAACTCAATTCACTTTCCTATTTGCCCTAATTATCAGAGATCAAAAGCTACAAAATATCCCTAATTATTCATTGACGAACAAGTGATATACATGTCAACAAAGTACATTGTCGAATAATGGTTGTTTAAACTTCTTCTAACCTGACTGTATATGACGATGAAGATGAAGAACCTTTAATTTTCAAAGGGAGTGGCGCAAAATCTTAAAATAAAGAGAAAAGAGCAAACAATAACAGCATACTCATCCATCACATCCAACACAAAAGTCAATAGAAACTAATTAACTCCATAAACAAACAAACCAACATAGTCGACAAACCAACAAAAGAAATCAATATCCAACATAGCAAACAAGCAAACATGATGAGAAAGTTGCAGCCATATGGAGAGTAGTGTCAAAAACTTACTTTAAAATTTTTTCTTTGTAAAATCTGGGTACAGGTTTTTCATCGAAAGTATCAAAAAATAAATTTTTATTTCATTTGTTATATATAAGTATTTTGCTTTCATTTGGACGATTTTTTCCTAGTTTAATAATGAAAATTATGGGTATATTAAGTAATTTTTACATTCCCTAATTACTAGGGAAATAGAATACCACCATATACTAGGTAATTAAATTCCATCAATTGGATGGAATTGATTCCAATCAAATTCTTGATCTGCTTTCCTTTCCTGGATCCTAAATAGTGACAAATATCAACTAAAGATGGAATCTGGAAATAAATTCCAATTCCTACCCTATATTCCTACGTAACAAACGGAGCCTATGTGAATGTCAATAGGAAAAAGGTAGGAAATGACTAGCTAATAATGGGGTTACAATTGTAAATCTGAGGAAGAAAAAACCAAAAAGAGAGAAATGGTAAAGTAGGCTATTTATCGTATGTTTATATTAGGAAGAAAACTATTGGAAATCTTTGGTGAATTATTCCATGCATGAAAAGTTTCTTATAGCTATTGACATTTCAAAAAAGTCCTAATACACACTAATTAAGTGAAAAATAATTTAAAATAAAATGAAAGGAAAGGGAATCAAGATGACTTATAATCAAGGATGAAAATATTGATAGTGACGGAAATATCGACAGTCAAATTTACGGAAATATCGAGGGATATTTTGATATCGTTCACGCTCAACAAAAATAGTGGAAATTTAATTCAAAAGTTGGAATTTTTAATGAAATTTAAAAAAAAAGCTTAAAAATCCAATAATGGTTATATAAGACTAATAAAAATTATAAAATGACTTTGATATAATAAGTATATGATATATAATATGATACAATATGGTATGATGATGACTAATAATATAATTTAACAATATATTTAAGATGATTGACAATAAATCATCAATATTTGTAAGGTAATTAACAAAAAAATAAAATAATATAATAATAACAATAATAATAATAATAATAATAATAAATTAAGGACAATAAAGGATTTGGAAGACTAGAAGTCTATCTTTCATCCATTTAGTCAAAACAGAACACACCAATGTTCTCAAGAAAAAGTCAAGAGACTCACTCAGTCACTTGACATCTTCCATTTGGAGGAGTCTTTGAGAAGAGTCAGGAGATTCGACTCGACTCGAGAAGAGAGGGTAAGTGAGGAACACAGAGTCTCACAGAGAGATTCGAGATCATCGATCAAGAGGGGGAGTGAGGGAGTCAAAAAGAAACTCGAGACAGAGAGGGAGTGAGGGAGAAGGACACAGAGACTCGAGACAAAGTGGGAGTGAGTGACGTTGGGTGATGGACGGAGGAGGCTTTGCTGAGGAGATCAACGAAGGTGGCTTCGCAGACTCGCGAAGGACGATAATATGTCACCAAGACCTTTCATAGCTATGGGCTTAGCACACACAATAATACCACCTAGAATCCATAAACCATCGATAATATGTCACCAAGACCTTTCATATTCAAGTTCACCATATATGACTCCATATCATAATTAACATATACTCGGTACCCCTTTATGGTACTTAACATTCAAACCATCACCTGCAACATACTTAATATTCGATGTTAAAATCACATAACACGCTCCAGCAATATCTGTAGTCTCAATGGTACTTTCTCAATCAAGTCCTCCCTTAGACAATAAAACATCAATAATATAATCAATATACCATCGGTACCATAGTCGCACGAGTCACGCTCACGTGACAGGACTGGGTATCTTCGCTCTGTACCACGACCACGTGAAGGGCTTGGTGCATTGCACCATCACCACATGTCTCTTCAGGGCCCCGGGACAAGACTGACGGTATTTAACTAGTATAGAGCGAGCGCATGTGAACGATCATGTGGAGGACTGGTCTGTAGCCTACAGGCTGGTACAATACTAGCGACTACCGAATGGTCTTTATCTCATCAATCATAATATTAGCTCGGCATGCCCCTCGTGCTCTCACTTAACATACTTTTCATAATCGACATAAGAGAGAGAGAGAGAGAGAGAGAGAGAGAGAGAGAGAGAGAGAGAGAGAGAGAGAGAGAGAGAGAGAGAGAGAGAGTGGCTGGAGTTGTGCACGGTGGTGGTTGGTGGAGCTCGTGGTCGCTGGTCGCAGAGAGAGAGAGAGAGAGAGAGAGATGAAGTCGCGATTCGGGGAGAGAGTGTGGTTGGTAGAGAGAGAGTGGAAAGGAAGAAAGTGATTGGTGGGATTAGATTTTTAGGAAGAAATAAAAATAATTACTTAAAACAAAAGAAATCAATAATAAAATTTATAATTCTCCTCAAATAATTGAAGTACGCAAATCTCTAATGAATCCGGTTTTCGCATTTCGAATTCCGTCTTCGAAACTTTTCTAACAATTTCTCAATTTAGGCTAAAAAAAATTTAGAGTCTAATCCTGAATTAGTTCTTTCTTTTCTACTTAGTAAATCTATGAACTTTCGATAACTGAAATAGCAGGGTAATTTGGAAATTTAATAAATTCCGATTTGAAATTCCGGGACGGGTTTAACACACCGGCATCGACTGTGGCGATGGATCTTAGAGTCGGACTCGGAGGTGTCATTCTCAATTTTGGGTTTTACAATTTCTGGTATTGTATAATTTCTATTTGTATTTCAGTTGTTTGTATTAGTATTTCAATAATTACTTTTAAAAAAATGAAAATGGGTGAAATTTCCGCCGAGCCATCCTCGGTCGCTCAACCCTGCCTTGGATGTCTGTGGATATTAACAAAAATCGGTGAATTTCTCTGATACTAATGGATATATCGCGAAATCGTGGATATTGGGGGAAGAAATTTCTTCCCCCCCTGTTTTCATGCCGACTTCCCAAAATCCCTATATTTCCATGGAAATATCAGCAATAGAGCCGATATTTTCAACCATGCTTCTAATAACAATTACCTAACAACAACATTTGTGGTAAAATTTTAGAAATACTACATGAAGTTCACTCTTTGTTAAAGCTAGGCATGAATAAAGTTGAGTTGGATGTAAAAACCATGACCCAACTTGAGGTCTTCCAATCTCCAATTATCCAAACCTAAACCGAACCACATCTAGGTGATATCATCGGTATTTTAAACCACCTGGATCGGTTTGGATAGATTCGGTTTCGGGTTGGACTCATATAATCAATTTATTTATTTATAACTATGTAACCATCATTTATCAAACAATCATGGTGAAAATTGGAATTCTTATTCAGAAATAAAATAATTGTAAACTATCAATACGATCAATAAAACTAAAAAATTTATAAGAATTTAACAATTATCAATCTCAGAGTTAAAGGTTCATTCAAATATCCATAAGCCTTCAAATCATTAAAAATAAATTAGCATAAAGATTTCAAGTTGATAGTTTTATATTTAATTTTGCTTTGAAAAGCTTTATATAAACTTATATATATATATATATAGGTGGATCGAGTCGGGGTGGATCGAGTCAGATTTTAATGGATTTTTATCTTTGCAAACCATGAACCAATCTTAATAATTCAGATTGGTTCGGTTTCTTAACTTGATTGAGCAAAAAATATTAGATCGGATCAAGTTTGACACACCCCGATCCAGATAATATAATAAACATCGTGATTAATACAGAGCATGTCTACAGCAAAAACGTGCATGATGACTCAAAATAGACACCAAAATTGGTGATCTTACTAAAACCTAGGGTCGAACCCATACATAGACTCGCGAAGTCTGGGTTGCCAGTAGAAAAATCCTCCTCGCACCTTTGACCGACACTTAGCTCCTGAGGGGCGAAAAACAAAAGTGAGTGAACCCAAAAATAAAGTCCGTGAAAATCAATGGTAAAAGCATATACTAACTCCTCAATTGAAAAAAACCGAGATTTGTATGCATATTGTACACACAAGTATTTATATACGTACGAGAGTCCTTCCAAAATCAAAATAAGCAATCAAAGTAACACTCATTCTATAAAGGACCACATGGACAGACATACAAGTATTCCCTGTCAAACACTTATTTCCATAATATATCACCAAGACATTCAACATGAAAATTACCATCAATGACCTCACTATTATACTCAAAATATACTCGGTACCCTTCATGGTACTTAGCATTCAAATCATCATATGCAAGCACAAGCATCGTTTAATACTTGACATCTCAATCACACGTCACACTCTAACAAGTTCGTACCCTCAATGGTGCTTTTTCAAACGAGTCCTCACACAAGACAATATAACATCAACCATATACTCATCTAACCCTCGGTACCATAGTCGCACAAGTCACGCGCACGTGACAGGACTGGGTATCTTCGCTCTGTACCTACGAACATGTGAAGGATGGGTGCGAAGCACCATCCCCACATGTCCCTTTAGGGCCCCGGGACAAGCTAGCGCTATTTAACTAATATAGAGTGAGCGCAGGGGAACGATCAGGCTGGTATATGGCATGCAGACAGGTACGATACTAGCAACTACCGAGTGGTCCCTATCTCATCAATCATAACACTAGCTCGGCATACTCCTCGAGCTCACACATAATCTACTCTCATACTCAACGTGACTATACTCATTACTGACTTGACTAGTGGACACTAATTCATGTTTCAAGACTTAAAACCAGACTCGATTCTCAATGACTCACTCACAATACATGTAGCAAAATTCTCATCAATCAACAACCCATGTACTATTTTCATCAATATTCACACATAGGGCCTAAAAATTATCATAGCTCGTAACCAAGCAAAAAAGGAATTAAACCCTATCATTCCAGACTCAAATCAATTCATGTCCAAGACCATAAAGTCAAAATATGCTCCTTCTAGAGTCACCATGACACCACCAAGCAATTATAACCAATCCATGAAATTCAAACTCAATCATGTCCTAATAGGACCCACGGAATCAATCAATATATATATATATATATATATTTACCGTTTAAAGTTCCTCATTCCAAGCTATCATCACAGAATCACACGCATTCATGCATATAAAATATATATATAGGAAAGCAAATGGTTCCACTCACAGTACTCGGGGTCAGAATCACCCGGCATTCCTGAGCCGAAGCAGCTCCTACGCTGTCTTACGCTGTCGAAAGCCCAATACTCCAAAAGCAGGTCAAACGACCCTAGGGAGAAAACCCTCTCGCTGTCACGTATCAGAATTAGTCTTCACGTCGTTGGGTGAGGTAGTAAGGTCGATCGCGACCTGGGTTGTTCACTGTGATGGATGGCGGTGCTCAATGTCTCAGTCGCAAGCATAGAGGGATGAAGACGATGCAGGTGGGTTTCGGGAAGAGAGAGTGTAAAATAAATGGTGAGGTTTGATTGGGTGAGTTTAGTTATTTTAGGGAGGAAAGTTATAAATTAATAAGAAGGATTGATTAAATAAAGAAACAATTAGAAAAAATTCATAATTTATCTCGAAATAAATTTCTACGAATTCGGCCTTCCCGTTCCTAAATTCATATTCGAAAACTTTTAGCAAACTTCAATTTAATTAAACAATTCGGAGTTTAGCTCCCGAATTTGTTCGGTTTCCTAACTTAGTACATTAACATAAATTCGATAATTAACGTATAAGGGTAATTCGGTAATTTGATAATTCTGATTTTTGAAATTCCGGAACGGGTCGTATCAAAGTTGGTTCTCGAGTTGGTTCAGATTTTCAAATTCAGTTGCCCACCCTTACTCCTTGTCACACTTCACCACTTAAACTTGTTTTTTTTTTTTTAATTTCTCCAGCTAAAATTTTCATTTTGTGACATTAATTTCAGTAACTTTGATTTTGTGACACTTTCCATAAAAAATAATTACGTGCGATCGAATTAAATGTTGTCCTTGTCTATATTATTTTTGTGAAACAAAGCGTACCTATTTGGGCCCAATTATTCTATTAAGGTTTTTCTTGATGGACTTTTTGTCAATGAGAGTTGTATATTCCTAATTAAACTCAGTCCACTAATTAGGCCCATAGTAACATTCCTTGTATCAGCATATATATATATATATATATATATAGACCTTTCCTATTGAAATAATAATACAAGAGAATTCTCACCTATTCTGATATGGTATCAGAGCAGTCGATCATGACTGTCTCTTATCCTAACCCAAAAAATCAATACGGTGCCCCAGCTGTCATAAAACCCTAGAAACATCACCATCACATTCCGCCGCATAAACCTTCCCGCAGCACCACCACTTCCGCACCAAAATCCCAACGCCCACCACAAACACACCGACTCACCCACCACCACTTCCACAGCAACATCCCAACGCCACCAGACAAATCCCGACTCGCCCACACCGACCCACCGACCAGCCCTCAGCCAAATCCCTTATGCAGCAACATCCACTGCCACCAGCCAAATCCCTCCCACAGCAACATCCACCGACCAGCCCTCCGCAACAACTTCATCGTCCATCACAAACACACCGACTCACCGTCTACCATAATCTGACCCACACCACAAAACACTCTTCGTCATCATCGTCGTATTCGTCATCATCGTTGTGTTCGGGTTCGGCATCGTCACGTTCGGGTTCAGGTTCGCATTCGGGTTCCTCGTACTTTGACCATCATTCGGTCGGTCGTTCTTAGCAGCCTAGTGCAACCCCACAACCCCACAACGTCACTGGGTCCCGTGTTCGACTAGCTTGGACGCTGTAACAAAGCAGAAAAGCACCATTCTCAGCGACTGGATCGGACTGAGACTCAACGACCGCACCGAACTCAACGACCCCACCATTCATCATCCCCGACCAGACCAGACTGAGACTCAAACTGAGACTCAACGACCGCACCGACCTCCCCGCCCCACCGTTCATCATCCTCGAGTCCGCTGGCGTTCGGGTTTCGTCCATTGAGGACCATTATTTCCTCAACCACACCGACTCGTCCCAGACCAAATTTTATGGCCCATTTGAAGTTTTAGAGTAGAAAAAAAAAACAAAGAAATGGCTGCTACTAGGCCCAAACAATCTCGGCCGAACACCTATAGTGTCGTCCCTACTCGTCACCGGCCTCCAATGTAGTGTACCAAATATGGTTTAGATAACCACACAATTAAGGGATGTTATGCGATCATTGGTTATCCGGACGGATGGGCCCACCAAGGGCGCAAGAAGGATTCGCACAGAGCCTCATTTGCATCCGCTCAGTCATCCTAGGATACCACATCCGAACCTCCATCAGGTACATCTGGCTCCCCGGCCTTGGCGACCTCAGGTACCTCTTGCACATCTTCCCTTACTTGTAATAGATCATGGATTATTGACACTGGCGCAACTGATCACATGACATCTAGTTTCACTGGGTTGCACTCTACCAAACCCTCAAGCCAAACACATATTACCAGTGCCAACGGAACCACCTCCCATGTCATGGGAGAGGGGCCCTTATCTCTTACACCCTCATTACGTCTTGATCATGTCTTAGTTGTCCCTTCTCTCGTCTATGACTTGTTATCTGTTTCGCAGATCATTGATTCCCTTAATTGTACCGTGTGTTTTTGGCCATCGTATTGTCTCTTTCAGGATCTTCTCACCAGAGTCGTGATTGGATGTGGTACTAGGAGGGAAAGTTGTATTATCTGGACTTGACAACCGACATCAATAAGCGATTGAGTCATGCACATCATGTGAAAGGTGATGAGTCCATTCGCATGTAGAAAATTTGGCTATGGCATCGACAGTTAAGGCATGCTTCTTTTGGTTATTTGAAACTTATATTTCCAGATTTGTTTTCCCTGTTTCATGAATCAAACTTTCATTGTAAAACTTGCATTTTGGCGAAAAGCCATCGTCATTCGTACCCATTAAGATTGCATGAAAGCTCCATGCCCTTCATGATTGTCCATTCTGATGTTTGGGGCCATCACGAGTTCCCACGATTAGTGGTTTTAAGTGGTTTGTGACGTTTATTGATGACTACACTCGGATGACCTGGGCCTTTCCCCTACACTAGAAAAGTGACGTCACTACCAAATTCAAGCTCTTTTATCAATACGTTGCTACTCAGTTTGACAAGAAAATCATGACCCTTTGATCTGACAATGGAGGTGAGTACATCAACCACGACCTACATCAGTTTTTCGGCCACCATGGTATTGTTCATCAAACCACATGCACCTAGACACCACAACAAAATGGTGTCGCGGAGCGCAAGAATCAGCATCTCTTGGAGGTTGTTTGTGCCTCTTTATTTGAGGCCCACATGCCGCATCATTTTTGGGGGGAGGCTCTTTGTTCTGTGGCTTACCTACCTCATCAATCGAACACCTTCCAGCACTCTTCAGTATCAAACTCCATTTCAGACATTGACTACTCTCCTCAACATGCCATCAACACCAAATCCCGAACCACGTCTCTTTGGTTGTGTTGTGTATGTTCAGGTATATCCACATCAGCGTGGCAAGCTTGATCCATGTGCACAGCGTTGTGTCTTTGTGGGTTATTTTGCCACTCAGAAGGGCTATAAGTGTTTCCATCCTCCCACTCAGACCATGCACGTAACCGCCGATGTGACCTTCAACGAGAGTGAGTTCTATTACTCAGGGGTAGTCACTGAGCATCCTCTGTAGGGGGATAGCAGTATCTTTGCAGCCGAAGATACTCAGATTGATGTCCAAATTCAACACCATTCATCTGAGTCGTCAGTGTCCAAGGTGCAACAAGCTCAAGAGTCCCTCGACACTCTTGATGACAATCTTGATATTGGTTCAGATAATTCCCTCTCTACAACTCCTACTACAGTACCATCACCACTCATCCAATCAGGTCCTGAAGATTCCCCACAGGTAACTGAACATTCAAACTCTATCTCAAGCACCTTACTTGCGTCAAATTATACAGGTTATTAGTTATCCCCACACACGACTAGAGGGATTCCTAGACAACATTATGTCCCTGACCCTAAAGCAAAAGTTAAATACCCTATTGCTAATCATGTGTCCCTACATAGGTTGTCTATATCATGTGCATCATTTGTGTGTCAATTATCCACTGTATCTATTCCAAGTATTGTGCAGGATACTCTGAAAGATCCCAAGTGGACACAAGCGATGAATGATGAAATGGAGACTCTCCAGAAGAATTCCACTTGGGAGATGACTACCCTTCCACCATGGAAGAGAACAGTGGGTTGTAAATGGCTATATACAGTAAAGTTCAAGGCAGATGGCACCATTGAACGATACAAAGCAAGATTGGTGGCGAAAGGTTACACTCAGACTTATGGGATTGACTATGGGGAGACCTTTGCCCCTGTAGCCAAGATCAACACAATTCGGGTACTTATTTCTCTAGCAGCCAACCTAGACTGGCCATTACACCAATTTGATGTAAAAAATGCCTTCCTGCATGGCGACTTAGAAGAAGAAGTCTATATGGATTCACCTCCAAGATGCAAGATGAGGCCCAATAAGGGCAACATGGTTTGTAAACTGAGGAAGTCCCTTTATGGATTGAAGCAATCACCCAGAGCATGGTTTGGAAAGTTCAACCAATCAATGAAGGACTTCAGATACAAACAAATTAACTCATATCATACTCTTTTCTTGAAACATATGAAAGGTAAAGTCACTGCCCTTATTGTATATGTTGATGACATGGTAGTTACCGGGAATGACCCAGAGGAAAAGGCAACGTTGCAGCACCACTTGGCAAGTGAGTTTGAAATGAAAGATCTTGGGGCTCTGAAATACTTCTTAGGGATCGAAGTGGCTCGTTCAGACCAAGAAATATTTCTATCACAACGGAAATATATCCTTGACATTTTAACTGACACTGGAATGTTAGCCAGCAAACCAGCAGATACGCCAATGGAGTTGAATCATCAGCTTGGTGAATATCCGGATCAGGTACCCACCAACAAAGAAAGATATCAACGCCTGGTGGGTAAGTTAATCTATCTAGGACACACTAGACCTGATATCGCATATGCCGTAAGTGTGGTGAGTCAGTTTATGCATGCACCAAGTGAAGCCCACATGGATGCGGTAAACCGAATTCTGAGATACTTGAAGTCAACTCCTGGAAGAGGATTGATGTTCTCACGACATGGTCATCTAGATGTTGAAGATCACACTTATGCAGACTAGGCGGGTTCTATTACTGACATGCGATCAACATCTGGATACTTTACCTTTGTGGGAGGCAATCTAGTGACTTGGCGAAGTAAAAACCAGAAAGTAGTGTCAAGATCAAGTGCTGAAGCAGAATATCGAGGTATGGCACAAGGAGTATGTGAGCTACACTGGATAAGGAATTTGTTGGGGGAATTGGGGGTTAAAACTCAATCATGTCATGCAACTGAATTGTGACAACAAAGCAGCAAAAGACATTGCACATAATCCAGTGCAACATGATAGAACCAAGCATGTTGAAGTTGACAGACATTTCATCAAGGAGAAACTCGAGGCAAAGATCATTGAGGTATCATTTGTTAAATCTAAAGATCAAGTTGCAGATGTTCTCACTAAAGCAGTCACCGGCAGGGTATTCCACAATTCACTTAGCAAGTTGGGCATTGACGACATACATGCTCCAACTTGAGGGGGAGTGTCAATGAGAGCTGAAAATTCCTAATTAAACTTAGTCCACTAATTAGGCTCATAGTAACATTGTCAGGACCCGTCCCGAATTTCCCCTCGAAACCCGGGAAGAACCCTGATCCCGTCTGACAACCTAAGGAAAGGCTCCCAAATACCCTTCAACCCTTAGCAAATGATAATAACAATAAAAAATTTCTCTTGTCAGACAAGGGATTTAATGTCAGGACCCGTCCCGAATTTCCCCTCGAAACCCGGGAAGAACCCTGATCCCGTCTGACAACCTAAGGAAAGGTTCCCAAATACCCTTCAATCCTTAGCATAATATAATAACAATAAATAATTTCTCTTGTCAGACAAGGGATTTAAGCACTTAAAATTCCCGTAAGTAAATACCAACCAAATACAAGAATATCAGAGCGTCTAAGTAGGATCAATGTACAAATTAGGTATCCTACTCAAGTGCAACTACACAGCGTAGCGGAAGTGCTAATGCCTCTGCCTCGAGATACTGTCCTCGTCAACTCTACGGCCTGAAGGGGGTTTAAACACAAAAGTTGTGAGTGGACAAAAATAATCGTTTATAAAACGCTTTCCAAGGAATATTACCTTTTTCCCCCTCCATTTATAAAACCATGCATGCATCACATAAACAATTCATGTTATAAAAACATCATCTTTAAATCACCGGCATTTTCATGTTCAAAATCATTTATTTCCACCTAGACACATAACATCTCAAATCCACTGTCATCGACACATCCACTAGCCACCAGGGTATCCCTTGGGGTGTGCTAGTACTGTATCACAACTCTCTGTACTATGCTATCACATCAGTCGGCCTATCTCTCGACTAGCATATCATATCAGTCAGCATATCTCGACTATCATATCATATCAGTCGGCATATCTCGACTATCATATCATATCAGTCGGCATATCTCGACTATCATATCATATCAGTCGGCATATCTCGACTATCATCTCATATCAGTCGGCATATCTCGACTATCTTATCATATCAGTCAGCATATCTCGACTTTCATATCACATCAGTCGGCATATCTCGACTATCATATCATATCAGTCGGCATATCTCGACTATCATATCATATCAGTCGGCATATCTCGACTATCATACTTTAACTGAAATAGTGGAAAACATATGTCTAGAAATCATTTCTAACATTCAGAAATTCAATGCCACAATACATTACCGTATTTAACAAAGATATTTTGATGCATGCAATTCAGTTTATAAAACAAAGTCCACTCACAAACCTGTTCAAGCTAGCTCAATCCCGTCTCGCTCGTTCCTCTGAGGTTCCCGGAACGATATCGCCTGTCAAAAACAACAATCGGGATTACCGGCTAGTAATAAGACTCGTATATAACAACTTCCTAAACCTCGGGAAGTCTACCCTTGCTGTTCCTAAAATCACAGCAACTTCGGACACTTAAAACGACCTCTAAACGATGTCCGATCAACCTGAAACATGTACCAACAGATTCAGAACGTCCGAAACTAGTTACCACGCGCCGCCGTGACGTCAGCCTCGACCCCACGCGCCGCCACACGCCGCCGGAAGGTCGGCACACGCGCCCATGCTCCCTCACGCGCCGGTCACGCGCCTGCTACAGTAACCACGCGCCTGAACCGGTCCAACCCGGTTCGGCTCAACCTGACCCGGTCCAACTCGACCCGACCGGTTCACTCAACTCGACCGGTTCAACTCGACCCGACCGGTCACCGATGACTCACCGGAGAAGATGACCGGACGCCGTCACCGTCGCCGGAGGCTGGCCGGAGAAGATGACCGGACCGCCACCTCCGCCGCCGTCTGGTTCGCCGGAATCCGCCATTTCCGACCGAAATTCCAAGCTTTACAACTTCCTCAAAACTCAACCGTTTTACACAAATTTTACGTCTAAATCTATCTACTCAAACCCAGGAATCCAAATATAACCTCAAAACATCAAACACGTACCTGTATAAGCCGGAAAATCGATTCAAAGATCCGAAACTTCCTTTACTCGGCTCGGCTTCCACCGTAGTCCTCTCCTTCGATGGTTGGTACGGTTGTGATCGTGGGAAAGAGTAGAATATGATTAGTTGATCCAAATGGGAAGTTAAAGCCTTGAATCCGTCGTTGACTTTTGGTTTTCTCTTGGTTTTTCTCTCGGTTTCGGTTCAAAGTAATGGGTGTGTTTGTGTTGTTTGTTACCGAGAGAGTGAGTGAGTGAAGATAAGGAGATAAGATGAAATGATGATGTAAAATAAGTGAGGTTAAAATATCTCCCCTCCATGGAAAATTACCAAAATGCCCTTACACATCTAGACCCACAACTTCCGTATACGAACTCCGTTTCCTGCGTGCCGCCTGTCTACGAACTCGTGAGTTCGAGACCTACGCAACGGTACCCGAAACAACACCAAAAGTGTCTCGAAACAAAACTTGTTTTCCAAGCCCTTTACCGATCAAGGGTAAAATAGTCATTTAATAAAAATAATTGCATAATATCAATTATGAAAAGTCCGGGTTGTTACAATCTACCCCCCTTAAGAAATTTCGTCCCCGAAATTCATTCCTAATCATGAAATAAATGAGGAATACTGTGCCCGCATTAGTTCCTTAGTTTCCCACGTGGCTTCCTCCACGTTATGGTTCCTCCACAACACTTTAACTAGAGGAATAGTCTTTCTGCGAAGTAGCTTTTCCTTCCAATCCAGAATTTGCACTGGTTGTTCCTCAAATGTCAAATCGTCTTTCAGCTCAAGTGGTTGCTCTTCCAACACATGAGACTCATCAAACAGATATTTCCGGAGCAAAGATACATGAAAGACATCATGAACTCTGGATAATTCCGAGGGTAAAGAAATACGATATGCCACTGGTCCTATCCTTTCCAAAATCTCATATGGACCAATGTAGCGAGGACTTAGTTTTCCCCGTCTACCAAAACGTGCCACTCCTTTCCACGGAGATAGTTTCAAGAACACCCAATCACCAACCTCAAACTCAAGGTCTCTGGTTCGATGGTCTGCATAGCTCTTCTGGCGATCCTGAGCTATCTTCAACCTTTCTCTGATGATTCTAATATTTTCCTCAGTCAAATCCACCAACTCAGGTGTTAACAGTCTTCTTTCACCTATTTCACTCCAACACAAAGGTGTTCTGCACTGCCTCCCATACAGTGCCTCGAAAGGTGACATCCCGATACTCGACTGGTAACTGTTATTATATGCAAATTCCATCAGAGACAAGTGTGAATCCCAGTTCCCTTTAAACTGTAGTACATAAGCCCTCATCATATCCTCCAAAACCTGGATTGTTCTCTCAGACTGACCATCCGTCTGAGGATGAAAGGCTGTACTGAAATGCAATGTGGTGCCAAATTCCTTCTGCAAACTCCGCCAAAACCTGGAGGTAAATCTCGGATCCCTGTCCGAAACAATAGACTCTGGAGTCCCATGCAGCCGTATGATCTCATCCACGAACAATTTGGCATACCTACTCATCCGAAAATCTTCTCGCACTGGCAAGAAATGTGCAGACTTCGTAAGTCTATCCACAATTACCCATATCCCATCATGTCCTTTCCGTGTCCTTGGAAGTTTATACACAAAGTCCATCGTAATGTGATCCCACTTCCATTCCGGAATAGGTAATGGTTGCAGTGTCCCATAGGGTTTCTGCCTCTCCGCTTTCACTTGCTGATATGTCAAACATCTACTCACAAACTCAGCAATTTCTCTTTTCATCCCAGTCCACCAATAGTGTTTCCTTAGGGTATGATACATCTCGGTACCTCCTGGATGCATAGCGTAAGCCGAACTATGAGCCTCATTAAGAATTTCCCTCTTTAGCTCTAGCTCATTCGGTACGCACAACCGTCCATCCTTAACCAATGCTCCATCATCCCTAACCGCATAGTCCTGCCTGTTTCCAGCCTCTAACTCCATCCTGATAATGCACAATGTAGGATCCTGGAGTTGAGCCTCAATAATCCGATCAATCAGAACAGGCCTCACATGGAAACTAGCCAACAAAGCCCCCTGGCTATCCATGTCCAGTACAATCCCTGCTCTACGGAACTCTACCAATAACGGTAAGTAGACTGCATGCAAATGGGACAAAGAACCCATAGATTTCCTGCTCAAGGCATCTGCCACAACATTGGCTTTTCCTGGGTGGTATTCAATAGTACAATCATAATCCTTTATCAGCTCAAGCCACCTTCTCTGCCTCAAATTCAGGTCTTTCTGGGTGAACAAGTACTTTAAACTCTTATGGTCGGTGAAGATCCGACACGTCTCCCCGTACAAGTAATGTCTCCATATTTTCAGTGCATGCACTACTGCAGCCAACTCCAAATCATGTGTGGGGTAATTCCTCTCATGGGTTTTAAGTTGTCTGGAAGCATACGCTATCACTTTCCCATGCTGCATCAGCACACAGCCAATACCCCGCAATGATGCATCACTATATACCTCAAAACCCCCGTTACCATCTGGAAGGGTTAATACTGGAGCAGAAGTCAATCTTCTCTTTAGCTCCTGGAAGCTCTGCTCACAATCAGCATCCCAGTCAAATTTGACTCCTTTCTTAGTCAACCGAGTCAATGGGCCTGCTATCGTAGAAAATCCTTCTACGAACCGCCGATAATATCCTGCCAAACCCAGAAAACTCCTCATCTCTGTCACCGTCCTCGGTTGCTCCCAGTTTGCCACTGCCTCCACTTTTTGGAGATCTACGCTGATACCGTCAGCCGAAATCACATGACCCAAGAATCCAACTTCGGTCAACCAAAACTGGCATTTACTGAACTTGGCAAACAAATGCTTTTCCTAAGCATATTCAGTACCAACCTCAAGTGCTTCTCATGTGCCTTGGCACTCCTTGAATACACCAAGATATCGTCGATGAACACAATTACAAATAGATCCAAATACTTTTGGAACACTCTGTTCATCAAATCCATAAACGCTGCCGGGGCATTAGTCAACCCGAAGGGCATCACCAGGAACTCATAATGACCATATCGAGTCCTGAAAGCTGTTTTCTGAACATCCTCTTCCCGGATTCTCAACTGATGGTACCCGGATCGAAGGTCAATTTTTGAAAAATACTTTGCCCCTTTCAGTTGATCAAATAAATCGTCAATCCTTGGCAATGGATACTTATTTCGCACCGTCACTTTATTTAACTGCCGGTAGTCGATACACAATCTCAGACCACCATCCTTTTTCCTCACAAATAGTACCGGTGCACCCCATGGTGAAACACTTGGGCGAATAAATCCCATATTCACCAAGTCCTACAATTGAGTCTTTAACTCTCGCAATTCTGCCGGTGCCATCCTATACGGTGCCTGTGAGATAGGTTGAGTACCTGGCAAAAGCTCGATTGTGAACTCAATCTCACGGTGTGGTGGTAATCCTGGAAGATCATCTGGAAACACATCAGAGAATTCACTCACCACAGGAATATCTTCCACTCTCATCGGAGTATTTCGAGCATCTATCACATGAGCCAAGTAACCCTCACAACTTTTTCTCAACAATCTCTCAGCTGTTAACGCTGATATCACTCCATAGGGTAATACCCTACGATCTCCCCGAAATGTAAGTTCAGGGAATCCTGGACTCCGAAAAATTACTGTCTTATTATAACAGTCTATGGAGGCATGGTGCATGGACAACCAATCCATCCCCAAAATCACATCAAACTCAAAAATGTCTAAGGGGATTAAATCTACCTCCAAACCATGGCCTTCAACCATCACCGGACAACTGCGAATCACTTGGTTCGCCACTAACATATCTCCGGTAGGAGTACTAATACCCATGTCCCAACCAATTGGAGACAATTCTCTATCCGCAAACAATGCAAAACCCCGAGAAATAAAAGAATGAGTTGCTCCCGGATCTAATAACACACAAGCATTGCGGTTAAAAATAGATAACGTACCCGTGACCACATCCGGTGCTACTCGAGCTTCCTGTTGCGTCATGGCAAACACTCGAGCTGGTGTACCTGAAGATCGACCACGATCCCCATACCTGCCTCTGGGCCTGTTGGTGCCACTAGCTCTACCAGCCCCACCGAAATAGGTCTGCCTCTCAGCTGCAGTATCATACATCTGTCCTGCACTCGGGCTAGGATCAGTCGCACCACGACTAAAGGAACTACTGCCCGGACGTCGTTGTGGACAGAATCTCTTGATGTGACCAGTCTCCCCACAGAAATAACAAATGGAATCACTGAAGCCACTAGATCTGCCACCCTGTCTCCTGTTGAACTGCACTGAGGCACCCCGAGACTGTGCAAAAGATTGGCGTGTCTGACCAGCTCCACCACTGCCTATACTAGATCTCCCAGAAGATCCAGAACTATGACTGCCTCTTTTTGATGGTCCCTGACTAGAGGATCCGGCAGTCCAGTGATCTCGACGTCTCCTGTTCCCACTGTACTGCTGTGGCATTGGGAAACCCAAACTCAACTCTACTCGAGCTGCAGCATCAGCCAAAGTCCTCAACGAAGTGTGGTCCATAGACGTAACTGCTGACCGAATCTCACTCCGCAGTCCACTCTCAAATCTGTGGCACTTGTCTGACTCGGTCGCTACCAACGTCGGTGCAAAGCGACTCAGCGCTATGAATCTTTGTTCATACTGGGCCACCGTCATGTCTCCTTGCTGTAAATGCAAGAAATCGGCCTCCTTAACGTTCCGGTGTGAGCGAGGGTAAAACTGCTCCAAGAAGCGTTCCCGGAAAGTCTGCCAAGTAAGCGTATGGACATTCCAGCCTGACACCTCCAATGAGTGCCACCAGTGGTAAGCAAAACCACCTAGTAAAAATGTGGCCAGTAGAACTCTCTCCTCTAGAGGACACCTCATAATCAAGAACACCCGCTCCATGCGAGTAATCCATTCCTCAGCCTCATCTGGGCTAGAGTCACCCATGAATATCGTCGCCCCCAGTCTCTGGGCTCTCTCAATATCAGAGACTTCATGAGAAGCCCTGTCCTGGAGTACAGAAGCTAATGTCTGACCCAGCTGTTCCAGTGTCTGCCTCAAATCAGGCTCCACTGCAGGTTCATGGTCATCTCCACCATTCCCTGACCGTTGACGGAACTCTCTTCTCGGAGGCATTATACGTTGAAAAGAAGTTGTAAATTGTTAAAACCAAAATTTCACCTGTACACTAGATGTACGGTCTACATGAATTTAACCTAGTGCTCTGATACCAATTGTCAGGACCCGTCCCGAATTTCCCCTCGAAACCCGGGAAGAACCCTGATCCCGTCTGACAACCTAAGGAAAGGTTCCCAAATACCCTTCAATTCTTAGCATAATATAATAACAATAAATAATTTCTCTTGTCAGACAAGGGATTTAAGCACTTAAAATTCCCGTAAGTAATTACCAACCAAATACAAGAATATCAGAGCGTCTAAGTAGGATCAATGTACAAATTAGGTATCCTACTCAAGTACAACTACACAGCGTAGCGGAAGTGCTAATGCCTCTGCCTCGAGATACTGTCCTCGTCAACTCTACGGCCTGAAGGGGGTTTAAACACAAAAGTTGTGAGTGGACAAAAATAATCGTTTATAAAACGATTTCCAAGGAATATTACCTTTTTCCCCCTCCATTTATAAAACCATGCATGCATCACATAAACAATTCATGTTATAAAAACATCATCTTTAAATCACCGGCATTTTCATGTTCAAAATCATTTATTTCCACCTAGACACATAACATCTCAAATCCACTGTCATCGACACATCCACTAGCCACCAGGGTATCCCTTGGGGTGTGCTAGTACTGTATCACAACTCTCTGTACTATGCTATCACATCAGTCGGCCTATCTCTCGACTAGCATATCATATCAGTCGGCATATCTCGACTATCATATCATATCAGTCGGCATATCTCGACTATCATATCATATCAGTCGGCATATCTCGACTATCATATCATATCAGTCGGCATATCTCGACTATCATATCATATCAGTCGGCATATCTCGACTATCTTATCATATTAGTCGGCATATCTCGACTATCATATCATATCAGTCGGCATATCTCGACTATCATATCATATCAGTCGGCATATCTCGACTATCTTATCATATTAGTCGGCATATCTCGACTATCATATCATATCAGTCGGCATATCTCGACTATCATATCATATCAGTCGGCATATCTCGACTATCATATCATATCAGTCGGCATATCTCGACTATCATATCATATCAGTCGGCATATCTCGACTATCATATCATATCAGTCGGCATATCTCGACTATCATATCATATCAGTCGGTATATCTCGACTATCTTATCATATTAGTCGGCATATCTCGACTATCATATCATATCAGTCGGCATATCTAGACTATCATATCATATCAGTCAGCATATCTCGACTATCATATCATATCAGTCGGCATATCTCGACTATCATATCATATCAGTCGGCATATCTCGACTATCATATCATATCAGTCGGCATATCTCGACTATCATATCATATCAGTCGGCATATCTCGACTATCATACTTTAACTGAAATAGTGGAAAACATATGTCTAGAAATCATTTCTAACATTCAGAAATTCAATGCCACAATACATAACCGTATTTAACAAAGATATTTTGATGCATGCAATTCAGTTTATAAAACAAAGTCCACTCACAAACCTGTTCAAGCTAGCTCAATCCCGTCTCGCTCGTTCCTCTGAGGTTCCCGGAACGATATCGCCTGTCAAAAACAACAATCGGGATTACCGGCTAGTAATAAGACTCGTATATAACAACTTCCTAAACCTTGGGAAGTCTACCCTTGCTGTTCCTAAAATCACAGCAACTTCGGACACTTAAAACGACCTCTAAACGATGTCCGATCAACCTGAAACCTGTACCAACAGATTCAGAACGTCCGAAACTAGTTACCACGCGTCGCCGTGACGTCAGCCTCGACCCCACGCGCCGCCACGCGCCGCCGGAAGGTCGGCACACGCGTCCACGCGCCCTCACGCGCCGGTCACGCGCCTGCTACAGTAACCACGCGCCTGAACCGGTCCAACCCGGTTCGGCTCAACCTGACCCGGTCCAACTCGACCCGACCGATTCACTCAAGTCGACCGGTTCAACTCGACCCGACCGGTCACCGATGACTCACCGGAGAAGACGACCGGACGCCGTCACCGTCGCCGGAGGCTGGCCGGAGAAGATGACCGGACCGCCACCTCCGTCGTCGTCTGGTTCGCCGGAATCCGCCATTTCCGACCGAAATTCCAAGCTTTACAACTTCCTCAAAACTCAACCGTTTTACACAAATTTTACGTCTAAATCTATCTACTCAAACCCAGGAATCCAAATATAACCTCAAAACATCAAACACGTACCTGTATAAGCCGGAAAATTGATCCAAAGATCCGAAACTTCCTTTACTCGGCTCGGCTTCCACCGTAGTCCTCTCCTTCGATGGTTGGTACGGTTGTGATCGTGGGAAAGAGTAGAATACGATTAGTTGATCCAAATGGGAAGTTAAAGCCTTGAATCCGTCGTTGACTTTTGGTTTTCTCTTGGTTTTTCTCTCGGTTTCGGTTCAAAGTAATGGGTCTGTTTGTGTTGTTTGTTACCGAGAGAGTGAGTGAGTGAAGATAAGGAGATAAGATGAAATGATGATGTAAAATAAGTGAGGTTAAAATATCTCCCCTCCGTGGCAAATTACCAACATGCCCTTACACATCTAGACCCACAACTTCCGTATACGAACTCCGTTTCCTGCGTGCCGCCTGTCTACGAACTCGTGAGTTCGAGACCTACGCAACGGTACCCGAAACAACACCAAAAGTGTCTCGAAACAAAACTTGATTTCCAAGCCCTTTACCGATCAAGGGTAAAATAGTCATTTAATAAAAATAATTGCATAATATCAATTATGAAAAGTCCGGGTTGTTACATTTAAGCACTTAAAATTCCCGTAAGTAAATACCAACCAAATACAAAAATATCAGAGCGTCTAAGTAGGATCAATGTACAAATTAGATATCCTACTCAAGTACAACTACACAGCGTAGCGGAAGTGCTAATGCCTCTGCCTCGAGATACTGTCCGCGTCAACTCTACGGCCTGAAGGGGGTTTAAACACAAAAGTTGTGAGTGGACAAAAATAATCGTTTGTAAAACACTTTCCAAGGAATATTACCTTTTTCCCCCTCCATTTATAAAACCATGCATGCATCACATAAACAATTCATGTTATAAAAACATCATCTTTAAATCACCGGCATTTTCATGTTCAAAATCATTTATTTCCACCTAGACACATAACATCTCAAATCCACTGTCATCGACACATCCACTAGCCACCAGGGTATCCCTTGGGGTGTGCTAGTATTGTATCACAACTCTCTGTACTATGCTATCACATCAGTCGGCCTATCTCTCGACTAGCATATCATATCATTTTATTGGATTAGTCAGCCTATCTCTCGACTAGCATATCATATCATTATATTGGATTAGTCGGCCTATCTCTCGACTAGCATATCATATCAGTCGGCATATCTCGACTATCATATCATATCAGTCGGCATATCTCGACTATCATATCATATCAGTCGGCATATCTCGACTATCATATCATATCAGTGTTTATCCTGGAGGTTCATCGGGTTCACCGCTAATAACGGATCCTCATTCCGAGTCCTGGCCTCCCTCAATTCAATGTTTATCCCGGAGGTTCATCGGGTTCACCGTTAATAACGGATCCTCATCCCGAGTCCTGGCCTCCCACAAATCAGACCAAAATCCGATAAACTCATACAACAGGGTCAAAACCCAAATCATTGACTCAATAATTTCTACGTCAAAACGTTATCAAAATCGAGTCCAAAACCATGATATTTCTCAAATCATACTTTAACTGAAATAGTTGAAAACATGTGTCTAGAAATCATTTCTAACATTCAGAAATTCAATGCCACAATACATAACCGTATTTAACGAAGATATTTTGATGCATGCAATTTAGTTTATAAAACAAAGTCCACTCACAAACCTGTTCAAGCTAGCTCAATCCCGTCTCGCTCGTTCCTCTGAGGTTCCCGGAAAGATATCGCCTGTCAAAAACAACAATCGGGATTACCGGCTAGTAATAAGACTCGTATATAACAACTTCCTAAACCTCGGGAAGTCTACCCTTGCTGTTCCTAAAATCACAGCAACTCCGGACACTTAAAACGACCTCTAAACGATGTCCGATCAACCTGAAACCTGTACCAACAGATTCAGAACGTCTGAAACTAGTTACCACGCGCCGCCGTGACGTCAGCCTCGACCCCACGCTCCGCCACGCGCCGCCGGAAGGTCGGCACACGCGCCCTCACGCGCCGGTCACGCGCCTGCTACAGTGTTCACGCGCCTGAACCGGTCCAACTCGGTTCGGCTCAACCTGACCCGGTCCAACTCAACCCGACCGATTCACTCAACTCGACCGGTTCAACTCGACCCGACCGGTCACCGATGACTCGCCGGAGAAGACGACCGGACTATCGTCGCCGTCACCGGAAGTTGGCCGGAGAAGATGACCGGACCGCCACCTCCGCCGCCGTCTGGTTCGCCGGAATCCGCCATTTCCGACCGAAATTCCAAGCTTTACAACTTCCTCAAAACTCAACCGTTTTACACAAATTTTACGTCTAAATCTATCTACTCAAACCCAGGAATCCAAATATAACCTCAAAACATCAAACACGTACCTGTATAAGCCGGAAAATCGATCGAAAGATCCGAAACTTCCTTTACTCGGCTCGGCTTCCACCGTGGTCCTCTCCTTCGATGGTTGGTACGGTTGTGATCGTGGGAAAGAGTAGAATACGATTAGTTAATCCAAATGGGAAGTTAAAGCCTTGAATCCGACGTTGACTTTATGGTTTTCTCTTGGTTTTTCTTCGGTTTCGGTTCAATGTATTGGGTGTGTTTGTGTGATGTTTGTTACCGAGAGAGTGAGTGAGTGAAGATAAGGAGATGAAGATGAAATGAGTTGTACAATAATTGAGGTTAAAATATCTCCCCTCCATGGCAAATTACCAAAATGCCCTTACACATCTAGATCCACAACTTCCGTATACGAACTCCGTTTCCTGCGTGCCGCCTGTCTACGAACTCGTGAGTTCGAGACCTACGCAACAGTACCTGAAACAACACCAAAAGTGTCTCGAAATAAAACTTGATTTCCAAGCCCTTTACCGACCAAGGGTAAAATAGTCATTTAATAAAAATAATTGCATAAAATCAATTATGAAAAGTCCGGGTTGTTACAAACATTCCTAGTATCTGTATATATATAGACATTTCCTATTGAAATAATAATACAAGAGAATTCTCACATATTCTGATACTTTTGACATAGTGGGCTTGACTAGTGCCATTAGGTTTTGGGTTGGTTTGTATCTATAGTCCTTGTTAGGAAAGGAGTTAACGTTCGAGCGGATCTTTTGTCCATTAAGGATTTGTTTCTCTATAAAAGGGGAAGTCATGGTCATTATGAACACACAATCATTATTCATCAAAATTACACAAATCAATTGTTGCTTAGCGATATTACGAATCATACTGACCTAATTCCAACATTCAAGCCACTTTTGACTCTTGTTGATTTTCCAAGCTTCCTTGAGGATATTGAAGATTGCTCTGCCAAGCTTTCGCCTAAGGACACAATCATTATTCATCAAAATTACACAAATCAATTGCTAGTGATATTACGAATCATAGTGACCTAATTCCAACATTCAAGCTACTTTTGACTCTTGTTGACTTTCCAAGCCTCCTTTATGATATTGAAGATTACTCTGCTAAGCCTTCGCCTTGGTATCAATTGTTCCCAGATCGTATTGGACATAGTTCTTGTTCTCGGCCGGAGTAATCCCTTCCATGTTACCTTGGTGTTATTCAGCCCGAGGAGTGTGCTATTTGCGTCGGGCGTGGTGCGATCTTGCAGGATTGACTAGGTTTTTGGTTGTTTTCATTGTTAATTTCTTCTTGATTGAATTTTAATTGCTTTTGTTATTATTTATTTGGTATTATTGATAATTTTAAGTCCTTATTTATCAAGGCATGGAAAAGAATCTATATTAAACCAGTTCCCAATTCAATTCATAATTGTTTGATTAGGAGTTGGATTTCTTGGTGCGCAAGTTTTATTACTTTATTATTTTACTTGTCTATTAGACTTTTTCAAGTGCTAATAGTGACACGCTTGCATTTAACGCAATCTCTTGGTCTAATTTCAAAGATTAGGTGATTTAGGATGAACAATAACATTGTTAAAAGTGACTCACAAGTTACTTATTCTAGGTGAAATTATAAAGCGTACTTGAAGAACCCCAAGTCTCGAATATCTTTGAAAGATTAATTTGCGACTCTTGCTACATTGGTATTGCTAAATTTTCCAATATATATTATATAACTTCAATTAAAGTTAATATCTCATGGTTGTAAATAAACACATGTTCTCTGATAAAAACTTTTAAAAGGTTTATAAATTTGAAATGCTTTGATGGTATATTAGTATATCAAAGGGTGTAAGATACATTAAAACCTAATGGTATAAATATGTGTTGGCGTGAGTGGTATTAGAGAGATTCTAGGAGATTAGATTGGGCTTTGATTGTGTATTCCATGTTGTAAGGGATTTTAGGATAAACTAAAATAGGACTCCTAGACTAAATAGGGCTCCTTGTGTATATAACTACCTCCTATTACTTGTAAATAAAGTAAGAAGAAACAAATATAATTCCCATGAATTGTGACAAGGTATCAGAGCAAGTTCCGATTCAGGGTCTAATTTTTTGCCCTATTCTCATTCTCTAACCCTACCAAGCTGCACCTATTGCCACTGCACCTATGGCTGAACTCGACCAACACAAAGTCCTTCTCACCGGTAGCAAAGTTGAACTCGGTTAGAGTGTTGTTATCTCTCGCAGCAAACCTTGATTGGCCACTGCATCAGTTTGATGTAAAAAATGCCTTTCTCCATGGTGATCTGGAGGAGGAGGTCTACATGGATGTTCCACCAGGCTGCACAGCAACTTCCAACGTTGAAGTGGTGTGCAAATTACAGCGAGCATTGTATGGCTTGAAACAATCACCTAAAGCATGGTTCAGGCGGTTCAGCTTGGCAATGAAGAAATATGGGTACCAACAAAGTCACTCAGACCATACATTATTCCTAAAGCATCAATGGGGCAAGGTCACGACCTTAATAATCTATGCAGATGACACGATTATTACAAGAGATGATTCAGAAGAGATATCAAGACTTCAAGCGCATTTGGAAAATGAATTCGAAATGAAAAATCAGGGAGGACTCAAATATTTTCTGGGAATTGAGGTTACTAGATCAAAGCAAGGTTGTAACAACCCGGAATTTCAATTATTGGATTTAAGTAAATTATTTATGTAAAATGACGATTTTGCCCTTGCTTGTTAAAGGGCTTGGGAATCAAGTTTTATTTCGAGACATTTTTGGTGGTGTTTTGGATACCGTTGCGTAGGTCTCGAACTCACGAGTTCGTAGACAGGCGGCACGCGGAAAATGGAGTTCGTAGACGAGAGTTAGGGGTCTAGATGTGCAAGGGCATTTTGGTAATTTTCCATGGAGGGGAGATATTTTGTTAACAAATCAGACTTATCTGATTTGTTTCATCCTCATCTTCATTTGATCTTCATCTCTTTCTTTCTCTCTGTGACAAACCTCCCAAACCACACCCGAAACCGAAGAAAAACCAAGAGAAAAACCAAAAGTCAACTTTGATTTCAAGGCTTCAACTTCCAGTCTTGATCAACTAATCGTGTTCTACTCCGTCCCGCGATCACAACCGTACCAACCATCGAAGGAGAGGACCACGGTGGAAGCAGAGCCGAGTAAAGGAAGTTTCGGACCTTCCGATCGATTTTCCGGCCAGCACAGGTACGTGTTTGATCTTTTAAGGTTATATTTGGATTCCTGGGTTCGAGTAGATAGATTTAGACATAAAATTTGTGAAAAATGGTTGAGTTTTGAGGAAGTTGGAAAGCTTGGAGTTTCGGCCGGAAATGGAGGATTCCGGCGAAACCAGACGGCGGCGGAGGTGGTGGTCCGGTCATCTTCTCCGGCCAACCTCCGGTGACGGTGACGGCATCTGCAGTCTGAAAACATTGGGGACACGCATGAATCTGCAGTGTAGCCTGATATGAGGCAAATACTGGAACAATTGGGTCACACGTTGACTTCTGTACTTCAGAGTAGGACTGCTACTGAAGGTTCAGACATTGAGAGAGCCCAGAGATTAGGGGCTACAATATTGATGGGCGAGTCTAGCCCAGAGGATGTAGAGAATTGTCTCCGATTGGTTGGGACATGGGTATTAGTACTCCTACTGGGAATATGTTAGTGGCGAATCTCGTGATTCGTAGTTGTCCAGTGTTAGTGGAAGGTCATGCATTAGAGGCAGATTTAATTCCCTTAGATATTTTTGATTTTGATGTGATTCTGGGGATGGATTGGTTGACTATGCACCATGCCTCTATTTATTGTTATGACAAGAGAGTGGATTTCCGGAGTCCAGGTTTACCGGAACTTACATTCAGGGGAGATCGTAGGGTACTACCCTGTGGAGTGATATCAGCTTTAACCGCTGAGAAATTGCTGAGGAAAGGTTGTGAGGGTTATTTGGCTCATGTGTTTGATTCTCGGGATACTCCGATGAGAGTGGAGGATATTCCAGTGGTGAGTGAGTTCTCTGATGTGTTTCCAGATGATCTTCCGGGATTGCCACCTCACCGAGAGATTGAGTTCTCTATCGAGCTTTTGCCAGGTACTCAACCTATCTTACAGGCACCGTATAGAATGGCACCGGCAGAATTGTGAGAGTTAAAGACTCAGTTGCAGGACTTGGTGAATATGGGATTTATTCGTCCAAGTGTTTCACCTTGGGGTGCACCAGTGTTATTTGTGAGGAAAAAGAATGGTGGTCTGAGGTTGTGTATCGACTACCGGAAGCTAAACATGGCTACGGTGCGGAATAAGTATCATTTGCCAAGGATAGATGATTTGTTTGATCAACTTAAGGGGGCAAGATATTTTTCGAAAATTGACCTTCGATCCGGGTACCATCAGTTGAGGATCAGAGAAGGGGATGTTGAGAAAACAGCTTTCAGGACTCGTTATGGTCATTATGAGTTCCTGGTGATGCCTTTCGGGTTGACTAATGCCCCAGCAGCATTTATGGATTTGATGAACAGGGTGTTCCAAAAGTATTTGGATCGGTTTGTGATTGTGTTCATCGATGACATCTTGGTGTATTCGAGGAGTGCTAAAGCACATGAGAAACACTTAAGGTTGGTGCTGAATATGCTTAGGAAAAAGCATTTGTTTGCCAAGTTCAGTAAATGCCAGTTTTGGTTGACCGAAGTTGGATTCTTGGGTCATGTGATTTCGGCTGACGGTATCAGCGTAGATCTCCAAAAAGTGGAGGCAGTGGCAAACTGGGAGCAACCGAGGACGGTGACAGAGATGAGGAGTTTTCTGGGTTTGGCAGGATATTATCGGCGGTTCGTAGAAGGATTTTCTACGATAGCAGGCCCATTGACTCGGTTGACTAAGAAAGGAGTCAAATTTGACTGGGATGCTGATTGTGAGCAGAGCTTCCAGGAGCTAAAGAGAAGATTGACTTCTGCTCCAGTATTAACCCTTCCAGATGGTAACGGGGGTTTTGAGGTATATAGTGATGCATCATTGCGGGGTATTGGCTGTGTGCTGATGCAGCATGGAAAGGTGATAGCGTATGCTTCTAGACAACTTAAACCCCATGAGTTGAATTACCCCACACATGATTTGGAGTTAGCTGCAGTGGTGCATGCATTGAAAATCTGGCGACATTATTTGTACGGGGAGACATGTCGGATCTTCACCGACCATAAGAGTTTAAAGTACTTATTCACCCAGAAGGACCTGAATCTGAGGCAGAGAAGATGGCTTGAGCTAATAAAGGATTATGATTGTACTATAGAGTACCATCCAGGGAAAGCCAATGTTGTGGCGGATGCATTGAGCAGGAAATCCATGGGTTCTTTGGCCCATTTGCATACAGTCTACCTACCGTTATTGGTTGAGTTCCGTAGAGCAGGGATAGTACTGGACATGGATAGCCAGGGGGCTTTGTTGGCTAGTTTCCATGTGAGGCCTGTTCTGATTGATCGGATTATTGAGGCTCAACTCCAGGATCTTACATTGTGCATTATCAGGATGGAGTTGGAGGCTGGAAACAGGCAGGACTATGCGCTTAGGGATGATGGAGCCTTGGTTAGGGATGGCCGGTTGTGCGTACCGAATGAGTTGGAGCTAAAAAGGGAAATTCTTGATGAGGCTCATAGTTCGGCTTACGCTATGCATCCAGGAGGTACCAAGATGTATCATACCCTAAGGAAATACTATTGGTGGACTGGAATGAAAAGGGAAATTGCTGAGTTTGTGAGTAGATGCCTGACGTGTCAGCAAGTGAAAGCAGAGAGGCAGAAACCATATGGGGCACTTCAACCATTACCTATTCCGGAATGGAAGTGGGATCACATTACGATGGATTTTGTGTATAAACTTCCAAGGACACAGCAGGGACATGATGGGATATGGGTAATTGTTGATAGACTCACGAAGTCTGCACATTTCTTGCCAGTGCGGGAAGATTTTCGGATGAGTCGGTATGCCAAATTGTTCATTGATGAGATCATACGACTACATGGGACTCCAGAGTCAATTGTTTCGGACAGGGATCCTAGATTTACCTCCAGGTTTTGGCGGAGTTTGCAGAAGGCTTTTGGCACTACCTTGCATTTTAGTACAGCTTTTCATCCTCAGACGGATGGTCAGTCTGAGAGGACAATCCAGGTTTTGGAGGATATGATGAGAGCTTGTGTACTACAATTTAAAGGAAACTGGGATTCACACCTAGCTCTGATGGAATTTGCTTATAATAATAGTTATCAGTCGAGTATTGGGATGTCTCCTTTCGAGGCACTGTATGGGAGGCAGTGCAGGACACCATTATGCTGGAACGAAGTGGGTGAAAGGAAACTGTTAACACCAGAGTTGGTTGATACGACTGAGGAAAAGATAAGGATCATCAGCGAAAGGTTGAAGACAGCTCAGGATCGCCAGAAGAGCTATGCAGACCGTAGAACCAGAGACCTTGAGTTTGAGGTAGGTGATTGGGTGTTCTTGAAACTATCTCCTTGGAAGGGAGTGGTACGTTTTGGTAGACGGGGAAAACTGAGTCCTCGCTACATTGGTCCGTATGAGATTCTGGAGAGGATAGGACCAGTGGCATATCGTCTTGCTTTACCATCGGAATTATCCAGAGTTCATAATGTTTTCCATGTATCTTTGCTCCGGAAATATCTGTTTGATGAATCTCACGTATTGGGAGAGCAGCCACTTGAGCTGAAGGATGATTTGACCTTTGAGGAGCAACCGGTGCAAATTTTGGATTAGAAAGAGAAGGTACTGCGCAGAAAGAGTATTCCTCTAGTTAAAGTGTTGTGGAGGAATCATAACGTGGAAGAAGCCACGTGGGAAACCGAGGAACTAATGCGGGCGCAGTATCCTTATTTGTTCCAAGGGTAGAGTTGAATTTCGAGGACGAAATTTCTTAAGGGGGGTAGATTGTAACAACCCGGAATTTCAATTATTGGATTTAAGTAAATTATTTATGTAAAATGACGATTTTGCCCTTGCTTGTTAAAGGGCTTGGGAATCAAGTTTTATTTCGAGACATTTTTGGTGGTGTTTTGGATACCGTTGCGTAGGTCTCGAACTCATGAGTTCGTAGACAGGCGGCACGCGGAAAACGGAGTTCGTAGACGAGAGTTAGGGGTCTAGATGTGCAAGGGCATTTTGGTAATTTTCCATGGAAGGGAGATATTTTGTTAACAAATCAGACTTATCTGATTTGTTTCATCCTCATCTTCATTTGATCTTCATCTCTTTCTTTCTCTCTGTGACAAACCTCCCAAACCACACCCGAAACCGAAGAAAAACCAAGAGAAAAACCAAAAGTCAACTTTGATTTCAAGGCTTCAACTTCCAGTCTTGATCAACTAATCGTGTTCTACTTCGTCCCGCGATCACAACCGTACCAACCATTGAAGGAGAGGACCACGGTGGAAGCAGAGCCGAGTAAAGGAAGTTTCGGACCTTCCGATCGATTTTTCGGCCAGCGCAGGTACGTCTTTGATGTTTTAAGGTCATATTTGGATTCCTGTGTTCGAGTAGATAGATTTAGACGTAAAATTTGTGAAAAATGGTTGAGTTTTGAGGAAGTTGGAAAGCTTGGAGTTTCGGCCGGAAATGGAGGATTCCGGCGAAACCAGACGGCGGCGGAGATGGTGGTCCGGTCATCTTCTCCGGCCAACCTCCGGCGACGGTGACGGCATCCGGTCATCTTCTCCGGCGAGTCGCCGGTGACCGGTCAGGTCGAGTGAACCGGTCGGGTCAGTTGAACCGGTCGGGTCGAGTTGAACCGGGTCCGGCCGAGTTGGACCGGGTTGGACCGGTCCAGGCGCGTGGGTACTGTAGCAGGCGCGTGACCGGCGCGTGAAGGCGCGTGGCGGCGCGTGAGCGCGTGTTCCGACCTTCCGTCGGCGCGTGGCGGCGCGTGGGGCCGAGTCTGAGGTCACGGTGGCGCGTGACAAGTAGTTTTTGACGTTTCGGACCTGTTGGCGCAGGTTTCGAGTTGATCAGATGTCGTTTAGGGGCTGTTTCGGACGTTTTAAGGTTGCTGCGTTTTCTAGGCCAGCATAGTTAGACTCCCGGGGTTTATGGGGTTTATATTTAAGATTATTATTATTAGCTGGTAATCCCGATTATTAATTTGGACAGGCGATACTGCTCTGGGAACTTCAGGGGAGCGTACAGTTCGGGATTGAGCTTGCTTCGACAGGTTTGTGAGTGGACTTTGATTTATAAACTGTAATGCATGCATAAATGTATCTTTGATTTAAATACTGTTGTGTTTGGGTGCAATGAATTTCTGGATTTTAGAAATGATGCTGGACACATATTTTACAATATTTCAGTGAAAGTATGTTTTGAGAAATGACCTGATTTTGTACTCGATTTTGATATCGTTTTGACGTGGTGACTATTTGAGTATGTGATTTGGGTTTTGACTCATAATTGTGATTTTACCGATTTTGGCCATAAAATGATATTTTAAAGAATTTGGCTTAGGCCGCGAAACAAAGATTTCGAAGTATGGATTTGATTCACTGGTTCCCGTCCCGATGGTTATTGTTGCTCTGACTGGTGTTGAGGGGCCTTGCTCTACCAGTTGTTGAGGGTTCGGACCTTAGGTCTTGAGGGGCCTTGCTCCGCCGGGTCGCGAGACTGTCTATGCATAGTACAGATATTACAGACAGTACATATGGTACACAGAGTTGTACAGATTTGAACACATCTCAAGGGATACCCTGGTGTGTTATGAATATGTCGGGAACAGTGAATTTGAGATATTATGTGGCAGTTGGAACGAAATGATTTGAATTTGAGATAATTTGTGTCCAGATTGAACCAAATGATTTTAAACTCCTTTGAAGAGATTTTCAAACAAAATTGTGGATTACGAGGTATTTTTATTATACAGATTTTATGTGAGTCCAATTAAATGGTTTTAATGATAAATGTGAATTTTGGATGATTTACATATGATGCTTTTATATGATAAATTGTTTTATGTTATGCATGCATGATTTTATAAATGGAGGGGAAGAAAGGTAATTCTTTGAAAAGGAATTTATAAATGATTATTTTTGTCCACTCACAACTTTTGTGTTTAAACCCCCTTCAGGCAGTTGAGTAGAGTTGACGCGAACATTGATCTCGAGGCTGAGGAATGAGGATTTCGACTGCGCTGTGTTGTATATTTGAGTAGGATATCTAAATTTTACTCTTGATCCTACTTAGACGCTCTGATATTATGTTGTATTTGATTGGTCGTTAATTACGGGAATTATTGAGTGCTTAAGTCCCTTGTCTGACAAGAGGAAGTATTTATTATTGTTATTATAATTTGTAAGGATTGAAGGGTATTTTGGGAACCTTTTCTTAGGTTGTCAGACGGGATCAGGGTTCTTCCCGGGTTTCGAGGGGAAATTCGGGACGGGTCCTGACGATTGGCAGGATCAGGGTTCTTCCCGGGTTTCGAGGGGAAATTCGGGACGGGTCCTGACAATTGGTATCAGAGCACTAGGTTAAATTCTTGTAGACTGTACACTAGGTGTACAAATTTTGGTATTGATGAGTATAGTTCTTTTCAGCGTAATGCCTCCGAGACTCGAGTTCCGTCAACAGTCTGAAAACATTGGGGACACGCATGAATCTGCAGTGTAGCCTGATATGAGGCAAATACTGGAACAATTGGGTCACACGTTGACTTCTGTACTTCAGAGTAGGACTGCTACTGAAGGTTCAGACATTGAGAGAGCCCAGAGATTAGGGGCTACAATATTGATGGGCGAGTCTAGCCCAGAGGATGTAGAGAATTGTCTCTGATTGGTTGGGACATGGGTATTAGTACTCCTACTGGGAATATGTTAGTGGCGAATCTCGTGATTCGTAGTTGTCCAGTGTTAGTGGAAGGTCATGCATTAGAGGCAGATTTAATTCCCTTAGATATTTTTGATTTTGATGTGATTCTGGGGATGGATTGGTTGACTATGCACCATGCCTCTATTTATTGTTATGACAAGAGAGTGGATTTCCGGAGTCCAGGTTTACCGGAACTTACATTCAGGGGAGATCGTAGGGTACTACCCTGTGGAGTGATATCAGCTTTAACCGCTGAGAAATTGCTGAGGAAAGGTTGTGAGGGTTATTTGGCTCATGTGTTTGATTCTCGGGATACTCCGACGAGAGTGGAGGATATTCCAGTGGTGAGTGAGTTCTCTGATGTGTTTCCAGATGATCTTCCGGGATTGCCACCTCACCGGGAGATTGAGTTCACCATCGAGCTTTTGCCAGGTACTCAACCTATCTTACAGGCACCGTATAGAATGGCACCGGCAGAATTGTGAGAGTTAAAGACTCAGTTGCAGGACTTGGTGAATATGGGATTTATTCGTCCAAGTGTTTCACCTTGGGGTGCACCAGTGTTATTTGTGAGGAAAAAGGATGGTGGTCTGAGGTTGTGTATCGACTACCGGAAGCTAAACATGGCTACGGTGCGGAATAAGTATCATTTGCCAAGGATAGATGATTTGTTTGATCAACTTAAGGGGGCAAGATATTTTTCGAAAATTGACCTTCGATCCGGGTACCATCAGTTGAGGATCAGAGAAGGGGATGTTGAGAAAACAGCTTTCAGGACTCGTTATGGTCATTATGAGTTCCTGGTGATGCCTTTCGGGTTGACTAATGCCCCAGCAGCATTTATGGATTTGATGAACAGGGTGTTCCAAAAGTATTTGGATCGGTTTGTGATTGTGTTCATCGATGACATCTTGGTGTATTCGAGGAGTGCTAAAGCACATGAGAAACACTTAAGGTTGGTGCTGAATATGCTTAGGAAAAAGCATTTGTTTGCCAAGTTCAGTAAATGCCAGTTTTGGTTGACCGAAGTTGGATTCTTAGGTCATGTGATTTCGGCTGAGGGTATCAGCGTAGATCCCCAAAAGGTCGAGGCAGTGGCAAACTGGGAGCAACCGAGGACACTGACAGAGGTGAGGAGTTTTCTGGGTTTGGCAGGATATTATCGACGGTTTGTAGAAGGATTTTCTACGATAGCAGGGTCGTTGACTCGGTTGACGAGGAAAGGAGTTAAGTTTGACTGGGGAGCTGATTGTGAACAGGGATTTCAGGAGCTGAAGAGGAGGTTGACTTCTGCTCCAGTATTGACCCTTCCTGATGATACTGGTGGATTCGAGGTGTATAGTGATGCATCATTGCGGGGTATAGGCTGTATGTTGATGCAGCATGGAAAGGTGATAGCGTATGCTTCTAGACAACTTAAACCCCATGAGTTGAATTACCCCACACATGATTTGGAGTTAGCTGCAGTGGTGCATGCATTGAAAATCTGGCGACATTATTTGTACGGGGAGACATGTCGGATCTTCACCGACCATAAGAGTTTAAAGTACTTATTCACCCAGAAGGACCTGAATCTGAGGCAGAGAAGATGGCTTGAGCTAATAAAGGATTATGATTGTACTATAGAGTACCATCCAGGGAAAGCCAATGTTGTGGCGGATGCATTGAGCAGGAAATCCATGGGTTCTTTGGCCCATTTGCATACAGTCTACCTACCGTTATTGGTTGAGTTCCGTAGAGCAGGGATAGTACTGGACATGGATAGCCAGGGGGCTTTGTTGGCTAGTTTCCATGTGAGGCCTGTTCTGATTGATCGAATTATTGAGGCTCAACTCCAGGATCCTACATTGTGCATTATCAGGATGGAGTTGGAGGCTGGAAACAGGCAGGACTATGCGCTTAGGGATGATGGAGCCTTGGTTAGGGATGGCCGGTTGTGCGTACCGAATGCGTTGGAGCTAAAAAGGGAAATTCTTGATGAGGCTCATAGTTCGGCTTACGCTATGCATCCAGGAGGTACCAAGATGTATCATACCCTAAGGAAATACTATTGGTGGACTGGAATGAAAAGGGAAATTGCTGAGTTTGTGAGTAGATGCCTGACGTGTCAGCAAGTGAAAGCAGAGAGGCAGAAACCATATGGGGCACTTCAACCATTACCTATTCCGGAATGGAAGTGGGATCACATTACGATGGATTTTGTGTATAAACTTCCAAGGACACAGCAGGGACATGATGGGATATGGGTAATTGTTGATAGACTCACGAAGTCTGCACATTTCTTGCCAGTGCGGGAAGATTTTCGGATGAGTCGGTATGCCAAATTATTCATTGATGAGATCATACGACTACATGGGACTCCATAGTCAATTGTTTCGGACAGGGATCCTAGATTTACCTCCAGGTTTTGGCGGAGTTTGCAGAAGGCTTTTGGCACTACCTTGCATTTTAGTACAGCTTTTCATCCTCAGACGGATGGTCAGTCTGAGAGGACAATCCAGGTTTTGGAGGATATGATGAGAGCTTGTGTACTACAATTTAAAGGAAACTGGGATTCACACCTAGCTCTGATGGAATTTGCTTATAATAATAGTTATCAGTCGAGTATTGGGATGTCTCCTTTCGAGGCACTGTATGGGAGGCAGTGCAGGACACCATTATGCTGGAACGAAGTGGGTGAAAGGAAACTGTTAACACCAGAGTTGGTTGATACGACTGAGGAAAAGATAAGGATCATCAGAGAAAGGATGAAGACAGCTCAGGATCGCCAGAAGAGCTATGTAGACCGTAGAACCAGAGACCTTGAGTTTGAGGTAGGTGATTGGGTGTTCTTGAAACTATCTCCTTGGAAGGGAGTGGTACGTTTTGGTAGACGGGGAAAACTGAGTCCTCGCTACATTGGTCCGTATGAGATTCTGGAGAGGATAGGACCAGTGGCATATCGTCTTGCTTTACCATCGGAATTATCCAGAGTTCATAATGTTTTCCATGTATCTTTGCTCCGGAAATATCTGTTTGATGAATCTCATGTATTGGGAGAGCAGCCACTTGAGCTGAAGGATGATTTGACCTTTGAGGAGCAACCAGTGCAAATTTTGGATTGGAAAGAGAAGGTACTGCGCAGAAAGAGTATTCCTCTAGTTAAAGTGTTGTGGAGGAATCATAACGTGGAAGAAGCCACGTGGGAAACCGAGGAACTAATGCGGGCGCAGTATCCTTATTTGTTCCAAGGGTAGAGTTGAATTTCGAGGACGAAATTTCTTAAGGGGGGTAGATTGTAACAACCCGGAATTTCAATTATTGGATTTAAGTAAATTATTTATGTAAAATGACGATTTTGCCCTTGCTTGTTAAAGGGCTTGGGAATCAAGTTTTATTTCGAGACATTTTTGGTGGTGTTTTGCATACCGTTGCGTAGGTCTCGAACTCACGAGTTCGTAGACAGGCGGCACGCGGAAAACGGAGTTCGTAGACGAGAGTTAGGGGTCTAGATGTGCAAGGGCATTTTGGTAATTTTCCATGGAAGGGAGATATTTTGTTAACAAATCAGACTTATCTGATTTGTTTCATCCTCATCTTCATTTGATCTTCATCTCTTTCTTTCTCTCTGTGACAAACCTCCCAAACCACACCCGAAACCGAAGAAAAACCAAGAGAAAAACCAAAAGTCAACTTTGATTTCAAGGCTTCAACTTCCAGTCTTGATCAACTAATCGTGTTCTACTCCGTCCCGCGATCACAACCGTACCAACCATTGAAGGAGAGGACCACGGTGGAAGCAGAGCCGAGTAAAGGAAGTTTCGGACCTTCCGATCGATTTTTCGGCCAGCACAGGTACGTCTTTGATGTTTTAAGGTCATATTTGGATTCCTGTGTTCGAGTAGATAGATTTAGACGTAAAATTTGTGAAAAATGGTTGAGTTTTGAGGAAGTTGGAAAGCTTGGAGTTTCGGCCGGAAATGGAGGATTCCGGCGAAACCAGACGGCGGCGGAGGTGGTGGTCCGGTCATCTTCTCCGGCCAACCTCCGGCGACGGTGACGGCATCCGGTCATCTTCTCCGGCGAGTCGCCGGTGACCGGTCAGGCCGAGTGAACCGATTGGGTCAGTTGAACCGGTCGGGTCGAGTTGAACCGGGTCCAGCCGAGTTGGACCGGGTTGGACCCGTCCAGGCGCGTGGGTACTGTAGCAGGCGCGTGACCGGCGCGTGGAGGCGCGTGGCGGCGCGTGAGCGCGTGTTCCGACCTTCCGTCGGCGCGTGGCGGCGCGTGGGGCCGAGTCTGAGGTCACGGTGGCGCGTGACAAGTAGTTTTTGACGTTTCGGACCTGTTGGCGCAGGTTTCGAGTTGATCAGATGTCGTTTAGGGGCTGTTTCGGACGTTTTAAGGTTGCTGCGTTTTCTAGGCCAGCATAGTTAGACTCCCGGGGTTTATGGGGTTTATATTTAAGATTATTATTATTAGCTGGTAATCCCGATTATTAATTTGGACAGGCGATACTGCTCCGGGAACTTCAGGGGAGCGTACAGTTCGGGATTGAGCTTGCTTCGACAGGTTTGTGAGTGGACTTTGATTTATAAACTGTAATGCATGCATAAATGTATCTTTGATTTAAATACTGTTGTGTTTGGGTGCAATGAATTTCTGGATTTTAGAAATGATGCTGGACACATATTTTACAATATTTCAGTGAAAGTATGTTTTGAGAAATGACCTGATTTTGTACTCGATTTTGATATCGTTTTGACGTGGTGACTATTTGAGTATGTGATTTGGGTTTTGACTCATAATTGTGATTTTACCGATTTTGGCCATAAAATGATATTTTAAAGAATTTGGCTTAGGCCGCGAAACAAAGATTTCGAAGTATGGATTTGATTCACTGGTTCCCGTCCCGATGGTTATTGTTGCTCTGACTAGTGTTGAGGGGCCTTGCTCTACCAGTTGTTGAGGGTTCGGACCTTAGGTCTTGAGGGGCCTTGCTCCGCCGGGTCGCGAGACTGTCTATGCATAGTACAGATATTACCGACAGTACATATGGTACACAGAGTTGTACAGATTTGAACACATCTCAAGGGATACCCTGGTGTGTTATGAATATGTCGGGAACAGTGAATTTGAGATATTATGTGGCAGTTGGAACGAAATGATTTGAATTTGAGATAATTTGTGTCCAGATTGAACCAAATGATTTTAAACTCCTTTGAAGAGATTTTCAAACAAAATTGTGGATTACGAGGTATTTTTATTATACAGATTTTATGTGAGTCCAATTAAATGGTTTTAAAGATAAATGTGAATTTTGGATGATTTACATATGATGCTTTTATATGATAAATTGTTTTATGTTATGCATGCATGATTTTATAAATGGAGGGGAAGAAAGGTAATTCTTCGAAAAGGAATTTATAAATGATTATTTTTGTCCACTCACAACTTTTGTGTTTAAACCCCCTTCATGCAGTTGAGTAGAGTTGACGCGAACATTGATCTCGAGGCTGAGGCATTAGGATTTCGACTGCGCTGTGTTGTATATTTGAGTAGGATATCTAAATTTTACTCTTGATCCTACTTAGACGCTCTGATATTATGTTGTATTTGATTGGTCGTTAATTACGGGAATTATTGAGTGCTTAAGTCCCTTGTCTGACAAGAGGAAGTATTTATTATTGTTATTATAATTTGTAAGGATTGAAGGGTATTTTGGGAACCTTTTCTTAGGTTGTCAGACGGGATCATGGTTCTTCCCGGGTTTCGAGGGGAAATTCGGGACGGGTCCTGACAATTGGCGGGATCAGGGTTCTTCTCGGGTTTCGAGGGGAAATTCGGGACGGGTCCTGACAATTGGTATCAGAGCACTAGGTTAAATTCTTGTAGACTGTACACTACGTGTACAAATTTTGGTATTGATGAGTATAGTTCTTTTCAGCGTAATGCCTCCGAGACTCGAGTTCCGTCAACAGTCTGAAAACATTGGGGACACGCATGAATCTGCAGTGTAGCCTGATATGAGGCAAATACTGGAACAATTGGGTCACACGTTGACTTCTGTACTTCAGAGTAGGACTGCTACTGAAGGTTCAGACATTGAGAGAGCCCAGAGATTAGGGGCTACAATATTGATGGGCGAGTCTAGCCCAGAGGGTGTAGAGAATTGTCTCCGATTGGTTGGGACATGGGTATTAGTACTCCTACTGGGAATATGTTAGTGGCGAATCTCGTGATTCGTAGTTGTCCATTGTTAGTGGAAGGTCATGCATTAGAGGCAGATTTAATTCCCTTAGATATTTTTGATTTTGATGTGATTCTGGGGATGGATTGGTTGACTATGCACCATGCCTCTATTTATTATTATGACAAGAGAGTGGATTTCCGGAGTCCAGGTTTACCAGAACTTACATTCAGGGGAGATCGTAGGGTACTACCCTGTGGAGTGATATCAGCTTTAACCGCTGAGAAATTGCTGAGGAAAGGTTGTGAGGGTTATTTGGCTCATGTGTTTGATTCTCGGGATACTCCGATGAGAGTGGAGGATATTCCAGTGGTGAGTGAGTTCTCTGATGTGTTTCCAGATGATCTTCCGGGATTGCCACCTCACCGGGAGATTGAGTTCACCATCGAGCTTTTGCCAAGTACTCAACCTATCTTACAGGCACCGTATAGAATGGCACCGGCAGAATTGTGAGAGTTAAAGACTCAGTTGCAGGACTTGGTGAATATGGGATTTATTCGTCCAAGTGTTTCACCTTGGGGTGCACCAGTGTTATTTGTGAGGAAAAAGGATGGTGGTCTGAGGTTGTGTATCGACTACCGGAAGCTAAACATGGCTACGGTGCGGAATAAGTATCCTTTGCCAAGGATAGATGATTTGTTTGATCAACTTAAGGGGGCAAGATATTTTTCGAAAATTGACCTTCGATCCGGGTACCATCAGTTGAGGATCAGAGAAGGGAATATTGAGAAAACAGCTTTCAGGACTCGTTATGGTCATTATGAGTTCCTGGTGATGCCTTTCGGGTTGACTAATGCCCCAGCAGCATTTATGGATTTGATGAACAGGGTGTTCCAAAAGTATTTGGATCGGTTTGTGATTGTGTTCATCGATGACATCTTGGTGTATTCGAGGAGTGCTAAAGCACATGAGAAACACTTAAGGTTGGTGCTGAATATGCTTAGGAAAAAGCATTTGTTTGCCAAGTTCAGTAAATACCAGTTTTGGTTGACCGAAGTTGGATTCTTAGGTCATGTGATTTCGGCTGAGGGTATCAGCGTAGATCCCCAAAAGGTCGAGGCAATGGCAAACTGGGAGCAACCGAGGACAGTGACAGAGGTGAGGAGTTTTCTGGGTTTGGCAGGATATTATCGACGGTTTGTAGAAGGATTTTCTACGATAGCAGGGTCGTTGACTCGGTTGACGAGGAAAGGAGTTAAGTTTGACTGGGGAGCTGATTGTGAACAGGGATTTCAGGAGCTGAAGAGGAGGTTGACTTCTGCTCCAGTATTGACCCTTCCTGATGATACTGGTGGATTCGAGGTGTATAGTGATGCATCATTGCGGGGTATAGGCTGTATGTTGATGCAGCATGGAAAGGTGATAGCGTATGCTTCTAGACAACTTAAAACCCATGAGTTGAATTACCCCACACATGATTTGGAGTTAGCTGCAGTGGTGCATGCATTGAAAATCTGGCGACATTATTTGTACGGGGAGACATGTCGGATCTTCACCGACCATAAGAGTTTAAAGTACTTATTCACCCAGAAGGACCTGAATCTGAGGCAGAGAAGATGGCTTGAGCTAATAAAGGATTATGATTGTACTATAGAGTACCATCCAGGGAAAGCCAATGTTGTGGCGGATGCATTGAGCAGGAAATCCATGGGTTCTTTGGCCGATTTGCATACAGTCTACCTACCGTTATTGGTTGAGTTCCGTAGAGCAGGGATAGTACTGGACATGGATAGCCAGGGGGCTTTGTTGGCTAGTTTCCATGTGAGGCCTGTTCTGATTGATCGAATTATTGAGGCTCAACTCCAGGATCCTACATTGTGCATTATCAGGATGGAGTTGGAGGCTGGAAACAGGCAGGACTATGCGCTTAGGGATGATGGAGCCTTGGTTAGGGATGGCCGGTTGTGCGTACCGAATGAGTTGGAGCTAAAAAGGGAAATTCTTGATGAGGCTCATAGTTCGGCTTACGCTATGCATCCAGGAGGTACCAAGATGTATCATACCCTAAGGAAATACTATTGGTGGACTGGAATGAAAAGGGAAATTGATGAGTTTGTGAGTAGATGCCTGACGTGTCAGCAAGTGAAAGCAGAGAGGCAGAAACCATATGGGGCACTTCAACCATTACCTATTCTGGAATGGAAGTGGGATCACATTACGATGGATTTTGTGTATAAACTTCCAAGGACACAGCAGGGACATGATGGGATATGGGTAATTGTTGATAGACTCACGAAGTCTGCACATTTCTTGCCAGTGCGGGAAGATTTTCGGATGAGTCGGTATGCCAAATTGTTCATTGATGAGATCATACGACTACATGGGACTCCAGAGTCAATTGTTTCGGACAGGGATCCTAGATTTACCTCCAGGTTTTGGCGGAGTTTGCAGAAGGCTTTTGGCACTACCTTGCATTTTAGTACAGCTTTTCATCCTCAGACGGATGGTCAGTCTGAGAGGACAATCCAGGTTTTGGAGGATATGATGAGAGCTTGTGTACTACAATTTAAAGGAAACTGGGATTCACACCTAGCTCTGATGGAATTTGCTTATAATAATAGTTATCAGTCGAGTATTGGGATGTCTCCTTTCGAGGCACTGTATGGGAGGCAGTGCAGGACACCATTATGCTGGAACGAAGTGGGTGAAAGGAAACTGTTAACACCAGAGTTGGTTGATACGACTGAGGAAAATATAAGGATCATCAGAGAAAGGTTGAAGACAGCTCAGGATCGTCAGAAGAGCTATGCAGACCATAGAACCAGAGACCTTGAGTTTGAGGTAGGTGATTGGGTGTTCTTGAAACTATCTCCTTGGAAGGGAGTGGTACGTTTTGGTAGACGGGGAAAACTGAGTCCTCGCTACATTGGTCCGTATGAGATTCTGGAGAGGATAGGACCAGTGGCATATCGTCTTGCTTTACCATCGGAATTATCCAGAGTTCATAATGTTTTCCATGTATCTTTGCTCCGGAAATATCTGTTTGATGAATCTCACGTATTGGGAGAGCAGCCACTTGAGCTGAAGGATGATTTGACCTTTGAGGAGCAACCGGTGCAAATTTTGGATTAGAAAGAGAAGGTACTGCGCAGAAAGAGTATTCCTCTAGTTAAAGTGTTGTGGAGGAATCATAACGTGGAAGAAGCCACGTGGGAAACCGAGGAACTAATGCGGGCGCAGTATCCTTATTTGTTCCAAGGGTAGAGTTGAATTTCGAGGACGAAATTTCTTAAGGGGGGTAGATTGTAACAACCCGGAATTTCAATTATTGGATTTAAGTAAATTATTTATGTAAAATGACGATTTTGCCCTTGCTTGTTAAAGGGCTTGGGAATCAAGTTTTATTTCGAGACATTTTTGGTGGTGTTTTGGATACCGTTGCGTAGGTCTCGAACTCACGAGTTCGTAGATCGGCGGCACGCGGAAAACGGAGTTCGTAGACGAGAGTTAGGGGTCTAGATGTGCAAGGGCATTTTGGTAATTTTCCATGGAAGGGAGATATTTTGTTAACAAATCAGACTTATCTGATTTGTTTCATCCTCATCTTCATTTGATCTTCATCTCTTTCTTTCTTTCTGTGACAAACCTCCCAAACCACACCCGAAACCGAAGAAAAACCAAGAGAAAAACAAAAAGTCAACTTTGATTTCAAGGCTTCAACTTCCAGTCTTGATCAACTAATCGTGTTCTACTCCGTCCCGCGATCACAACCGTACCAACCATTGAAGGAGAGGACCACGGTGGAAGCAGAGCCGAGTAAAGGAAGTTTCGGACCTTCCGATCGATTTTTCGGCCAGCACAGGTACGTCTTTGATGTTTTAAGGTCATATTTGGATTCCTGGGTTCGAGTAGATAGATTTAGACGTAAAATTTGTGAAAAATGGTTGAGTTTTGAGGAAGTTGGAAAGCTTGGAGTTTCGGCCAGAAATGGAGGATTCCGGCGAAACTAGACGGCGGCGGAGGTGGTGGTCCGGTCATCTTCTCCGGCCAACCTCCGGCGACGGTGACGGCATCCGGTCATCTTCTCCGGCGAGTCGCCGGTGACCGGTCAGGTCGAGTGAACCGGTCGGGTCAGTTGAACCGGTCGGGTCGAGTTGAACCGGGTCCGGCCGAGTTGGACCGGGTTGGACCGGTCCAGGCGCGTGGGTACTGTAGCAGGCGCGTGACCGGCGCGTGAAGGCGCGTGACCGGCGCGTGAAGGCGCGTGGCGGCGCGTGAGCGCTTGTTCCGACCTTCCGTCGGCGCGTGGGGCCGAGTCTGAGGTCACGGTGGCGCGTGACAAGTAGTTTTTGACGTTTCGGACCTGTTGGCGCAGGTTTCGAGTTGATCAGATGTCGTTTAGGGGCTGTTTCGGACGTTTTAAGGTTGCTGCGTTTTCTAGGCCAGCATAGTTAGACTCCCGGGGTTTATGGGGTTTATATTTAAGATTATTATTATTAGCTGGTAATCCCGATTATTAATTTGGACAGGCGATACTGCTCCGGGAACTTCAGGGGAGCGTACAGTTCGGGATTGAGCTTGCTTCGACAGGTTTGTGAGTGGACTTTGATTTATAAACTGTAATGCATGCATAAATGTATCTTTGATTTAAATACTGTTGTGTTTGGGTGCAATGAATTTCTGGATTTTAGAAATGATGTTGGACACATATTTTACAATATTTAAGTGAAAGTATGTTTTGAGAAATGACCTGATTTTGTACTCGATTTTGATATCGTTTTGACGTGGTGACTATTTGAGTATGTGATTTGGGTTTTGACTCATAATTGTGATTTTACCGATTTTGGCCATAAAATGATATTTTAAAGAATTTGGCTTAGGCCGCGAAACAAAGATTTTGAAGTATGGATTTGATTCACTGGTTCCCGTCCCGATGGTTATTGTTGCTCTGACTGGTGTTGAGGGGCCTTGCTCTACCAGTTGTTGAGGGTTCGGACCTTAGGTCTTGAGGGGCCTTGCTCCGCCGGGTCGCGAGACTGTCTATACATAGTACAGATATTACAGACAGTACATATGGTACACAGAGTTGTACAGATTTGAACACATCTCAAGGGATACCCTGGTGTGTTATGAATAGGTCGGGAACAGTGAATTTGAGATATTATGTGACAGTTGGAACGAAATGATTTGAATTTGAGATAATTTGTGTCCAGATTGAACCAAATGATTTTAAACTCCTTTGAAGAGATTTTCGAACAAAATTGTGGATTACGAGGTATTTTTATTATACAGATTTTATGTGAGTCCAATTAAATGGTTTTAAAGATAAATGTGAATTTTGGATGATTTACATATGATGCTTTTATATGATAAATTGTTTTATGTTATGCATGCATGATTTTATAAATGGAGGGGAAGAAAGGTAATTCTTCGAAAAGGAATTTATAAATGATTATTTTTGTCCACTCACAACTTTTGTGTTTAAACCCCCTTCAGGCAGTTGAGTAGAGTTGACGCGAACATTGATCTCGAGCTGAGGCATTAGGATTTCGACTGCGCTGTGTTGTATATTTGAGTAGGATATCTAAATTTTACTCTTGATCATACTTAGACGCTCTGATATTATGTTGTATTTGATTGGTCGTTAATTACGGGAATTATTGAGTGCTTAAGTCCCTTGTTTGACAAGAGGAAGTATTTATTATTGTTATTATAATTTGTAAGGATTGAAGGGTATTTTGGGAACCTTTTCTTAGGTTGTCAGACGGGATCAGGGTTCTTCCCGGTTTCGAGGGGAAATTCGGGACGGGTCCTGACAATTGGCGGGATCAGGGTTCTTCCCGGGTTTCGAGGGGAAATTCAGGACGGGTCCTGACAAAGGTATATTTCTCTCCCAACGAAAATATATTCTAGACTGCCAATCAGAGGTGGGACTACTGGAATGCAAGCCTGCAGATACACCAATTTTCCAAAACCACAAACTGGGAGAATATCCAGACCAAGTTCCAACAAACAAAGAAAGATACCAAAGATTAGTTGGAAAACTTATTTATCTCTCACACACTCGCCTAGACGTTGCGTATGCGGTGAGTGTAGTGAGTCAATTCATGCATTGTCCGAGTGAAGATCACATGGAGGCAGTACTCATAATTCTTCGATACTTGAAGTCATCTCCAGGAAAAGGGATTATGTTCTCGAAACATAAACACCTCAGAGTCGAGGGATATACAGATGCAGATTGGGCAGGAAATATATCATATCGAAAATCCACCTCAGGGTATTTCATGTTTGTTGGTGGGAACCTGGTGACGTGGAGAAGTAAGAAGCAGAATGTGGTGGCCTTGTCAAGTGTTGAAGCCGAGTTCCATGGAATGGCTAAAGGTCTTTGTGAGCTTCTTTGGCTTAAAAAACTATTAGCAGAAATAGGTTTTGCTTCGAGTGGTGAAATGGACCTGTTTTGTGATAATAAGGATGCCATTGATATCTCACACAATCCTATCCAACATGATCGAACCAAACACGTGGAGGTGGACCGACATTTCATCAAACAAAATCTTGAGAGCAAGACAATTCGATTTCCTTTTATTAAGTCTGAAGACCAGTTGGCATATGTACTTACAAAAGCTGTATGCGGCAAGGTTTTTTACAACTCACTTGACAAGTTGGGCATGAGAGATCTGTATGCACCAACTTGAGGGGGAGTGTTGGCGTGAGTGGTATTAGAGAGATTCTAGGAGATTAGATTGGGCTTTGATTGTGTATCCCATGTTGTAAGGGATTCTAGGATAAACTAAAATAGGACTCCTAGACTAAATAGGACTCCTTATGTATATAACTACCTCCTATTGCATGAATTGTGACAATATGGACATTTAGAATATGTATAGTGTGTAAAAGATATGGAGAACAAATATCTGAGAGTGCTTATGGTATTTGTTTCTGGATGTATTATTTTTACCCAATTTGTAGCAACATAAAAAATTAATGCTTCATTTCTCTCCCATTCTCCATTGGATGAAGAAGATAGGAGTACTACCTACAAACATTTCTTTGAGAGGTACAATACTCCTATGTTAAATCAGTGTTTTCTTGAGGCTTTTGAAAAATGTAAACATCATCATGGTCCCAAATCAAAACAAGAATCCATTACATGTTTTGAAAATCAGTTCAAAGATTGTATTAAGAAATTCAAATTTGTCAAAGATTAATCTACTTTTTCTAGACTAGCGTATTTATAATAGAGAGGGCTTTGGATTTGAAGTCCGGTTTATAAACAATAAAAAAAAAAAACTTAACATATTCTCTATGGACCACTTTAATTAATGTACAATCAGAATCGCTTTAGCATTCGTTATACGTACACGACGACGTTATCCCGTTTACGCGCGTGTTGAATATACTCCTAACAAGTTTAGTTTTCCTCTTTATCACACTCCTTTTAATTTTTAGTTTTCAATTTTTTTTAAAGTGTAACAGTAATTTGATACTTTAGGATCGAGGTAAATGACATAATAAGTTCGGAAAAACTTTCAAAATATTTTTTGACTATTCTATATATTTTTTATGAATATTTAAAGAAAAATAGATAAAAGTATTCAAGAGAGTGACGCTTGCTAGCACCCTAAAGGTGCCTCCACTTGTGCCGTGAGAAAACCTTTTTTGTGCTGCAACATGTCATTCTCTTGAATTTATTATAATTTATGTTTTTCTCATCAAATAATCGTAAATAAAAAACTAAATAATCAGATAAATATACTGTAAAAATCTCCGCGCTTCTCATGACATTCTCTTCGATCTTATGGCTAACTTGAAATTAAGATTTGAATTTATAAGACATAAAAACAATTCTTCAACCCCATTTTTGATCTAATGCTACTAACTGTAGAGAAGTTCTGTCCGGAAACTAGTGTCACATGTAGTTTCAAAAGTTTGCCAAACAATGTGACTCCCTTGATTCAACCGAACAAAATTTTTATTGTCATCTAGAACGGCTGAAACAACAGATAATTGCCTAGTTTTACTTCTCCATATACTAACACCCTTCAAGAAATCAAATACAATTAGTTTGCTCAATTTGGAAAAATTATAAAAAGGAAAGAATCCAGAAAATGTGTTATCTTAAAAACTTACCTTTTTTTCATTTTAATGAAGTTATATAACACATCAACAATATATTAATTCTTTTTTCTTTTTCTTTAATATCTAGACGAGTATATAATTTTTAGTCGTTTGATCAAAGACACCCTAAGATTTTTTGTGTTTTCACAAACACCCCCTCAGGTTTTGGACCTTACACAAACACCCATTTAGGTTCCAAAAACATTACAGATAAACTCATTTTGTAAGTGATTATCAATTAAAAACTGACATCAACTTTAAAAATGACAAAATTGACCTTCTACAATAATATTTTCAGAATTAGAATGATAATGTATCCGAACAACTGTAAAGGCGTTTTAGTATTTACATAACTTATCTTACAATTAATTAAAGATTTTTCATATTTTATGGGTCATGTGTAATGTTTTTGCAACCTGATGGGGTGTTTATGCAAGGTCTAAAACCTGAGGGGAAATTTGTGAAAACACAAAAAACCTCAGAGGGTGTTTGTGTAAATATCCCTATAAAAAAAAGTACGCTAATAGAAAGTTTTTTTTTTGTCAAAAGAAAATTTTTCATCTTATAGAAAAATAAAAAGAATAAAAGGAAAGATTTATTACCACAAATATGAAAACATTTGTATTTAAAAAAAACACACATATGAAAAGATTGATATTTTCCCTCATTATATTAACCACATGTGGGGCACGACGTGGCAATCCTACGTCATTTTTTTAAAATTACCTATCTCAAAATAAAAACGAAAATAAAGAATAAAAAGTTAAAAATAAATAAGACAAAAAAGATATTTCTGGATGGTTTCATAACTTTTTTATAAACCCTAAGACTTTCATTATGCATCAAATCGTTTCCTTCCCAAAATATTATAAACTCTAAAAATTCAACCGTTCTTCACTCTATTTAATGGTGGATTTTATGGGCACCAAAAAAATCCTTTTGAGTTCTTTGAGACAGAGCAGATCTTGAGAATGTTTAAGTGATGTTGATAACCATGGCTTTCTGTCTTCAAAGGAGGAGAAGAACGGTTGAATTTTTAGGGTCTATGTTTTTGGTGAAACGACCCAGACCAAAAATTAATTTAATTTGAAAATTGGACGATTTTACCCTCGATTTTGGAAGGGTTCGGGAGTCACTTTTTGACAGGCAGTGCTTTTGGGAATTTTCTTGGGTCGTTGCGTAGGTCTCGAAGTCACGAGTTCGTAGAAAGGTGGCACGCGGAAAACGGAGACCCGGTGAGATCGTTACGGGTTTAGAAGCTTCAGGGGCAGTTTGGTAATTTTGGAAAAGTCCAAAATTTTGGGGGATACTTCTTCTCCCTGTTGGACCCTGCCCGGAGCAGTTTTTCGAACCTCTCTTACTCTCCTGCCCGACCCCCTCCGTGAGAACACCGAAAACCCCCACCCTCATCGGACTAATTCCAGTCCGACTCGATGGAAACCAAGGCCGGGAAGGTCTTCCCCGTAACCCCACGAGCAATTTGGGGTCACCATCGAGGTGGGAGCACCGCCGTAGACGACAGACGGAGGAGGGAGGTGGACCGAAGCTGCTCGACCATTTTTCGACCAAACTAGGTACGATCTCGGAATTCTGACCTCATTTTTGAATTCTTGGTGAAACGTAGATGAATTTACATGTGTGGATCGTGAAAATCGGTCAAGGAATCAAGGAGTTGGACGCTCGCCGAAAATGGCGATTTCCTGCGAGAATTTCCAGATTCCGACGACGGCGAACGGCGGCGCATCCATCTTTTCCGGCGAGTCATGGCGGACGGCGTCACGACCGTCTTCTTTTGCGAACTTCGGTGACTGATTCGGCTGGCGGTTGATGACGTTTGCTGTCAGTTGACCATTGAGTCAACTAACGCCGTCTAGGATTTGACGGAATATGCTGACGGTGTTAGCATATTCCATCAAAGGTTAACGGCGGTGGATGGAACCCTAACGCCGTCAGGGTTGACGGAATATGCCGATTCCGTTAGGAGATTCCGTCAGGGTTGATAAAATATTCTATCGTGAATAGTGCCGATGCGTGGGGGCGGGTGGCGGCATGTGAAGGCGCGTGGCGAGTGTTCCAGCCTTCTACCGGCGAGTGGCGACGCGTGGGATCGATTCCGAGGTCACGGCGACGCATGGCTAGGGTTTTGGGACATTCCGGATCGGATTTTGATGGTTTTGAAGCCATAGGAGTTCGTTTTAAGCCCCGTTGGAGTAATCCCAGCGGTATTGGTTAACCAACGGAGCGAGTTTTGACTCGGAAAGTTAAAGGAGCGAGGATATGTTTATATCCAAGGGTTCCTTGGGGCTGAGGTTGCCATGAGACGGTACCTTGGATGTACTATGAACGGACTGGATTTTCAGGATCACGGTGTATGCATACTTCTAGGTATTGGGTTATACCACGAGCTTCTCCGATGATTGGCGTGGAGGGTGTCTTTCTCCGCTACATTGTTGACGGTTCTCCAACTGGCGTTAGAGGGTATGTCTCCGCCAGATCGTCGAGGGGTTCTCCAATGTTAGCGTTCGAGGGATCTTTCTCCGCCGTATCATTGAGGACTGAAGTTGCTCAAGAGGAGCAGGGATATCAAGTTACCACTCGAGGTGCTCTGGAGGAGCAGGGATATCGACTTACCACTCGGGGTGCTCTGGAGGAGCAGGGATATCGAGTTACCACTCGGTGTGCTCTAGAGGATCAGAGATATCGAGTTACCACTCGGGGTGCTCTGGAGGAGCAGGGATACCGAGTTACCACTCAGGGTGCTCTGGAGGATCAGGGATGTCGAGCATGACTCGAAGTAAGTCAGTGAGACTCAATTCAACCAAGTCTGGTTACTTCGTCATCCGGGTCAGTGGGTTGGTGTGTGAGGTGACCCAGATGGACGAGTTATTGACGATTCGCAAGAGGCTTCAGCAGTGTCTTACCTACTGACATTTGGTGTCAGAATGTGTTACCTTTTCAGACCACCACTATTCCAAGGTTTCGGTTGTGACCTATAAGCTATCATGCGTCTGATAGGTAGGTTTAGTCAGTAGGTACAGAGAAGTTCTATCGGAACCCCTATAAGGTTTATTTAATATTTTTAATGGTATTCCTGGTAGTAAATTTTGTGGAAAAAGAGCTGTCAGACGGGATAAGGGTTTTTCGTGAATTTTGAGGCAAAATTCAGGAAGGGTCCTTATAATTGGTAATTATTGAGTTCATGCTTTTGGGTTAGACCCGTATTTGGCGATTTACTGGTTTTGGGCCATAAATGATTTTTCAATGACTTTGGCTTAGGCCAAGAAATAAAGATTTCAAAATACGAATTTGGTTTTCACTGATTTTCTATCCCCCGATGTAATGGTTTTCTCCGACTGACGTTGAGGAGTTTTGCTCCGCTGGTTCGTTGAGGGCTCCAACGCTGGTGTTCAGGGTTTTATCCGTCGGGTCGTTGAGGTTGTCTACGCATAGCACAAGTTTTTGCACCACTCGAGGTATATCGGGTGTGCATGGTCATGGTTTTCTCCGACTGGCATTGAGGAGTTTTTCTCCGCTGGTTCGTTGAGGGCTTCGACGCTGGTGTCGAGGGTTTTCTCCGCCGGGTCGTTGAGGCTATCTACGCATAGCACAGGTGTCAGCACACCTCGAGGTATCTCGGGTGTGTGGTGGATATGTCGGGAACAGTGGGTTTGGTGTGTCCAGGTTGATTTACATGATTTTTTAAACTCCTTTGAGGAGGGTTTTCAAAGTAGGGTTGCGGACCACGAAATGTTTTCATTATTTGGATTTTCGTGGGTCCCACCGAATGTTTTACAAAAGATGGATTTTTTTTCGGTAACCTTTTGGCTTATCTTTATGAACTTGTTTGAAAAGAAATGTTGTGTATGCACGCATTGTTTCATACATGATGAAGGGTATTCACCATCACGTATTCGTCAAGGTTTTCTCCGACTTGCGTAGGAAGGTAATTCTCCGCCAGATCGTTGATGGGTTCTCTGATGCTGGCGTTGCAAGGTAGTGCTCCGCTAGATCGTTGAGGCTGACTGCACTTGGTACACGTGACCCTATCTGACACCTGGCTTCGAGTTATGTTCGGTCATGCGACGTCATGAAGTCATGTTGGGAGTAGGACCCACTGTGGACTTCCCCGGCTCAGTGACCTTCTTCGAGGTGTGTTCTGGGTTGAATGGATTCTGGTGCCTTCAGAATGTCTCTTGGGTGTTGTTCTCGCCTATGGGTTGTTGTTGAGACTAGAATAGGGAAATGTGCAGAGAACACAGGTTCTATTGGGAATCGCATTTGGGGCCCAATTCGTGTCGGTGGTGACACGAGAGAACTTGAAACAGGAGGTTTGTCCTTTGACCTGAGTTAAGGGAATTTCGGGGATGAAATTTCTTTAAGGGTGGTGATTTGTAACGAACCATACCAAAAATTAATTTAATTTGAAAAGTGGAAGATTTTACCCTCGATTTTGGAAGGTTTCGGGAGTCACTTTTTGACAGGCAGTGTTTTTGAGAATTTTTCTTGGGTCGTTACATTAGTCTCGAACTCACGAATTCGTAGACAGGCGGCATGCGGAAAACGGAGACCTGGTGAGATCGTTACATGTCTAGAAGCTTCAGGGGTAGTTTGGTAATTTTGGAAAAGTCCAAAATTTTGGGGGATATTTCTTCTCCCTGTCGGACCCTGCCCGGAGCAATTTTTGGAACCTCTCTCTCTCATGCCCGACCCCCTCAGTGCGAACACCAAAAACCCCACCCTCATCGGACTAATTCCGGTCTGACTCGATCGAAACCAAGGTCGGGAAGGTCTTCCCCGTAACTCCACGAGCATTTTGGTGTCACTATCGAGGACCGTCGTAGATGACGGACAAAGGAGAGAGGTGGACCGAAGCTTCTCGACCATTTTCTGGCCAAACCAGGTACGATCTCGGAATTCTGACCTCATTTTCGGATTCTTGGTGAAATGTAGATGAATTTATATGTGTGGATCCTGAAAATCGTTTAAGAAATGAAGGAGTTGGAAGCTCGCCAGAAATGGTGATTTCCGGCGAGAATTTCCAGATTTCGGCGACGGCAAAGGACGGCGCACAGCGGAGCAGCCGTCTTCTCCGGCGAGTCGCATGCGAGACTCCGGCGGACTGTAGCGCGGCCGTCTTCTCCAGCGAACTCCGGCGACTGGTTCGGCCGGCAGTTGATGACGTCAGCTGTCAGTTGACAGATGAGACAACTGACGCTGTCTAGGATTTGATGGAATATTCTAATGGCGTTAGCATATTCCGTCAAAGGTTAACGGCGGTGGACGGAACCCTAACGTCGTCAGGGTTGACGGAATATGCCGATTCTGTTAGGAGATTCCATCAGGGTTGACGAAATATTCTACCGTGAATAGTGTCGGCGCGTGGGGGTGCGTGGCAGCGCGTGGGGGTGCGTGGCAGCGCGTGGTGGTGTGTGAGTGCGCGTGGCGAGTGTTTCGGCCTTTTACTGGCGCGTGGCAGCGCGTGGGTCCAATTTCGGGGTCACGGCAGCGTGTGGCTAAGGTTTTGGGACATTCCGGATCAGATTTTGATGGTTTTGAGGCCATAGAAGTTCGTTTTAAGCCCCGTTTGAGTAATCCTAGCGGTATTGGTTAACCAACGGAGCGGGTTTTGACTCGGAAAGTTAAAGGAGCGGGGATATGTTTATATCAAGGGTTCCTTGGGGCTGAGGTTGCCATGAGACGGTACCTTGGATGTACTATGAACGGACTGGATTTTCAGGATCAGGGTGTATGCATACTTCTAGGTATTGGGTTATACCACGAGCTTCTCCGATGATTGGCGTGGAGGGTGTCTTTCTCCGCTACATTGTTGACGGTTCTCCGACTGGCGTTAGAGGGTATGTCTCCGCCAGATCGTCGAGGGATTCTCCAATGTTGGCGTTCGAGGGATCTTTCTCCGTCTTATCGTTGAGGACTGTGGTTGCTCAGGAGGAGCAGGGATATCGAGTTACCACTCGGGGTGCTCTAGAGGAGCAGGGATATCGAGTTACCACTCGAGGTGCTCTAGAGGAGTAGGGATATCTAGTTATCACTCGGGGTGCTCTGGAGGAGCAGAGATATCGAGTTACCATTCGGGGTGCTGTGGAGGAGCAGGGATATCGAATTACCACTCGGGGTGCCCTAGAGGAGCAGGGATGTCGAGCATGACTCGGAGTAAGTTAGTGAGACTCAATTCAACCAAGTCTGGTTACTTCGTCATCCGAGATAGTGGATTGGTGTGGGCGGTGACCTAGATGACGAGTTATTGACGGTTCGCAAGAGGCTTCAACAATGTCTGACCTACTGACATTTGGTGTCAGAGTGTGTTACCTTTTTGGACCACCACTATTCCGAGGTTTCGGCTGTAACCTGTAAGCTATCTGACGTCTAACAGGTAGGTTTAGTCAGTAGATACAGGGAAGTTCTGTTGGAACCCTGATAAGGTTTATTTAATATTTTTAAGAGTATTCTTGGTAGTAAATTTTGTGGAAAAAGAGCTGTCAGACGGGATAAGGGTTTTTCGCGGATTTCGAGATGAAATTCGGGAAGGGTCCTTACATTTGGGGAAGGAGATGATTTGATGCGGAATGAAATTTTTAGAGTTTATGTTTTTTTGGGAATGAGACAAATGATATAGAATGAAATTCTTATTATTTATCAAACAATAAGTAAATATTTTTTTTTTTTCCATTTTTGATTATCTTTTTTTTTTATTTTTTATTTTTTGTTGAGATAAGTAATTAAAAAAAAAATGACATTGGATACAAAAATTGGAATTATAGTTAGTATCCGTAGCATTATTTTTAATTGAAATTGAAAGTGTTTACCATAATTATTCTGGAGATTGATTAGGAGTCGCAAACGTATTCAAATACCTCCCCGAAATTTCAGTCCCCACCGCCGCAGGCTCTGAACTCCTCTATCTGAAATCCACAGTGTCCGGGGCCGTCATCCTCCAGCTCGGTTCTCCTACACCCAAACCAAACCTCTTCCCACTGGACGACGATAATCCGGCGCAAAAGAAACACTGCCGTTCGGTTTAAGCTTACTGAAATAAGCCATTGTAGGCTCTAAATCTAAAACCAAAGGATTATTTGATTGAAGATGCAGCACGACGAAGTCGAACACCAGTTTCAACTTTCTCACATTTCTTCATTAAAAAAAGCTTTTCCCAATCCTTTCTCCATTTCAACCCATTGCCCCTCTCAGCGTTGTCCAACTTGTTTTCTCTTACCCACAGAGCTCTTGCCCCTTGGCTTTCATTGCCCCTTAGTTTTCATTCCTTCAACTGTTCAACCTTAATCCTTATCTCAGGAAAAAAGCGGCTTTTGAAAAGCTTTTCAGGAAAACAAGAAGAGAAAAAGAGAGTAAAAGTCCTTTCTTCAAGCCTGAGAATCTGAGATTTGAAATTAATTTTGTTTAGGAGAAACTGAGAAAGTCTTCCTGGATTGATTCTACTTGGAGATAAACTGGTTGGTAGTGTAATACTCACTCTCTATGCTTTAAGTTTCATTTTTTTTGTTCTTTTGCAAATCTCACTCAGTCATAGTTTAAAGAAGCTTCAAAACCCCTGCCATTGTATGTGTTTAATTGCTGCCAATTTAGGGGTTAATCCATTGCAGAAGCTTGTTTCAAAAATGGGTTAATCCATTGCAGAAGCTTGTTTGGGTTCTCTCATTTTATTGTCTATTTTATGATTTTGTAGGTTTCCTGTATTTCCAAGGTTTTAATCTTCAAAGATGAAATGGCTGCAATATCATTTTGCAGAGTCTTCAACCTTTTAAGCCATGAAAGTGATTGCCTTGCCTAAATAATGTATCCAATTGGCCTAATTTTGGGTCCCATTTATGCCCAGAAATCAATTTAATAACCGCTTTATAATCCCCTAAAATTCTAAATTTTACTCCTTTACAGCTCATTTTTTGTCATTTTTGTTCTCCTGCCTTAATCACTTAGTCAATCTCTGTGTGATTCTTCAAAATTTTGAATGCTCATATGTCATGATGTTTCTGATATGGTCATGGTGTTATTATTCCGCACTTGCTTGTTGAATTTCTGGAGTTTTGAAAAGTCGTTTCAGGTAATAAATTCTGAATCTTTCATTCCTTCTTGAATTAAATGAAATTATTTTTATTGATATTTCTTTGAGCTTATCATAAAATCCTGGAACTTCAATTCTCTTTTGTCCTAAAAACAATGAAATCTACCTGAATATTTCCCTTTTATGCTTATGAGTTGTCTTGGTTCTTGCCATTTCTACTTGGCAATGGCCTTGCTCTTGAAGGTGTGGGAACTAGAACACCTTTTTCACTTGCTTCTGTTTTCTCCTGTAAAATTTCTTAGTGATTCAGCACTTTGAGGCGGTCATAGTACTAACTTGTTGTTCTTGTAGGATCTATAAAGCATATTCAGATATGCTTGAACTGGACGGACTTGTCCTTAAATCGTCTTTGCTGCTATGCATAATTCTTGAGTTCCTTCTACATTCTCTTGCCGCTTCAGAGATTCCCATGGGTTCAAAACTTTCTGTAGTTGATAAAAACATGTGGGTCTCTCCTAGTGGTGATTTTGCATTTGGATTTTTCGGCAGTCCAGATCAACCAAACCACAGTGTTGGGATCCGTTTCAATTCAAAGTCTGTTCCGCCTGACAAACAAACTGTGGTGTGGATGATTCCTGGAGCTGATCCTATTCTTGGTAACAGCCCTTATGTCCAGCTGACCTCGGAGGGTGAACTAATTGTATTTGATTCCTTGAAGGGTGTTACTATATGCTGAAGTAAAACTAGGCAATTATCTGCTGTTTCAGCTGCTCTAAACGACAATGGAAATCTTGTCTTGTTGAATCTAGAGAGACATTGTTTGGCAAACTTTTGATACTCCATGTGACACACTGGTTCCCGGGCAGAACTTCTCTATGTTTCAAACACTTCGTGCTGCAAACAAGAATTCTATGTCCAGTTATTACACCCTTTTAATGAAAGCTTCTGGTCGCTTGCAACTCCGATGGGAAAGTAATGTCATCTATTGGACAAGTGGAGGCCCTTCAGACCCTTCTAGTTCAAACCTCAGTGCTGTCCTCACCTCTGATGGAGCCCTACAACTCCGTGACCAAAACTTGAAACCTGTTTGGTCGCTGTTCGGGGAAGATTATAACGACTCCATAAGTTACAGATTTCTTAGGCTAGATGTTGATGGTAATCTTCGGTTATACTCATGGATAGAAGCTTCAGAATCATGGAGATCAGTTTGGCAGGCTGCTGAGAACCAGTGCAACGTCTTTGCAACATGTGGCCGACAAGGTCTCTGTTTCTTTACTGAATCTGGGTCCCCTGATTGCAAATGTCCGTTTAAGCATACAAATGGGTCCATTACTGAATGTTTGATTCCAAATTTTCCCTGTCCTGATTCGGTCATGCGCGGTTATAATCACATTTTCCTATACGCAATGTACCCACCAATTGATTATTTGGTTGCCAAAGTTGGTTTACAAGAATGTAAAAGCTTGTGTCTGAATGACCCTAATTGTACAGCTGCTACCTTCTCAAATGATGGAACTGCATGATGCTTAATGAAGAGAACACAATATGTTACTGGCTATTCAGACCCTTCACTAAGTTCAACATCTTTTGTGAAGACATGTTCAGAATCTTCCGATCCATTGGCTGTAAATCCTAATGTCTCGATGTCTGCCCCTCCACTCAAATCTGACAAGTTTTGTTTTGCTTGTCTAATTGGAGCAGCCTCAGGAATGTTTCTAGCATTTTTTTTATTCCAATTGGCAATTGGTTTCTGGTTCTACAGGAGAAGAATTTTGGTTAGGAAGAATGCCGCTTTTGCTTATACCAGCCGCACCACAAATGGTTTGATTGTTTTCTTGTTCTCTGAAATTGAGGAGCTTACAGAGAACTTCAAGCATCAGATTGGGCCAAAGATGTTCAAAGGCGTCCTTCCAAATAAAAAACCAGTTGTAATCAAAGATCTCAAGGTGACCATAGAAGAAAGAAAATACCAGAGTGCAATTTCAAAGATAGGAAGCATTCATCATAAAAACCTTGTGAAGCTGCAGGGTTACTGTTGTGAGTTAGATCACAGATTTGTAGTTTATGAATATGTCAAGAATGGTTCTGTGGAGAAATATATAGAAGATCTTAAAATGTCTAAGAAGCTGACTTGGGGAAAGAGATTTGATATATGCGTAAGTGTGGCAAGGGCCATTTGTTATCTACATACAAGCTGTAGGGAATTTATGAGCCATGGGGACATGAAATGGGAGAATGTGGACTTGGAAGAAAATTTAGAGGCCAAGGTGACTGAATTTGGACTTGGGAAAGTAATCAGTAAGGCATCATACTTATCTGCAGAGAGGGATGTAGAGGACTTTGGTAAAATGGTGTTAGTATTGGTTAGTGGGTGTAGAGGAGTTGGGGACCTCTGTGAGTGGACATACAAAGAGTGGATGGAAGGGCATCCAGAGAATGTAGTAGATAGAAGAATAAGTGGCAGATCTGCAAGAGCTGGAATGTACTTTAAGAATTGCATTTTGGTGTCTTCAAGTTGATGAACAGCGAAGACCTTCAATGAGAGAGATGGTTAAGATGTTGGAAGGCACATTGAGTGTTGATCCACCACCTCCCCCTTTTACATGTCAGGGACCGGATGAAAGAGAGGAGCCATTCAATGTAGGCTCAGAGCCATATAATCCAGCTATATTGGAGAATTCTTGAAGTATCTTTAGAGTTTCAAGCTGTGTATAGTAGGACTAACAAGCAGAGACAATTTGGCCTTGTGTTCTTTTGTTTCAGATCAGCCTAACAACAAACTTCCCCCCTATCTGAGTTTGACCATAATGGAATGTCATTTTGTCATAAATTTTGGAATTTCATGTTTAGTATTGAAATATAATTTAGATTGTAGTCACATAAGATATCTCCAAGGAGACAGATGGAGTTTTTTCTCAGGTAAGACTTTTCATTTGGTTTCCACAGGTACATTTCCTATAAATCTGGATTATATTTTGGTTATGAGAGGGGTGGTATTTCTTTTTAATGAAGGTAGTTGTTGTTGGCTTGAATTTTAATTTTTTTTTAAGATTAATATTTTGCATCTTCATGTCTAGATCCATTGATGCTTCTGATTGAAAGTGTTAGTTGGGTGTTACGATGATGTTGAGCTGGTTATCAGCTGCTTTGTTTTTCGTTATTGCACTCGTGGATTATCTTGGGTTTCTTTTGTCAAGTTGTTGTTTCCCTCCCCCATGTTTTAGTCGATCTTTCTTGCTTAAGAGCAGAAGATGATAGAGTAAAGGTGATTTATTTACTGGAGGGACAGCATCGAACTCAATGAAACCGAGGAAAATCTTCGATAGGCGTCTTGGAATTCTTCGCCATTTCAGCCTACCAAATGAGCTTCGAGTCGCAGGCGGCTGGGTCCATGATAAGGTTCGTTTGTATGAATCGTATTGATTAATTGGTGTTTGGACGGGGGAAAAGGGTTTCCTTGGACAAATAGATATCAATTGATCTTTAAATTTTGTGCATTTTGGATTTTCAGCTTCTGGGGAAGGACTGTTATGACCTTGATATTGCCTTGGACAACATGCTGGGCACCGAATTTGGTTGAGGAGGTCAGAGAGTACTTGTTACATGTTGGGGAAGAGGCTCAAGGGATTGCTGTAATTGCATGGTATGTGGCTCTGCAGTTGCATTTGCATGTACATTGTTCACTGTACTGGTATTTCTTACTTTGGTTTTGTTGTTTGTGTTTATTGTTTCCTGATATAAATATCCATGTCTTGTGTCTGAGGGTGTGAGCATACTAGAATCGAGCCTTGTGCATTGCAGTTGCACAACTTATTGCAAGACTCATTTCCAAAGTAACCATGGTTAACTTTAAAGTTTACATAGCACTGAATTTTGGTCTCACATTTTACTTAGTAATTCATTTTCTTCTTTTAACTACTACGAAATTTCCATCTAGAGGAGAAAAAATGAGCTATTTAAATTTGAGTGTATGTTGGTCAATATGATAGTTGGAGAGTTACTTGAGACGAAGGACAACTACTTAGCTTCCTTTAGACACATAATTGTTACTTTCTTTTTCAAAATTCTTTGGTACTTAAAACAAATTTTCGGCCATTTTTCTAAATTCTGACTAAAGATTTCCTCCAACATCGACATTTTGAACCCTGGATGTAGCAACGTATACAGGTTAGAATAAAGGATAATTATTGCTGGGCGAATGTACCTTAATCATCTAGAGAGTATAGAATTTGTGTATTCCAAAAAGCTTTGTCAATGTTTTCTGGTGCTTAAGCAATTTTCTGTGAAATTTCCTAAATTTGTACTAATAAATCTTTCACACATAGATTTTTTTAACCTTGGATATAACAGCATACCTCTGTGACATTTTATACTTGAATAATTTTAATTATGTCCGAAATGAGGTTTGCAAAAGGCATATATAGTGTTTCCTGGTAAAGCAGTCGATTAGAGTTTGTGAAACCTGGAGTCTATTGTTATTTTAGCTTATTTTTACTTCTAACTAGATGAAAAAAGGGAAAAAAAGGAACAAAAAGTGTTATTTCTTAAATAAGATTCTCATGCTTTTATGTGTCTTCGTTCAACTTAGCTGAAGAATCTTGATATGTGATTTGTCAAGTCAGAATTAGCACAGGAAAAGTTTGTATGGAATCTGGACTTAGGTGACAGATTTTTTTATTTAATCAGAACGGGAAGCAGCTCCGAGTTATTGATTTATAATTTAGGTTTGGAACAGGCCCGCCCTTTTTGTTCCATTGAATCGTAAATAAAATAAAATGGTTTATGCAATTTATGATAGTAATTATAAATGCTGGACTTTTTAAATTGCTAAATTTCTTTACTTAATTTCAGATTCATGTTTTGAACTACATTTTCCTGGACTCCCTTAAGCGAAATCCAGTGATGCTGAAACGGTAGACTTGTTTGGGCAGGAGACTTGTTTGATGTTCCTCTTACCTCCAAATCTCCAATTCTCCAGTGTTGACAGGTATGGCTTTCCTTGTGTCCTTACTGCTTAACTTTTTTTCTTAGAAATAACAACTGTGATAAGCGGGTATATTAGAGCATCTCCAACCACACTCCTCATTTCTAAATTGAATTTTAGCTAAAAAAACGAAATAAAATTATTTGGCTTATTACTTAAAATGCACCCATAACACGCCACGCATTCTCAAAATGTACAATGAACTGCAATTTGCCTCAGTTTGTACCTTGAACAGTAACACCCTAAAAAACGTTGCACCATTTCACTCACACCGGTACTAACGCTGTTTAGGATGGTTATGTAGCAGGGTATTTTGATCATTAGTTTCATTTAATCGTAATTAAAATAAAATGATTTATGCAATTTATGATAGTAACTATAAATGCGGTTGGTTGACATCTCTTGATATCCAGGTCTGTTTTTAAATTGCTAAATTTCTTTTCTTTATTTCAGATTCATGTTGTGAACTACATTTTCCGGGTCTCCCTTAAGCGAAAATCCAGTGATGCTGAAACAGTACGTTTGAGTCCACTTCTCTCCCCTTTTTCACACATTCTGTGCAAATACTAAGCTGGTAGTTATATCAAGACTTTCTGAAGCTGCAGTTATTTTAAATTTGTTATTAATGTCGCTTTTGAATTTGATTCCTTATTTTGCATCAAGTGAGGATTTACTACTCTCTGGAGTTGATTGGGCAGGAGACTTGTTTGATGTACCTCTTACCTCCAAATCTCCAGTGTTGACAGGTATGGCTTTCCTTGTGCTCCTTACTCCTTACCCTTTTTTCTTAGAAATAACAACTGTGATAAGGATGCTTTTTCTTAGAAATAACAACTGTGATAAGGATGCTGCTACGGGTACCAACTACTTTCTCAATTATTTTATACCAACAGATGCGGCATATGACATGGCATTTCAGTGTCATATTTTGATTTCAATTATGCAACCATTTTCATTAATCAATCTCATTAACAAATAAAAAAAAATATGGATAAACGCAAGAATCAACAATGGCCTAGACTCCATCATCCATGGAAGAGTGTTTCTACCACTGCCCTTCATGGCTCTACCACCCCAATGACGTTGCTGACGATCTACCATGCCGTCAAATAAGAAATGAGTTTAGATGGCCACTTCCGTGGTGGAGAAGTGAGAAAAAAAATAATTAGGCATGAGTTAACAATTTGTTATTTCTTTTATTGGATTCTTGATCAAAATATTTGCTTACCATAGTTTATATCTTTTAGAATAACAGTAGACATTATCGTGTTTCAATTTTAGCAATTGATGTTCTTCCTAATAAAAGCCAAAGTTCCAAACCCAGATTAATATTGACATAGATAATTACAAATCACAAACAGAATGGATGATGTGACTGGTTGTTTTGAGCAGTGGTGGAACTTTGAACGTCGATGGTAGCAAAATGAAGGATGACGTGGCTAGTTGTTTTGAGCGGTGGTTCTGGATTCATGGGTGATGGCAGCAGTGGATGGCAATTGCTGGTGAAGGTAAAAAACGGAGTAATTATTTGACTCAACCCTAAAATTGTGTAATTAAAACAAGTGATGTGTCTTAAAAAAAGTGATGTGGCATATGATATGTATTGACAACTCATATGCCACATCATAATTAAAAATTGGGATTTTAGTTTATGCCTCTAGTTTTATTGTTGTTAAAGGAATAAGTGAGATATTGCTGTTTAATTGCTAGGTATATTTTTGTCTTTTATAAATTGTTGATTTTCTTTCTCATTTTATTTTATGGGAAAAATTATAGTTAAATAAAAAGGACATAGCAGTCCACGTAACTTGCCACATGTCATCAAGCCACTTAAAAATCCTAGACGATAATCGGGCGTTTGGGTTGGGCCTAGTGCCTAGGGCCCGAGGAGGTTTTTTTTTCAATTAAAAAATAAAAAAGTTAATAATATATAGAGTACTTTCAAAAAAATTTAGACTTATGAGTTCTTTTAAAGACAAAATAATTGTACTGAAAACGTACATATGACTTCTAAATAAATGTTGATGCCCAAAATGTGTCAACCTGAAAACGTACATATGACTTCTAAATAAATGTTGATGCACAAAATGTGTCAACGTAGATGTGGTACCTTGTGGTCGTCCAGTGCACCACGCTCCCTACTTTAGTACCTGTTTCAAGAAGAGAAGGTGGTCATCGATTAGGGGTAGGCACCCGTGTGGTGCCGGCCTAAGAGTCTCCAACACCCAAGTAAGTGTATGGATAAACAGGGTAAGTAGTAATTTGGAAAATTGCCCCTCTTTTATATGTTTGTTGAGGGGAGGATAAATGCCTTCTTTCTGTGGTGCCGACATGTGGCACGTAGGTGGAGGGTGGATTTATGCCCACGTAGGATCTAGTATTGTTGGTTTGATGGGCTTGGTTGCTTGTGGGTTTGGTTCCACGTGGGGTTGCGCCTGCTTGTAGGTTTAGTTTACTTGTGGGCTTGGGCCAGGTTGTGGGTTTGGTCGTAGTTATTTGTTTATTGGGATTGGTTATATACGGTGTCAACAATAAACATAATAAAAAACACAAACATGAAAATTGGAAAAGTGAGTGTCCGAGTGAAAGACCTAGGAGGATTTTCCCAAAATTGGGGTTCTTCTTGGTTGATATTTCCATATCACGATCCATAGTTAGTAAGCATGTTATTGATGTATTATCATCATTACGAATATAAAACCATTGGGCTAGTTTTTTGGGAATGTTCTCAGGCCTATACACCTAAGCAAGAAATGTACTTTATTCTCTAATCATTAATCTTCTAATAATGCATTTTTCATTTTCCTTACTGGATTTCTTCTACGAGAAATCAAAGATTTTTTGGCCAACATTGATTGTACTGAAGATCCTCTAAGCAATAACTTTTATTTTTGTGACATTAATTTCCGCAACTTTGATTTGGTGACACTTTCTATAAAAAATAATCACGTACCCTCAAATGAAATGTTATCCTTGGCTTTATTATTATTTTGAAACAAAACGTAACCTAAATAAAAACGACTCACCTTCGTGGCGAAATTGTAAAGCCTACTTGAAGACCCCCAACTCTCACAATATCTTTGAAAGATTAATTTGTGACTCTTGCTACAATGGTATTGCTAAATTTTCCAATATATATAAAAAAAATTTAGAAAGTTTGCATAACTTTGAAGTTCTTTGATGATATATTAATATATATATATGAAAAGGGTGTAAGATACATTAAAACCTAATAGTGTAAATATGAACATTTAGAATATGTAAAGTGTGTAAAAGATATGGAGAAAAACTATTTGATAGTGCTTATGGTATTTATTTTGGATGTATTATTTTTACCCAATTTGTAGCAAGCATAGAAAATGCTCCATTTCTCTCCCATTCTCCATTGGATGAAGAAGATAGGAGCATTACCTACAAACATTTCTTTGAGAGGTACAATACTCCTATGTTAAATCAATGTTTTCTTGAGGCTTTTGAAAAATGTAGGCATCATCATGTTCCCAAATCAAAACAACAATCCATTACATGTTTTGAAAATCAGTTCAAAGATTGTATTAAGAAATTCAAAGTTGTCAAAGATTAATGTACTTTTCCTACTAGAGTATTTATAATAGTGAGGGTTTGAATTTGAACACCCCCGTAACAATAAAAAATAAAAATATTCTCTATGGACCACTTTAATTAATTTACAATAAGCATCACCCTAGTATTCTGTAAACGACAACGTGAGCCGGTTTCTGCACGTGTTGCGTGCTCCTTAACAAGGTATAGTTTTCTTCTCTATCATACTCCTTTTAATTTTAGTTTTCAATGTCTTTAAAGTGTAACAGTAATTTGATACTTTCGGATCGAGGGGAACGACATAACGAGTTAATAGAAATTTTCAACATACTTTTCAGTTATTCTACATATTTATTATGAATATTTTAAGAAACGTAGGTAAAAGAATTCAAGAGAGTGACACGTGACAACACTAGAAAGGTGCCTCTATTGATGACGTGAGGAGACACCTTTATGTTGCTGTCACGTGTCATTCTTTTGAATTTATTATAATTTATGTTTTTTTTTATCAAATAATAGTAAATAAATACAAAAATTCAGATAAATATACTGTAAAAATCTATGCACTCCCCGGGACATTCTCTTTGATCCTATGGCTTGAAATCATCATTTAAATTTATAAAAAATAAACACAATTCATCAACCCATTTTTGACCTAATACTACTAACTATTTTCTTTAGGGTGTGTTTGGATGGAAAACTTGAAGGTGGTATTTGGGCTTTTGGGGAATTTAAAGTTCCAATGGGCCCAATGACTTGTTTGGCAATTAAAATAGTGGAACTTTAGAAATTCCACATCATTTTTATGTGGAATTTTGACTCTCAAAAGTTCCGCTTTCAAGTAACACCCTCGGAGGCGGAACTTCGGCGTTCTTCATTCGCGCGTTCTTCATCCTCGGAAACGCACCTCTTCACCGTCGCCTCTGCAAAAACTTTGCCGGCCTAATCTCAGGTACATAATCTTATCTTCTTCTCTCTATAATTTTTGGCTTCTCATCTGATTTAGTTTCTCTGGGCTCATCTTCTTTTCTCTTGTTCTACTAAATTTCAATTTCGACGGTATGAGCTTTGATTTGATTCTCAGCTGGTTGATTTCAACTTTTTTACTGTTGTTTTGATTAAATTTTAATGGGTTTAGAGTTAAATTCTCAATGGACTTATGGGTTTAGGGTTTCTAAGTTCAAGTCTCCTAAGATACTAGGTTTTTTTTAAGAGATTGTGAGTTTATCATGTTAAGTCAATTCCTGTTGATGGTTGCTCTATATTTTCTTTGATTGAGCTACTGAAAATTTTATAAAAGTTTTGCATCTAGCATTATATGAGCATTTGATTGAGCATTAGTGCCTACGGATAAACTTAGTAGTAATTTGGAAGTTTTCTGTCACTTTTGAATGTTAGATCAGTGTTCGTCTGTCACCTTCTAATCCCGCTCCAGATTTGTACTTCCTGAAAAGATAACAAGTTTATTGTTCCATACTTCCTAATACAGAGCCAATCTTACCACGTTTCTCAAGTTCATAGTGATCTTATTGTTCATGTACAACTTATCAATATCTGTTTGTAGGGTTGTAGTTCATTGTATATCTCTTTTGAGTTATCTAATATACTATAAATATGGTGTTATTCTTAATATGTCACGCTTTTCCATAAAGAAGCTTTCCTTATTGTTTTGTGATAATTATCAGAAGATCTTTTATCCATGTCAAAGGAATCTTTAGTAAGGCATTCTTATTTTTTTTTTTTTTTATCAAAGGATAGACGATTTTATTAATTCAAGTGCAAAATGGGAGCCCAAATACAAAGGATAAAAGAAGGCACAACCAAGAAAATTACAAACAAAATAAAAGTCCTAACCACATACAATAACAATAGGACCATAAAAACAAAAAATCAAAATATCAAAACCCTAGCAACAGTAAGCACAAGGAGGCCGCCGCCACCCGCTCCGCTGCCGCCTCTACCAAGAGAAAACCAGCGAAAAAGAGAGGCATGAAAGGGGATCTGTAGAGGATGGTGTTTGGGCAAAAAGCCACCAACAGTCTGCATACTCAAGCGATCCAAAAGGTCAACAAAGGCCTTAAAACTAACCCATCCAAAAAAGGAATTGGGTTGTTGAATGGAGGTAGCAACAAAGAAAACGAGTGGTTCTTGGGTTTTTGAATTTTGGGTGAGATGAAGGATATGGATGGTGAAGGATTTGTGAAAGGAAATGCTAATAAGATGAAGAGAGGAGATGGAGGAAATATGCGCCATCCAATTAGGAGCAAGGAAAGGGAAGAGGGCATACCCAAAAAACAAAAAAGTCACCACAAAGGGTGAGGCAAAGAGCAACCACCACAAAGATGGGGCAACCATCCCAAATGATGGAGAGAGGAAAAACCCCAAAGGGTGGAGTAAATCGTCTACTCTGCCGGTGCCGAGGAAAAACACAGCTTCTGCTGCCAGGGAAGAAACAGAGACCTAAACGGAGGAGAATGATTCAGGGAGAAAGAGGGAAGAGATGAGAGAGTATGAAAGGGTGGGGGGGAGGCAAGGGTCATTCAAAGATCCACCACAAGTCGGTGGATATCTGGAGGCCCAACTCAGATTTAGGGCCGGCTGGTTTTTGGTTTTAGAGTGAAGAGGGAGAGAAAAACTTTAGAGAGAGAATTGGTATATTTAAGGCCTTTTCATTAAGTATACATAAAAAGTTTGAAATTTCCTTCCTTGTTATCAATACCATCTTGTGCGCATTTGCTTGTGGATACAAGCCCATTTATGTAGCTTTGCCGGCCCAGTTCTTAACTTTGATACAGAAAAAAAAAGAAATATTGTTTGTCATGGTGTTTGGATTATCTTAACTGGTTTATGTATTCAATATTAAGAAGAAAGGCCCGTTGCCAACGAGGGGCAGACCTAGCTTGGAAGGTAGGAGAAGATTTTCGAGTCGGAGCTCAAGGCAGTCTTCCAAGATGGGTAAACTTCTAAACTACACAATACTTGACACTTTTTTCTCTTTAGTAAGCTTCAAAACTAGCACGACATAACTTGTTGCAGTAAATGGTATCTTATTGCTCTGAAGTTTAATTCAATTTAACTTTGCTTTTGCTTGAATCATGACTTTACACCTTGTTTATGCATATGGGGCATTTTTATTTCAGTTTGAATGTGATCTTGATTCTTGATTTTAGTTATGTCATGCTTGGATGGGAGGGATCATCATCAGATTCTAGAGTGTTACGAAATGCTTTATCAGGCCTAGTAGACTTAGTATTCCAAAGGGTAATAATTCAAATACTTAATGCTTTTTATGATACTGTTGATTAAGAGATGGTGATTATAAATTTGTGCATTATTTCATTTGTAGGAAAATATTATATTATGGATGCGGGACCTGCTAACGGGCCGGGTATTTTAGCACCTAATAGAGGAACTTGACACCACCTTTCTAAATGGGATGGAAATACTCCAGAAAATTATAGATAATTATTTAATCTTCGTCATTCTATGGTTAGGAATGTAATTGAAAGAACCTTTGGGCTATTGAAGAAAACGTGGAGTATTTTACGAACTCCGTCCTTTTTTGACATAAAAACCCACATAAAAATGATCAGTGCTTGTTGTGTGCTACATAATTTCATACGGAGTGAGCAGCATAATGATCTGATGCTACAAGTTCAAGATTTAGAGCTTTTGAATTCAGTTGATTATGATTTATCAAGCATGCCAATAGAATATCATAATATGATCAATGTCGAATAAGGAATTACGTGTGGGATCATAAAGTAGTGTACTATGCTCTGAACTTCCGTTGTCGCAGTTCAATCTAGTACTGAGTGGACATTATTTCATGATCAACTAGCCATCAACATCGTAGCCTTTAATGCGCCCTACCAGAGATTTCTACCACGCTATTTTTTCTAATACAAGCATGTCCAGGTATAGTATTGCAAGCAAATAGAGCAGAGAGCCTACCGTTTTTTTCTATTATATTAGAGTCGCGAGTTTGTTTTAGTCGGTCATAATTGCAGCTTTCAATTAGAAAGAAATAGCCTATCTTTATTGATAAAGACAAGAGGGCCCGACCCCCCAAAAGTTTGGACCCTTGTGAAAGTGTCTCAACAAAAAACTTCTCCAAGGAAGTGATTGCTGACTATCAAGCACAACAAGGCCTGGCAAATCTCTCATAGTTGTTATCAATTACGTTTGTAGTTTTTTTTAAAAAAAATGTTTTAAGATAAAATTATTACTATGAGACAATTTCATTTTAGTTGTGATAAATGTGAAATTTAATATACTATTTGTTTTAGTTTATGTTGAGGATATTTATTGAGTTGATTAGGATAATATTTGGTTATAATGGATAGTTTTTTAATTTTTAATGATGATTTTTAAGAATAATGGATAATTTTTTATTGTTAAGGATGAATTTTGTGAATAATGAATCTATAAGGATAATTTTTGAGAATAATAGATAGTTTTTGAATTTATAAGGATGATTTTTGTGAACAATTAGTAATTTTTAAATGACAATGATAAAAAGTTTCATATAAATATGAAATCTCATCCTCAAATCTCTCTACTAAATAGATTAGCCAAATAAGTTAATTGTAAATCTCATTATTTAAAGTCTCATCACTTCAAAGTCCCTTCACTTAAAATTATTTGGAATTTCAAAGTTCTCCATCCAAACACATCCTTAACATGTATAACTTCCTCTCGGGCATACTCATTTTAATTATTACTTTTCAATTTCTTTCTACTGTAACAGCAATTTCTTTAAATTGTACTCACCATTTCAACGATTTTGGATTTAGCAAGACCGTACCAAACCTATTTGACGGCTTTGGATTAGCAAGACCATACCAAACCTATCCGACGGATTTATATGGCGTGCCAAATGTAATCGCAGTGGTTAACCTAATCCTATGCTAATCATTAGCCAGTAAGAGCCCATTAAGGTACAACGACAACATCATAAAGATAAGGCTTATTACTCAAAATGCTCCCCGAACCAGACAACAAGTTTCAATTTGCTCCCCCAACGCGAAATCGTAACAATATAATCCCTGAATCCCCCTTCTGTCAAGTTCGTTGCACCAAAAGTTAACAACGTTACAAACTCTGTTTAGAATGCTTACGTGACAGTAATGGATTGGATGTTTTAATCATTTAGTAGAAAAATATTAAAACTAAATATTAGTAAAAAAACAAAAACAAAAGATGAAAAAGATGATCGATGAACACCATCTGGGTTTCTGATTATGAAGATCTGGGTTTCGAAGAAGATTAGGAAGATCAACTTATCTCTGAAGCATGCCCAATACCATCACTCCATCATCACTCCATAATCCAAACAAAGCATTCATTCAAAAGCAAAAAAAGAAAGGAAAACCCAATTCAAGCATCCAGCCAAAATTCCACTCTCAAGTCTCAACCAAAATCACCTAATATAAATAAAAGCACAAATAATTAAATTGGCCGGGAGTAAAATTGAAAATCTTTGGCACTTCGTGAGCCAAAAACCAGTGGCACAAAAACAAAAAGTGCCCAAATCTCATATGAGATTCTGAGTCCAAATGCATTAAATTCAACTTTAATCTACCCCAGCTTCTAATAATTGAATCAAAGTTTAATCTTTTTCAGCACCGAAGAAGAAAAGGAAGACAAGCAGAAGAAGGGATGTTGAGGTGGAGAAGAGTTCGTTAAAGCATGCGACGGCTTCACGCAGCCGGCCATCCCATCCTCGCCCGTGGCGACTTCACTCCCCCGGAGAGTGTAGGCTTTGTTGGGCGGGCGAGTGATGTCGCTGCGGGCGAGGATGGGATGGCGGGCTCCGTGAAGTCGCCGCATGCTTTCACTGACTCTTCTCCACCTCAACATCCCTTCTTCTGCTTGTCTTCCTTTTCTTCTTTGGTGCTGATGTAACAACCCAGAATTTTAATTTTTGGCTTTACGTAATTATTTTTGTAAAATGACGATTTTACCCTTGGTCGGTAAAGGGCTTGAAAATCAAGTTTTGTTTCGGAACTTATTTGGTGGAATTTTGGATACCGTTGCGTAGGTCTCGAACTCACGAGTTCGTAGACAGGCGGCACGTGGAAAACGGAGTTCGTGGAAGGAAGTTATGGGTCTAGATGTGCAAGGGCATTTTGGTAATTTTGATTTGGGAGAAGATATTTTGTTACCCATATCAGACTAATCTGATCCACCTCATTTTCATCTTCATTTCATCTTCATCTCATTCTCTCTCTGTGACAAACTTAAACACAAAACCTTCAAACCGAAACCGTGCGAAAAACTCACCCGAAAAACCATAAAGTCAACGTTGGATTCAAGACTTCAACTTCCAGTTTTGATTAACTAATCGTATTCTACTCCTTCCCACGATCACAACCGTACCAACCATCGAAGGAGAGGACCACGGTGGAAGCCGAACAGAGTAAAGGAAGTTTCGGATCTTTCGATCGATTTTCCGTCTTACACAGGTACGTGTTTGATATTTTAAGGTCATATTTGGATTCCTGGGTTCGAGTAGATAGATTTAGATGTAAAATTTGTGAAAAACGGTTGAGTTTTGAGGAAGTTGTAAAGCTTGGAGTTTCGGTCGGAAATGGGGGATTCCGGCGAACCAGACGGCGGCGGAGGTGGCGGTCCGATCATCTTCTCCGGCCAGCCTCCGGCGATGGCGATGGCCGTCCGGTCGACTTCTCCGGTGAGTCACCGGAAACAGGTCGGGTTGAGTGAACCGGTCGGGTCGAGTTGAACCGGTCGGGTTGAGTGAACCGGTTGGATTGAGTGAACCGGTTGGATTGAGTGAACCGGTCGGGTCGAGTTGGATCGGGTCAGGTTGAGCCAGACCGGGTTGGACCGGTCCAGGTGCGTGAACACTGTAGCAGGCGCGTGGCCGGCGCGTGAGGGCGCATGGGCGCGTGTGCCGACCTTCCGGCGGCGCGTGGCGGCGCGTGGGGCCGAGTCTGAGGTCACGGCGACGCGTGGTAACTAGTTTTTGACGTTCTGAATCTGTTGGTACAGGTTCTAGGTTGATCGGACGTTGTTTAGAGGTCGATTTGAGTGTCCGAAGTTGCTGTGTTTTCTAGAAACAGCATGGGTAGACTTCCCGAGGTTTAGGAAGTTGTTATATAAGAGTCTTATTACTAGCCGGTAATCCTGATTGTTGTTTTTGACAGGCGATATTGTTCCGGGAACCTCAGAGGAACGAGCAAGACGGGATTGAGCTAGCTTGAATAGGTTTGTGAGTGGACTTTGGTTTTATAAACTGAAATGCATGCATCAAAATATCTTTGTGTAAATACTGTTATGTATTGTGGCATTGAATTTCTGAATTTTAGAAATGATTACTAGACACATGTTTTCCACTACTTCGGTTAAAGTGTGATTTGAGAAATATCATGGTTTTTGGACTCAGTTTTGATATCATTTTGACGTGGAAATTATTGAGTCAATGATTTGAGTTTTGACCCAGTTGTATGAGTTTATCGGATTTGGTCACATTTGAGGGAGGCCAGGACTCGGGACGAGGATCCGTTATTAGCGGTGAACCCGGTGAACCTCCAAGATAAACACTGATTTGAGGGAGGCCAGGACTCGGGACGAGGATCCGTTATTAGCGGTGAACCTCCAAGATAAACTCTGATTTGAGGGAGGCCAAGACTCGGGACGAGGATCCGTTATTAGCGGTGAACCCAGTGAACCTCCAAGATAAACACATTTGAGGAGGACCAGGATATGGGATTAGGATCCGCTGTTGGCGGTGAACCTAGTAAACCTCCAATATAATTGGTGATTGATTCTCCGACTAGCGTCGAGAGTTTTGCTCCGTTAGTTTGTTGAGTGCTCCGACTCTAGCATTTTAGAGTTTTGACTCCGTCGGGTCGCGAGGATGTCTATGCATAGTACATGGAGTTGTGATACAAGACTAGCACCCCAAGGGATACCCTGGTGGCTAGTGGATGTGTCGGGAACAGTGGATTTGAGATATTATGTGTCTAGGTTGAATTAAATGATTTTGAACTCTTTTGAGGATGATTTTCAAACCAGACTGTGGATCACAATGTGTTTTCCTTATAAGGATTTTGTGTGAGTCCTACTAAGTTGTTTTAAAGAGAAATACAAATGCCGGTGATTTAAAGATGATGTTTTTATAACATGAACTGTTTATGTGATGCATGCATGGTTTTATAAATGGAAGGGGAAAAAGGTAATATTCCTTGGAAAATGATTTATAAACGATTATTTTTGTCCACTCACAACTTTTGTGTTTAAACCCCCTTCAGGCAGTAGAGTTGACGCGGACATTATCTCGAGGCAGAGGCATTAGCACTCTCGGCTGCGCTGTGTAGTTGTACTTGAGTAGGATATCTACTTTGTACCTTGATCCTACTTAGACGTTCTGATATTATATTGTATTTGGTTGGTAATTACTTACGGGAATTTTAAGTGCTTAAATCCCTTGTCTGACAAGAGAAAGTATTTATTATTATTATTATTTGTAAGGATTGAAGGGTATTTGGGAACCTTTCCTTAGGTTGTCAAACGGGATCAGGGTTCTTCCCGGGTTTCGAGGAGAAATTCGGGACGGGTCCTGACAGCTGAAGAGAGAGAGATGGAGCTGTTGAGATGGTGAAGGGAGCTTTTTGGGGTTTTATTTTATGGCTGGGGTTCGTCGATGAAGACGATGAAGAAGAGATAATCGATCGGTTGGGTGTGTTGGGCAAAATTGGGTAATTAAAATTTGTTTTAATTTTTTAAAAAGATTTTTAATATAAAATTTAATAAAATATAACAAATGTTTTAATTACCCCTACAAATTTTGTAATATTACTACTACATTAGCACTTTTAATGAAATTAATAACGATGACTAATTTTTGATGCAACGAACTTAACAGAAAGGGAGTTCAACGATTACATTGTTACAAACAAATCGAGACTCATTATCCGATTCAAGGAGTATTTTGAGTAATAAGCCTAAAGATAAACTTAGGAACATGTTCATTACGATCATTTTTAGACAAACAATAAGTTATCTAAATCAAATACTGATTTCATTGACATCCCAAATTTTCTTTCGTTGCCTCAAATCCTATTGTATTTCCAAATTCGGCGAAAGTCCAAAATTTTCACATGGCCTCGCAATTAATGCATACAACAAAACAGAATAACTCCAAAAAAAAACCTGAATAATTAGTAAAAATATTCAAGTTGCCTGAGAATGTCAACCTAAAACTTTTTTTACGAGGTTACAGATTCTTTCGACTTAATTGTGATGCAGATCGATCAACAGCCACACAGATTGATCAACATCCACTATAGCACGAGATGCTGAGCCAATAGAACCATCCCAAATTTCCTTTTCCCTAACACCGGCATCTTCATGCTCCATCTCATAACAAAGGAATGGATTTTTCCCTAACACTGGCATCTTCATGCTCCACCTGATAACAAAGGAATGGATTCAGATTTGAGGGAGTAACCATATCACAACAAACTTGGATATAGGAGAAATAGCAAATTATTTCCGGTGATTTTCCAACTATAACCAAAAGGCTATTATGTGTATTAAGAGCACCGCTTGACTAATCAAATAGTATTAGAAGGGAGATAAGATGGATTTGCCTTGGTTTCAACATAAGATACGATCTCATTCCAATCCATGATCATTTAGTATATCCTACGAATACGAAAGATGGCTTTGTTTTACAGTCTTAGGTAACAGCAATGCATTTATAGTTGAAGTGAGATATCAATACTTTCAACTCAAGAAACGTGAGAAAACTTTGGTGAAGCCAACTAGAGTAAACCAGTAATTTTGCAACTCATCAAAATGAAGGCCTAGAAGCTCTTATAAATAGTAATCACTCATATCTGTAGCTCATACTTACCAATATGATTATTCTCTAAATTAGAGAATAACTGACAATGTAGAAAGACTGGAAAAATGTAAGATGCAAATAGACATTACCTCAATATGCACTCTTGGCTTCTTCTTTTTAGATTTGACACCAGGTTCCTCTTTGTCAAACTTTCTAGAAGCAAAGACAGATTCCTTTCGCTCTCTCTTGCGAGTCGCTACTTCTTCTACTTCATCCGTTCCAACTGCATCATTAAGATCCTTTATTGAGTCCATTTGATACACTAGCACACACTTTTTCCCATAAACTTATGAACCAGTTAGAACAAGGCCTCATAAACCATTATTTTTAACTCATGACTGACTAGAAAATAGAGTATGAATTGGACTAACAAAATTTTAAAAAGGATTATGTATGCGTCGGTTTCATATTCTGTAAAGATACTAGGGCTTGGCTCTACCATTATCATCATCTGCATGAGAATTTCCCATTGCAAGACCAGCAAAATCTTCAATATCATCTTCCTCTTCAAGTTCATCATAGCCTTCAACATATTCAATCTCAGGTTCCTGCTTATGCCACACACAAAAGCATTTTACATTATAAAAATATATAAACTCAAATACACTTGTAATTAAATATTTCACATTTCAATACTATATAATCCAAAAAGAGGGCAACTGTATGATTCTACAAGAATACCTCCTCCTCTTCTTCTTCTCTTTCAGTTTCCAAGAGCATTTCTTCCCCTTCAAGAACTTTTTGGTATTTATCAAAGGGGTAGTTGTATATATCTTTATATGCATCGCCATATACTCCCTTCTTAAGGCGTTCCAATAGTTCTTTCTCAATGCTCTGCAGAAGAATAGTAAATCATTATGAGAGATAGTGGACATAAAATATAAGTCCAGCAAATTTAGTGTTTGGAAGAAGCATAAGTTATAACCTTGTCCAACACTGCGGCTTTTTCAGCCTTTTCCTCTCTTCTAGCCTCCCTCTTTATCTCCTTCCTTGGTATTGTCATTATTTTCTCCCTGTTAAAATATACAATAAATTATCATCCAACGGTTCAATATGACTCAGATAATTTCAACATTAGAAAGACAATGAAACCAGTTCTCTGAATCTATTTTCTAGAAAACCTTTTTTTGAAAATGAATTATTAGATTGCTGGACATTTATGTCATAGACACAAGGCATTAGAAAATATACAAACCTTGTTTTCAAAGCAAGCTTCCTCATGCGTATCCGCATCTGAGTCATTTTAGTCAGCCGTTGTTTTGTTTTATGTACAAGGAACTTAGGCCAATACATCTGCCAATTCAGAAGGGCCATGCTGAGTAACCACTTCAAGAACCTCTAACTCTAAAAAAGCTAACTTACACTAATTTGAAACAGTTAAAAGAGGGTCCAGACTTTCAATACCAGGTGCTTGTCAATGAGTTCAAGTGCTTTCTCATAATTCCTGGGTAACTTAACTCTTTCCCACAATTTGTTTGGCATATGAGCTCTTTCTATTGTTTTCATATAAAGATAGAAGACTCCTGCAGGACACCAACATAACATATTAGAACATTATATGCATTGCTGGTAGTGTGGAATGAATTTTTTTTCATATCAGCATAAGAGTAAATTCATTCCCTTAGAAAATCAACAGAGTTATACAACCTTTGGTCTCAGATAATTTTATGGTGTTGAAAAGGTTATTGGAGAATTTTTTTACTTTTACATGCTAGTTATACATTGTCAGATATGTAATGCTCTTTGTTTTGCTCCGGGAAAAGTTACCTGCGGCATTTGCTAAATTCTTCTTTTGATAGACCCAATTTATCATGTCAAAGATGGGATCTCCATGGATGAAAATCATAAGGTCTAGGTATGTGAACGTAAGCAACTGAAGAGGCTTTTGTGTTGATTAATGTGAAACTAATGTCGGTCCGGTTCATAATAGGTCATTTTTGTAAAGAAACGTCCTTGAACTAATAGGTTTCAAAATGAAAATTCCTAGCTCCATCACTGTCTCTCACTAAACCTCGGATCCAATGTGCGTTAAAATGGTATGAAAATATAATGTTAAAGAAAGAAACAACCTAACGCAGTCCTTCCTAGAAACTTGAAAGATTATAAAGCTGAAATCTTTTTGTGAACATAGCTAAGAAAAGCACCCAGTCACAAAATAACAAAATGGAGAAAAAAAAGTACCATCATGGTCGCGAATGGTGGCATAGCGACTATTAGCCAGAGGGCATGAGCTCCGGTTACAAATCCCGGTAACGTTATATGGATTTCTACAGAATATCCCAGTTTCAATTCTGCCAAAAACCAAATACCATCCAAAATTAATAATGAAAAAAAAAAGCTCAGCTAAACTGTCGAAGACTCAAAATTTAAATCCAGAAAGAAGATTATAGAAACAATCGACATACTTGGACATGAAGCTGCAGTGCTTGTGCCTGATAACCTGCCATATGACCTCGTCGTGCTGCATCTTCAATCAAATAATCCTTTGGTTTTCGCAATTAGCGGTTGTCTGCTTGGGAGATTGAGGTCAGATTACGAAAAATAGGGGGCCGGTTAGGGTTTTAGAGCCTACACGGGTTTATTTGATTATCGACACCTCAATTTGGCATTATTTGAGTTTTGGATGCCAAAATGCCGAAATTGATCATATGCCCCTTAATGAGGTTGGTTTCAGTTGGAAAATGAGACTTAACGAAGTCATAGTAATAGTGTGAAAAATAAAACTGACAGACGTCATGTCAGTATTTAATAGAAGTCATGACGAAAATTTTAATTGAGGGGACTGGGTGTCACGTTTTAAAGATTTTATGGAAGTAATTGTAACATTTAAAAGGTCAAGTATAAGTATGTTACAAAGTGTTACGCACAAGGTAGTAAAGTGCAATTTTCCATTTTATTACTAAAATTGAGGGCTATTTACACATTCACCCCTGAGGTTTCTTGTGTTTTCACAAACACCCCTCATATTTCAACAATTACAAACACCCTTCAGGTTTCAAAACCCTTATGCATAACCCGTTATTGATTATAACACCAGTAACTAACCTAACAGAATTTGCAATAAGATTGAAATAACCATATGGCGGAAAAATTCTATTTGACTACCGTTCTTGTCAATTATTTTGAGTTTGTACGTAACCTTCTTCATATCCCTCAAAGCCCTAAGGGCCTATATGCGGAACCCTAAACCGTTGGTTATAAAAACAAAGCCAGTCACTTCCTTTCTCGCTTTTCTCACGCTCAGATTCTTCATAATCTCCCTTTTCCCTCAACTGGCTCTTTGTTTTCTCCAACCTCTTGCTGCTTCGTCCTTTAAATTTCAGTCTCTTATTTATTGATTTTCAAATTCTAATTATTTCTCTAGGGTTTTTCCGATTTCTCAGGTTTTTCTAAGATTCACTTCGATTCCCAAAAGTGGGTCTTTTAAACAAAGTTAATCTTTGTGCACTTGTTTTAGGAAGGTTGTTTAGTTGAACAAAAAAAAAAATGAGATATGGGCGGAATTTTTTTTATTTTTAAAATTTGAGGAATGGTGTTTGGTTGTGAGATAGCTTAATCTTCATTAAAGATTGTTTGAAGGTAATTTTATCATTATTAATAAAATATATATTGATGTCAGCATATAACTAACTTTCATTAAACATAAGGAGTTATGCGAAAGGGTTTTGAAATCTGAAGGGGTGTTCGTGGAATTGTTGAAACTTGATGGGGTGTTTATGAAAACACTAGAAACCTCAAGGGGTGTATGTGTAAAAAACTCAAAAGTGAGTGCCCTCAAGTTTCCTACTGTCGTCTTTTGTATATAATATTGGAGAGGGAATGTCCTTTTTATTTTATTTTATATAATATTGGAGAGGGGATTATATTTTACTGATGGGAGAGAGGATTTACGATAATTGAATTCCACCTCACCCGCTATTTACGAGAGTCGATGATTCATATTGGTTATCAACCTCGCTCTTTACGAGAGTCGAATTCCACCTTGCCCGCCCTTTACGAGAGTCGAGGATTTATATTGGGTATCAACCTCACTCTTTACGACAGTCGAATTCTATCTTGCATGCTCTTTACGAGAGTCGAACCTCACCTTACCTTTGATGAGAACCGAACCCGATACCTCTCTCGCACCTTACGAGAGTCTAATTCCACTTCGCCCGCTCTTTACGAGAGTCGAACTCCACCTCGCCTGCTGTTTACGAGAGTCGAATCTCACCTCGCCCTTGATGAGATTCGAACCCGAGACCTCTCTTTACGAGAGTCGAACCTTACCTCGCCTTCTCACCCCTAATGAGAATCGAACCCAAAACCTCCTACATAACATGTACAGAAGAATACCAAATAGGCGAATACCACTAAATCATAGTAATAAATAAACCCCCAACATCCAAAGTCCAAAACCCACAAAGTCCGAAGTCCAAAACCCACAAAGTCCAAAGTCCAAAACCCACAAAGCATGACTCTGACATCGTTCAAACCAGCTTTACTAAGCTGCGATTCTTTCCTCCTTCCCACGCTCCGTCCAAGCTCCCAAACCCGCAGATTCCCAACCTCTTGGTTTCCCACCAAATCCCTAGGGTTTCCACTTCGTAGAGCAATAATGGCGGTGCCCTCACGGCCGACCGTACAAGTGAGGGACAGCATCGAACTCAATGAAACCGAGAGGAAAATTTTCGATAGGCTTCTTGGAACACTGCGCCATTTCAGCCTACCGAATGAGCTTCGTGTCGCAGGCGGCTGGGTCCGTGATAAGGTTCGTTTGTATTCATTGACTGGTGATTGGACGGGGGAAAATGGTTTCCTGGTAAAAATAGATATTAATTGAGCTTTAAATTTTGTGCGTCATGGTTTTTCAGCTTCTGGGTAAGGACTGTTATGACATTGATATTGCCTTGGACAACATGTTGGGCAGCGAATTTGTTGAGAAGGTCAGAGACTACTTGTTACAGGTTGGGGAAGAGGCTCAGGGGATCGCTGTAATTCCTTGGTATGTGCCTCTGCAGTTGCATTTGCATGCACAAATTTTCTAGACCCCTTTTAAATGTGTTCGCTTTCTTTGTAGTAATCCTGATCAATCTAAACATTTGGAAACCGCGAGGATGCGCATATGTGATACTTGGATTGATTTTGTGAACTTAAGATGTGAAGAGTACTCTGAGAACAGTCGCATTCCTACTATGGTAAAATACTTGATTTCTTTCCGCAATCTATGTACAGCTTAGAGATTTTTTCGTCAGTGTGGATTGCTGGTTTAGATATTGAGAGAGTGTGTGCTTGTGTGTGTGAAGCTGGGCTATTGGAAGTGTTGAATTAAACACACCAAGATTTTTGATCAAATGGAGTGTCAGGAGAATGAACCTAGATTATCACTTCGGAGTTCTGCGTAGAGCTATTTCGGTCCTATGGATATGGTTGCCCAAGTTTAAGACACCCAAAAATAGCTTTCCTATTTTCTGATGTTTTCATTTACTCAGATTTGAGCCCATTTGCCCTAGTAGATGGAGAATGTTGAACAAGTTTTATGTCCAGTCTTGTTAAATTTTATAATTATTAATTTAGTATTGTTCTACAGCAAAAGTATGGCACAGCTGAAGAGGATGCATATAGGAGGGATTTAACTATTAACAGGTGTGACACTTTCCTAAGAATACTCTGGAACTGAAATAATGTGGTGATGGGCAAATGAGAACTATGCTGCTCTGCTAGCATCTGTCTGTCCTTTAATTAATAACTCTGCTTGTTTGGCGGACATTTCATATATTTGATTGGATTAGCTTGTCTTCTTAAATGGGTTTTAATTTTGTTGGCAGCTTGTTCTACAACATTAATACCAGCTCAATTGAAGATTACACAAAAAGAGGTTTGCTTCCAGCATGTGCCTTCTTTTTTAGAATTTTTTTTCCTTTTAACCCAAAGCATAATAATTACCTTTTGTTTTAATGTGTCATTTGTCTTCTGCAGGAATTGCAGATTTAAAATCCGGCATAATAGTGACTCCTTTACCACCAAAGGCCACATTTATGGATGATCCGCTACGAGTTCTTCGAGCAATCCGTTTTGGTACTTGTCACTTTATGGTTTTGCTAGTTTTTCAGCAGTTAGCAGTCTACGTCTGATTTTTCTGACCTGCCATAGATCATCAGTGGCTTTTCCCCTAGCGGTATTTGGTGGTGTTCACTAGTCCTAATAGAGCCATATATGCCATTTATTGGTTTTTTCGCAATTGATGGTTTCTTTTTTCATTTATCATAAAACATTGAGAGTCTACAATATCTCCTGGTAGTCTTCAGAATGGATGTTAGCCTATATGGCTTGTTGAATTTTTTGTTCGTTTATTTATTTCTTGAATCTCCTCATTTTCTACAAACAATGTTCTCCGTGAACTTTTCCAAGTAAACCAAGGTTATCTTTCCCAAAATTGATCAGTCAGAGACATCTCCAAGAAACTGAAAGTATTGGGTTTTCTGTTCAGGTGCAAGGTTTGGGTTCATATTAGATGAAGAACTTAAGGAAGCAGCTGCATGCGATGAAGTGAAAACTGCTCTTGCAGATAAAATTAGCAGAGAGCGCATTGGTTCCGAAGTAAATTCCTGTTTTGTATGCATCATTTGGTGATTGTCTGTTTTTCATTTGATTTGTGATAGTGCACTGTTCTAGCTCTTTTATGGGAAAACTTATCCCGGGTCTCACAACTACAGAGGGACTATCTGTTCATTTTCCCACTTTTTTCTCCTTTATTCAGATTGACCTCATGATCTCCGGAAATAATTCTGTCCAAGCGATGACCTACATTTGTAGTTTGAAGTTATTTTGGGTTGTCTTCAGTCTTCCAAATCATCCGCCTGCTGTATCAGAAGGACGCGACAGGTAGGGTTACTCAAGGATTTAGGGATTTGACAAGCTTGGTTATTTCTATAATATGTAGTATTAGGTTGAGAAATGGCCATATATAAGACTGCTATGCATGAAATATAAATAACATTTCAAAATCAGTGAAAAAAGAAAAACATTAATTTGGTATAATGGAGAGGTATATCGGCATTGTGAAGAACAAAGTCTAGCAAGAGGGCATTACAATGCGAGTTTGAGGTCTGACAATAACTCTTTGCTTTTAGTATCTATATGTTGGTCTGGATATGAAAATTAAACAAACCATCGTGTGCCCAGGATCATACCTTGAACCTAGTTTATAAGAAATTCTTATTTCCAAATATGTTTTCGCCTTTCTGGACTTTGTCTTTTACATATGAGTACTGGTCACCAAGAATTATTTCCATTGAGTTCACTGTACTTTCCAATTTATGTTTCAGGTCTTTTATTCAAAGCATCATTTTTATGCAATTCCTAGCATATTATTTAATTTTTCTATGCTTTCTCCCTTGTTTCATTTTCTGCTTCTCATGCTAATTGGTTATTTTTCTCCCCTAATGTAGTCTTTGTGTTGCGTACTTGGATGCTACTTGGAACCTTATTCAATTAATTGGGCACTTTACCTTTAATGTGAGTGACAAGGACCTGAAATATGATCATCTTCTTTCCTTTCACTATACGTTCCTTGTTGATATGCATTGATCAATTTGATAATCCAAAATCTTTTTGTGTATATTTTATTTTGATGTGTTTTGCTTTCACTTATGGCTCCTCTAACATGTGAATTTAGGATGAACATAGGAGGCTTTCTCTGTATGCTGCTATGTTCCTCCCACTTAGGAAGACCATGTATAACGATAACAAAGCAAAAAAGGTATGGTATTTCTTACTTTGGTTTTGTTGTTTGTGTTTATTGTTTCCTGATATAAATATCCATGTCTTGTGTGTGAGGGTGTGAGCATACTAGAATCAAGCCTTGTGCATTGCAGTTGCACAATTTAGTGCAAGACTCATTTCCAAAGTAACCATGTTTTGATTCAATATTTAAAATATGTTGTAAGGTGTGACCATGGGTAACAACAAAGTTTAGAAGCCCTGAATTTTGGTCTCATATTTTACTTAGTGATTCATTTTCTTCATATAACTACTATGAAATTTCCATATATAGGAGAAAAATTAGCTATTTAAATTCGAGTGTATGTTGGTCAATATGATAGTTGGAGAATTACTTGAGACGAAGGATAACTACTTAGCTTCCTTTAGACACATAAGAAGTGCATGTGAGGGCTAGTTGTCCAAAACGAGCATGAGAAATCACAGTACTGACATCTTCAACTGAAAGTCTTAAGTCGGGTAATTTTGGATGCTTCCATTGATATTTTGAATTCTAGGGGTACCAATATTTTAGAATTTAAAGGCGCATCAGTCACAGAAACAGGAGCGGAAGGTGTATCCTTCCATTGTTCCGCCAATTATTATTTTTTTTAACTGGTGCAAAAACCTCATGCTAGTCCGTAGCATACTGCTGAGTCAGGGAAAGTATTGGTAGAGCTATTTCCAAGAAAAGCAACAACAATTTATAAATAAAAAAAAATGAATCTTGGATTAGTTAATTATAAAAATGTAATATTTATAAATAAAAAAAATTAATCTCGGATTAGTTAATTATAAAAATGTAATTATTTGTAATTGTTACTTTCTTTGGTGCTTAAACAAATTTTCGGCCATTTTTTCTAAATTTTGACTAAAGATTTCTTCCAATATTGACATTTTGAACCCTGGATATAGCAGCGTAACAACATATATAGGTTAAATGAAAGGATATTTATTGCTGCATGTACCTCAATCATGTAGAGAGTGTCGAACTTGAGTATTCCAAACAGCTTTGTCAATGTTTTCTGGTGCTTAAGCAATTTTCTGTGGATTTTCCTAAATTCGGACTAATAAATCCTTCACACATAGATTTTTTGAACGTTGGATATAACAGCCTACCTCTGTGACATTCTATACTCCAATCATTTAATTATGTCCAAAATGAGGTTTGCAAAAGACATATATAGTGTTTCCTGGTAAAGCAGTCAATTAGAGTTTGTGAAACCTGGAGTCTATTGTTATTTTAGCTTATTTTTACTTCTAACTAGATGAAAAAAGGGAAAAAAAGGAACAAAAAGTGTTATTTCTTAAATAAGATTCTCATGTTTTTATGTGTCTTCATTCACCTTATCTGAAGAATCTTGATATGTGATTTATCAAGTCAGAATTAACACCGGAAAAGTTTTTATGGATTTGGATAACTGAATTTTTTATTTAATCAGAATGGGAAGCAGCTCCGAGTTATTGATTTTATAGTTTAGTTTACAAAAGGCCATTTTTGAAACAAGCCCGCCCTTTTTGTTCCATTGAATCGTAAATAAGATAAAATGGTTTATGCAATTTATGATAGTAATTATAAATGCAGTTGGTTGACATCACTTGATATCAGGTCTGTTTTTAAATTGCTAAATTTCTTTTCTTAATTTCAGATTCATGTTGTGAACTACATTTTCCGGGACTCCCTCAAGCGAAAATCCAGTGATGCTGAAACAGTACGTTTGAGTCCAATTCTCTCCCTTTTTCCACACATTCTGTGCAAATACTATGCTGGTAGTTATATCAAGACTTTCTGAAGCTGCAGTTAATATAGATTTGTTAATCGTACAGGTTATTAATATCCACTATGCGGCGGAAAAGTTTTTGTCATTGATTCCTTATTTTGCATCAAATGAGGATTTACTACTCTCTGAACTTGATTGGGCAGGAGAATTGTTTGATGTACCTCTTACCTCGAAATCTCGAGTGTTGACAGGTATGGCTTTCCTTGCGTCCTTAGTTTTTACCCTTTTTTCTTAGAAATAACAACTGTGATAAATAGGTATATTAGAGCATCTCCAACCACACTCCTCATTTCCATGTTTAATTTTGCTAAAAAAATGAAATTAAGTTATTTTAATAGCTCTCTAATTTTTTTTAACTCCAACCATGTTCCTTGATTTAAAGAGTTATGAATGCTATTTTTAGGAAGTCATAAATGCTAATTGCATCAAAGTAATAATAAAAAATATAGTATAGGCAAATTTTCTAAAAATCCTAGGTGGTGATCGGGCGTAGGGGTGGGGCGTAGGGGTGGGGCGTAGTGCCTATGGGCCGAGGAGGTTTTATTCTAAATTTAAAAATGAAAAAGTTAATAATATAAAGAGTACTTCCAAATGATTCTAGAATTATGAGTTCTTTCAAAGACAAACTAATTGTACTAGGAAACGTACACGTGCAAAGTGAAAGTTCTAAGAACATAAACATAATAATAAACAAAAACATGAAAAATGGAAAAGTGAGGGGGGTCAATAGTTTGAGTGAAGCCCTGGGAGGATTTGGCCAAAATTGGGGTGGCAAGGGAGCGCCTACGCGTAAGCGTCCCTAGGCAGGGATTTTAAAAAAAGTGAGTATAGGTGTAAAATATATTAGAATAATGTGTGATTGCAAAAAGTAGGAAGTCCTAAAGTCTCTCTCCTCAGATTTAGGAGGTCCTAGAGGTCTCCCTATTTTAGGATGATAGCTAGCATGATTGGAGTAGGATTTTGCTCATCCTCTCTAAAATTTGACTTAGGGTAATTTAACTAGTCAATAGGAGATGCTCTCAGCAACATCATACTGATAACTGTCTTTTTTTTGAACTATTTGTTTCTTATAACAAACCCTTTCAAAATATGCCACGGTAGATAGCACAAGGTCAGCTGAAGTATGTGATAAGTCACTCTTCTTCTTGGTTTATATTTCCATATCATGATCCATAGTTAGTAAAACCATTGAGCTTGTTTTCTAGGAATGTTCTCAGGAACTTCTTGATTGGATTAGAGACTAGTAGCTGTTTCCTATACACCTAAGCAAGAAATCTACTTTATTCTTCAGTCATTAATCTTCTATTAGTTCACTTTTCATTTTCCATACAGGATTTCTTCTACGAGAAATCAAAGATTTTTGGCGAGTGGCCTTGCTGCTGTCGACATTGATACATTCCCCCAACATTGATTGTACTGAAGATCCTCTAAACAATAACTTTGAACTGGAAAGGCGAAGAAGCTTATTTAAAGCTGCTGAAGATGCCATACTTAAATTAGGTATCAGAAGTCTACTTTTATCTCACATCTCTGATGAAATGGAATATGTTGTTTTTCTTCGGTACTTTTTCAATTAGTTTATGAAATGACGAATTTCCGATTTGTTTTGATTTACTCATGTTGCCTGATACCGTGGGTTCAATCGCATGCCCTCGCTGAGTATCTCACTGTGAAATCAATGCTTTGAGATTAGAAAATCATCTGTGTCATTAGCTTTGAAATGTATTCTCTATTTTTCTTGATCAGAATCTGCTATCAATTTCAGATTATTCAATAGCATGAACTTTTAAATGTTATCTCTATTTTATCTTATATAGAATAATTGCAGTTATTCTATTCAACATCTTATTACTGTAAAATAAAACCCCAATCACTGGAAATATGAAATGTCATCTCAGGTGGCTTGAAAATGCTTTATGTGCTCTTTGATAGCAGAATATCGTACTGTGCTTGTGAAGGCATGTATGTTATGATATTTCTTAGGGTACTTAGTCTCCATATCCTGGCCTGGTGTTTCTACGTATAACCATTTTGTTGGGTATAGTCTAGTGTATACCTTCCCTCTCCACATCCTGTCCTGGTGTTTTCAAGGTCTAAGCAATTCGTTCAGCATAGGGTATGTCTTACTAAAATTTGTTTATGCCGTAGGAAACAGCTCAGGCGTTGTTTCTGATTTTTGTTTTGTTGGATCAGGTCTTGATAAAGTTTGGGAAACAAAACCACTAGTGAATGGGAAGGAGATCATGAATGTTTTAAATCTTCAAACTGGAGGACCACTTGTCCGAGAATGGGTGCGCTATATAACTATAAAATATCATTATTTTTATATATATTCTGAGTACAAAATGATTAGTATGGAGCTTAAAATGCTAAAAATGTATTCTTGACCTGGCAGCAACAAAAGATACTTGCATGGCAGCTCGCTCGTCCCTCAGGGACTGCAGAAGAATGCCTCGACTGGATGAGGGAAGCACATTCAAAACGCTTAAAGGCGGAATGATGCTGAAGCAATTGCAGTGGAAACTGTAAGTAACTGGATGGCTTGATTGCTGAGATAAATCTGTAAATTGTTGTCAATTGCAGTGAGTTATATCCTGGTTAAGCATTATGGAACGACCCCTGTCAAGAGTTCGCATAAGCACGAGACATACACGCGTCCATGTTCACTGTAATGCTCTTCATATATTTTCCTTTCTGATAGGAATAATACATATATTACAGTTGGTAGCAAATTTAAGGCCATTTCTAATGCAGCCTTCAAAGTTTTTACATCATGCATGTCATTTGCTAACCTAGCTGGTATATTAGAAGAAATTTGTCGCACCAAATTTTGTTTCCTACCTACTAGCTTATAAAACTAAAGTGTAATTATACATGTTGTTATTAGCCATATTTTATTGGTGTTGAATCCGAAACCACCCACTCAACAAACAGTAACTATGAAAACTACTAAATATTGTAGTACCTTGATTTTACAACCCTGAATTTGTGGTTAGTGGAGTGGAGTGGACAATTCAAATTTAAATTGAAGCGATATTCGTTTTATTGATGCTATTTATAAATAATATTTTTGGTATTTAAACATTTCACAACATGTTTGTTAAAAAGATAGTATTAGTAAGCAATCATTGGCTACGCTTGACAATCGTATCAACAGCCGGGTGGGCTAATGTTTCCAAGTCTCCCAGGTCGTGCTTCAATGTTTCCACCTGCAGACGTTGTAGTAGAGGCACAATAAGTAGGGTAATTCATGTTACAATATTGTTAAGGAAAATACTCGGTAGTTATGAATAATGCTAGGCATACCAAATCGATTCTCAAATCTACTAATTTTAAATAGATTTCTAATAGTCTTAGTTTGTGTTTATGTTATACGTCACCTTAGGAATTTTCTGATTTCTTGGAGCTTGTTCATTATAGATTTCTATATCGCCTTTCATTGTTCATCATATGGGCTCGTTTCGTGAGAATGATTGGATAACACTTCAAATTTAGTGTCTTTTGAATGTGAAAATGAATAGGTTCTCATTGTCGGAGAATTAGATAGGATTAGACATTGAGGGAAACTTACTTTTTTCTAATCTTACTATCTTACTATTTTGAGGGGATTAGATTGGATAAGTTTTCTTCTATCTCATCTTCCTCTAATCCCTTACAATGAAACACACCAAATTTTATTTTCAAAGTACATTTAAATTGATGAGTTGTTCAATCAAATTCAATCATGCTCACCAAACGAGCTCCACGGTGATTGAGGTGCTTCAGAATAGTGTTAACTAATAAACAACCTTTCCAATTCTCTCAATCACTTGGTAAGGGCCGTAGAAGCGAGGGGATAGCTTGTGGTTTGCCCTTTGTTGGAGAGAGTGCTGGCGGTATGGCTGGAGACGTAAGAAGACCCAGTCGCCTACCTTGAATTCTCGTTCGGTGCGGTGCTTGTTGGCATACACGGCTATGCGGTTTTGGGCCATGGTGAGATTGTTTTTGAGCTCAGCAAGGAGTGTGTCTCTGTTGCGGAGGGTAGAATCAACTGATTGCACATATGATGAGCCGGGAAGGTATGCCTCGACTGTGGGTGGTGGGTGACCATAAAGAGCCTCAAATGGTGTCATGCGAATGGTAGCCTGATAAGTGTTGTTGTACCACCATTCCGCCCAAGGTAGCCATTTAGACCAAGAAGAGTGCTTCTCGCCCACAAAGCACCTGAGGTAGTGTTCGAGAGTACGATTGAGCACCTCGGTTTGGCCGTCGGTTTGAGGGTGATAAGCGGAGCTGCGGCATAAACTGGTTCCCTGGATTTTGAAGAATGCCTGCCAAAATGTGCTGAGAAACAGAGGGTCACGATCAGTGACAATGGATCTTGGCAACCCATGAAGGCGAAAAACCTCCTGAATGAAAATGTCTGCTATTTGTGGGGCCGTGAATAGGTGGGAGAGGGGAATGAAGTGGGTTGACTTAGTGAGGCGGTCAACAACCCCTAGAATGGCATTATTTCCCTTGGTGGCGGGTAATCCTTCAATGAAATCCATGGATATGTTCTGCCAGGAGCCTTGTGGATTGGGTAACAGCTATAGGAGTCCAGGGGGATGTATGGCCTCATAGTTGGTGAGCTGGCAAGTGTCGCAGGATGCGATGAAGTTCTTTGTGTCTTTTCGGAGGCCCGACCAATTGAAGTTGCTTGTGAGCCGTTTTAGAGTTCGCATATAACCAGAGTGGCCTGATTCAGGGGTAGAGTAGAACTCTGTAAGGATGCGGTTGCGCCAATTGGCCACGACAGGGACGTAGAGTCTCTTCTTATAGTGTTGGGTGCCTTAGTGCACGGAGAAGTGAGCTGGCGCTGGTTGATTGGTCAAGAGATTTTGCAGAATTGGTGCTGCAACAGGGTCAAATGCACACATAGAAGAGATATCAGCTACGTAATCAAATATTGGCTGAGAGAGGCCCATGAGACAGAGAAGGTCTTGCTTGCGGGAAAGGGCATCGGCGCCCTTATTAAGTGATCCCTTCTTGAATTTGATTTCAAAATCATACCCCAAGAGTTTAATCAACCACTTGTGTTGAGTTGGGGTCGAGATTCGTTGGTGGAGGAAATGGCTGAGGGTTTGGTGGTCTGTGCGAACTGTGAACTCGTTGCCCAAGAGATACAGTCACCATTTGGTGACAGCAAAAACGAGTGCCAACATCTCCTTGTCGTAGACGGACATGGCTCTGTTCTTGGGTGAGAGTGTGGTACTGAGGAAGGAAATTGGGTGGCCATACTGGGAGAGGATTGCTCCAATTCCTATGTTGGATGCATCACATTTAATAACAAACGACAATTCGAAGTTGGGTAGGGCCAGCACCGGTGTGGAGCTTTGAGCGGATTTGAGACGGAGGAAAGTGACGTCTGTAGCTGGTGTCCAGGAGAAGGAGTCTTTCTTTAGAAGGTCAAAGAGGGGTCGAGCAATTATCCCAGTCTTTCACAAATTTTCGGTAATACCCAGGCAAGCCTAAAAAATCCCTAAGGCCTTTGAGTGTTTTTGGGCTGGGCCACTCTTGAATGGCAGAGATTTTGGCTGTGTCAACCTCCACTCCCTGTGCTGAAATGATATGGCCCAAGTACTCCACTGATGGTTGAGCAAATAAACATTTGGACCTCTTAAGCTTGAAAGAGTTGGTCCATAAGGTCTCAAAGTCAATGGTGAGATGATTAATCTGGTGTAACGACCCGGACCAGAAATTAAATTATTTTGAGAATTGGACGATTTTACCCTCGATTTTGGACGGGTTCGAGAGTCACTTTTTGACTGGCAGTACTTTTGGGAATTTTTCTTGGGTCGTTGCGTAGGTCTCGAACTCACGAGTTCGTAGACAGGCGGCACGCGGAAAACGGAGACCCGGTGAGTTCATTACGGGTCTAGAAGCTTCAGGGGCAGTTTGGTAATTTTGGAAAAGTTGGAACTATATATCAGATATTTTTCTCTCTCCTCGAGAGATTGGTCGAAGCAGTCTCTCTCTCCTAGCCGAAATTCTTCCCGTGCGAACACCGAATCACCATTTTCATCGGATGAATTTCAGTCCAATTTGACCGAAACTAAGGTCGGAAGGATCTTCCCCGCAACCCCACGAGTCTTTTGGTGTAATCATCGGAGCGGGAGCACCGCCGTAGGCGACGGACGGAGGAGGGAAGTGGACTGAATCTTCTCGGTCGTTTTTCGGCCAAACCAGGTACGATCTCGGAACTTTGACCTCATATTTGGATTCCTGGTGAAAAGTAGATGAATTTACATGTGTGGATCGTGAAAAACGGTCAAGAAATGAAGAAGTTATAAAAGCTTGAAGTTTCAGCCGGAAATGGGGGATTCCAGCGAAACCAGACGGCGGCGACGGCGGCTGCCGGTCATCTTCTCCGGCCAGACTTCGGCGACTGCGCCGGCAGCCGATCGTCTTCTCCGACGACCGATCGAGTCGGGTCAGACTGGGTCGGGTCGAGTGAACCGGTCGGGTTGAGTGAACCGGTCGGGTCGAGTTGAACCGGTCGGGTTGAGTGAACCGATCGGGTCAAGTTGGATCGGGTCAGGTCGAGCCGGGCCGGGTTGGACCGGTCCAGGCGCGTGAACACTGTAGCAGGCGCGTGAGGGCGCGTGGCGGCGCGTGAGCGCATGTTCTGACCTTCAGGTGGCGCGTGGCGGCGTGTGGGACTGTTCCCGAAGTCACGGCGGGGCGTGACTAGGGTTTTGGGACGTTCCAGATCAGATTTTATTGGTTTCGAGGCCATAGGAGTTCGTTTAAGGCCCGATTTGGGCAATTCCAGCGGTAATGGTTGACCTTGAAGCGGAGTTTGAGCTCGGAAAGTCAAGGAAGTTGGGTTATTATTGTGCATGTGTTCCTTGGGCTAGAGCGTCCATGAATTTTGGGTTGGATGATGTTGGTGAGTGGAATCCTTTCCTAAACTCATACCTATATGACTTATGTACTGTTATGTGATGATCGGGATTTCAATTGAATGATGATTGATTTAATTGTGTTAGTAGTATTTGATGTAATTATGTGTGTGGTGATGAATGTTTGATTGATTAATAATATATATATGGAATGAGAATTATGCAAGATGATAATAGGAAATTTAGACTATGCCAGGGTTAGCTTTAGGACCCAGCATTGTTAATTATGAGATGTAGGTATTTGGAAACAAGTATACTAATACTTTAGTGGTACATTTCAAAGATAGATTCCGAGATTTAAATTAGAATATCGATGAGAAGTAGGTACTCTGGAATGAGTATAAACTACCACTAGATTAGGGTATCTCGAGGGTCAATTCCGAGATACGTATCACGATATCAAGTCATGAGGTATGATACATTCGGTGAAATACATGAGTCGCAGCGAGATATCGTTTTGACGTGGTAATTATTTGAGTCCATGATTTTGAGTTGAAACCGTATTTGTGATTATAAAATACTTGATTTTGGAACCAATAACGATTTGAGGGGGGGGGGGGGGGGGGGGGGGGGGGGTGGGGTGCCAGGATCTGGGCTAGGATCCGCTGAGGCGGTGAACCCGGTGAACCACCAAAAATAAACAATACCGATTTGAGGGGGGCCAGGATCTGGGCCAGGATCCGCTATTGGCGGTGAACCCGGTGAACCTCCGAGATAAACATTGATTGAGGGAGGCCAGGATCTGGGCTAGGATCCGCTATTGGCGGTGAACCCGGTGAACCTCCGAAATAAACATTGATTGAGGGAGGCCATGATCTGGGCCAGGATCCGCTATTGGCGGTGAACCCGGTGAACCTCCGAGATAAACATTGATTGAGGGAGGATAGGATCTGGGCCAGGATCCGCTATTGGCGGTGAACGCGGTGAACCTCCGAGATAAACATTGATTGAGGGAGGCTAGGATCTGGGCCAGGATCCGCTATTGGCGGTGAACCCGGTGAACCTCTGAGATAAACATTGATTGAGGGAGGCGAGGATCCGGGCGAGGATCCGCTATTGGCGGTGAACCCAGTGAACCTCCGAGATAAACATTGATTGAGGTAGGCTAGGATCTGGGCCAGGATCCGCTATTGGCCGTGAACCCGGTGAACCTTCAATATAATTGGTTCGTTGAGTGCTCCGACTCTGGCATCGAGGAGTTTTGGCTCCGCCGGGTTGCGAGGCTATTTATGCATAGTACAGAGAATTGTGATACAAGAATAGCACACCCCAAGGGATACCCTAGTGGCTAGGAATATGTCAGTCTAGGGATATGCCGACTGATGTGATATGATAGCTGAAGGTTATACCGGCTGATGATATGATATGATAGTCGAGGATACTTGCCGACTGATGTGATATCATAGTACAGAGAGTTGTGATACAGGACTAGCACACCCCAAGGGATACCCTGGTGGCTAGGAATATACCAGTCGAGGGATATGCCGACTGATGTGATATGATAGCCGAGAATATTTCCGCCTCTAATATGATTTGACGACGCTTGTCATGGGCTTAATCAGCCTACAGAAATACTTCGTCATCCGGGTCAGTGGGTTGGTGTGGGCGGTGACCCAGAGTGACGAATTATTGTTGGTTCACAAATATCTGACTAGTCAGTTGTCTTATGGTATTCCAGTAGTGATGTCAGCAGTGCTGACCTACTGACATTTGGTATCAGAGGGTGTTCCTATTTGGACCACCCCTATTCCGAGGTCTTGGCTTTGACCTGTATACTATCCTGCGTCTGACAGGTAGGAGTGGTCAGTAAGTACAGAGGTTCTGTCGGGAAACCGGTAAGGTTTACTAAAATTATTTAAGAATAAAGGGTATTTCTGGTATTTAAATTTTGAGATAAAAGAACTGTCAGACGGGATAAGGGTTCTTTCCGGGTTTCGAGGAAAAATTCGGAAAGGGTCCTTACATCTGGTCGTTCCAGTTTCTGTTGTAAATCAAAATATTGTCAAAAAACACCAATACAAATTGTCTCAGAAAAGGGCGGAATACCTTGTTCATAATGGATTGGAAGGTGGACGACGCATTAGAGAGGCCGAAGGGCATCACAAGAAAGTGGCCATCATGGGTTCAAAAAGTAGTCTTGGGGATGTCGGATGGGGGCATTCAGGTTTGATGGTATCCAGATCACAGGTCAAGTTTGGTGAAGAACATAGACCCTTGCAGCTCATCAAGAAGTTCATCTATGACAGGGATTGGGTATTTGTCTTTGACTGTGACTGAATTCAGGGCCCGGTAGTCGACACGAAGGCGCCACGATCCGTCTTTCTTTTTTAACCAGAAGCACTGGAGAAGAGTATGGACTGGAGCTGGGTTGGATGATACCACTACTGAGCATCTCTGGTACGATGACTTCAATTTATATTTTCTGGAAGTGGGGGTATCGGTAAGGACGTACCGAAATAGGTGGGGTGTCTGGGGCAATAAGGATGCGGTGGTCCAGGAGGCGATAGGGGGGGGGGGGGGGGGGGATGGTGGTGGGGAGAGGGTAATGGGGGGCGGGTACGTCAGGTGCGGCTGGTGGGAGTGGATGGCAAGATTTGGGCGAGGAGGGCGATATATTCATGGCGAAGAAGGCGGGCCATTTGTTCTCTGGTGATTAAAGTAGGTACGGGGGTGGGTGTATTCAGTAATCGATGGTGGGTGCCATTGGTATGAAAGTCCATGAATTTTTCTTTGAAATTCCAAGAAATGTTACCCAAAGTTTGGAGCCAGGCAATTCCCAAGAGAATGTCACAGCTGGAGACTGGCAGGATGTAGAAATCAGTCGATAGAGCAAAGTTTTGAATCTGGAAGGGGATGTGAGCAATAAACCCGGAGGTGGTCATAGTGGTGCCGCTGGAAATGGACAGGTTCAGGGTGGATTGGGAGGCCGGTAAATTTGGCTATGGTGGGATGGATGAAATTGTAGGAGGTGCCACAATCAACAATGATGTGCACCTTGGTGGTTCCCAAAGTTCCAGTGAAACACACGGTTTATGGGTGGTCTGGTGGCATGATGGCATGGATGGAAATGGCAGGGTCAGTGGTTTCTGTTTCAGGGATGGTGGTTTCTTGTTGGGTTTCTGGCTGTTCTGGTTCAGCAATCTCCTCCATTAGATCATCAAGCATGAAGTGTTTGGGTTTGGAACAAGTGTGGCCCGGTCGGTATTGGTCATCGCAGTTAAATCAGAGACCTTTGGTTATGCGTTCTTGCATTTGGGCTAGAGTTAGGCGTTGGATAGGGACAGTCATGGTGGTGGCAGTATATGGTGGGTTGGTTGAGAAAGGGCGAGGTGTAAAGGGGGAATTTTGGTAGGGTCGAGAAAAATTTGGGCGGGCTGACGTCACTGAATGTGGCTTTCTTCATATATGTGGGCGAGTTCAATGGCTTTGTCCAGGGAATTGGGGTGCAGAGTTCAGACATCAGTTCGAATGTCCTCCAATAATCCACCAACATAAGCGCCCTTCAGCTGAGAATCAGACAAATCAGAGGCACGACATGAAATTTTGAGGAAGTGGGCGGTGTAATCTGCAACGGTGCCCTTTTGGTCAAGGTGTGTTATGGCTGAGTCCAGGTCTATAGGATGGTTTCTGGGACCAAACATTTTCAACAATAAATCAACAAAGGTTGCCTAGGAGTCCCGTTGGTACTTAGAATCGAACCAACGGAGCCAGAGTGCGGCATCACCACCGAGGTGAACAGAAGCGACAAGTACCTTTGGGTGGTCTGGAACTTCATAATATTCGAAGAAATTTTCGGCCATAGCTATCCACGCCAGAGGGTCGTCACCAGTAAATCAAGGTAAGACAAATTTCATAGGTTTAAAGGTCTGTGGGGGTGGTTGTGGGGTTGGATAGAAGGGATACTGGGGAAAGGGGTGGGTAAAGGTAGGAACTTGATGAGGGAAATGAGAAGAGGGTCGAAGTGAGGATGTTGGGTGATATGTATTGTGGATGTTTGGGGTGGGGGGAGTTGGTATCACTGAGACAGGAATGGTTACGGGTTGTGGGCGGGATGTGGATGGGCCTGGTGTGGAGTAAATTGGAGGGGAAAAGGTTAGAGAGCTTCGACCAATGGAGGTATGAATATGGGGAGATAGTGTTGAAATGGGAGGATGTTGCGGAGCTGAGCCAAAGAGTGGTCCCTGGAATGGAAGTGGTGAGGGGAAAGGGTACTGGTGAGCCTGTAGTGATTGAAATTCGTCCATGACGAACTGCTGAAAATGCATATTGTGGATTTGGTGTTCTATGAGGAGGTTGAGGGTTTTGTGGATATCGTCCAGATTGAGTGATTTGTCTTGTGGAAGAGAAACCAAGGTGAGGAGTGGTTCTATGGTTGACATTGAGGGCGGGCGCTGGAATGGGTGGGGATGTGGTGGGTAGACTGATTGCATCACGAGACCCCATAGAAAGGGGCTCTGATACCAGTGTTAAGACTGCTAGAATTTAGGGATTGGTGAACACAGCAAACAATTGAAATTGCAGAAAAATAGAGAGAAAGAAAATAAGTTTTTCATTCATGTCTTTGTCATGACCCCTGGTCAATATTAAATACCACAAACGATTACAAAAAGCTCAAAATTATTTTGTCTTCTTTCTCAGTGTTGGTAAGGTACAATAGAATACTATTCTAGGGTGAACTGAATGGGCTGGGTTGTAGTAATGGGTTGTAGGTGTCTTGGATAACGGAATGTGTCCAACAGCCGCCACCTTCTCCACCACAACTGCCACTCTTTCTAAGACCTCTGCCACATTCTCAACCTCTTCCATTACCATTTCAGCCTCTCCTATATAATAGATAAAAAGGTCAAAATCCTTCCACTAGCATATGTTGATGTTATTGCTTGATGATCAAGTGAAATAATTTAAAGGATATTCCCTGCTTAGTACCTACCTTCAATCCTCTTCAGTTTTCCTCTACTCTCATTCCAAAACGGCACCAACAGTGACAACATGGAGCCCAAAATCCATCTTGCCCTACATGCATGCAAAAATATTTGAGAGCCATAGTGTATACTAAACTCTTACCACCGGCACTGCAGTTTACATGCCTCTCTTACTTGTAAGATTGCTTCGGGTTTGCCTCATATGAAGGAAAAAATCGATTTACTTTTATGCTGAGTTCAATATCTAGTTCTATGTGGATATTTGTTTGTGTGAATTTGCTCAAATTCTTCTCTCCATATCCCTTTGGAGTAGAATACCATTGGATTGAAAAAAGAATAGTTGAAAAACTTAGATGGGCACTCTTTTGATCATCAATGAGGCGGAATGTCGATTTAGTAATGTTTTTAAGAATTTTGAGTGTAATTATTTTTTTTATTTTTATTTTTATAATGAAGCAGAAAAAAATTAAAAAAAAATTGTAAAGCAGCTTTGGGTATTACCCATACCTTGTTGAGTACTCATTACCTATTGGGCAGGGTATCTGTTGAGTATCCCTTAGCCATTGGGCAGGGAGCTTGTTGAGTACCCATGGGCAGGATATGGGTGAATCTTTTAAAATTGAAAATGAGTTGTATTATAGGGCCAACTATTGGGTATGGGTAATGCAGGTATGTTTACACCCTTCAAAAAACCCATTTGGTTATCCAAACTAAGGTGTGAGGGGTAATTACTCTTAACCACTTGGATTATCATTTTAGGTTCGATATCCATGTTGTAATGGGATAGTCTTAAAATGTAGTCACATCATCTTTCGTTGTGTCCTAAAAATCCAAAATATATGATTTTTGTGTCAAATATATCTCCAACAAGTGTTGGCTTATATTTTTTTTTAATCAGTGTGTTTGCCTATCTTTTTATTTATTTATTTTTTTTATCAATGTGTCCACCTATCTTAAATTCCAAAATATAGCACTCTTCCTAACGGGCTAGCGCTGGCCTTTTGAGATGTACTAAACGCAACTTTCATGTGGGCCCCACAAGTTGCAATCAAAATGGTTAAGGTTATCGGAGATTGGTGGCTAAAATATTTTATTAAGGCAAATCATCTTTAAAAAAATCCTATTAATTTTTTTTTAAATAAATGATAAAAATTCAAGTCGACACGTGACAGAAAAAAATCTTATCTGAATTTTTTTTTATTTGGTGATATATCCAAAAATTAGTTAAGATTTGACTTGACTTTAGTTTAATTTATTAAACTAAAGGATATATTAAAAAATAATAAAATATTAAACGAAATATAGCATAACCCTTTATTACACGAGATGATAAAATATAGCCATACACTATTTATTAAAACTTAATTTTTGGAGGCTTAAATTTTAGCTTAAGTATCCTTTTAGGACCCCCATTGCTAGAGATTCCCATGTGATTGTAATCAATTATCAATCTAATTAGAAAATTGAAAGAACGATCTAGTGGTTGAAGTTTTAGTCTAGTTTACCCTAACAGTGTTCAAATTGCACTGATTGTCTCTTGGGCAATCAGAGGGCATAAGGGGTGATTCTAACCTGATATCGATCTCATATAGCTGTTAGGGTCATATAGAACAGAGATTAGTATCACATCAATGTGTGTGAGGGCATCTCGTGTAATGTAAAAAAATAAAAATTAAGATTTGTATTGAAAGACTATTAAAATATTGCATGTGAGTATCACGTGTTAGATAATTAGGTAAAACTGTTTTTTCAAGCACACTCAACACTGATGTTGAGCTTCTACTTAGGGTTGAAAACTCCATTTTCGAAAACAAAAAAATGTGTTTTTGAGATAGGTTGAAATCACACCTTTGACCTCAAATCACGTGTTTAGGGTTAGGAATGAAGTTTCTGAGGCTAAATAGAGGCTTAATGGATTTTTATACTGAGGAGTGCATAACCATATGGACATGCATGCGTACTCTTAACTCATACATGTCATGTTCATGTGCAACATTTTAATGGGCCATCAACAGAAATTTTAGTTTTAAGCTCGATTGATAACAGAATATGACCACATGGATCTGATTGACAACGTTTTGAGTCATAACAAAGAAAGCACCTAGGACAGAAGGTCTAGCAAAAGAACATATTTGAAATCCTAGCCATACCCATATATTAAAAAAAAAAATATATCAGATTAATTAATTTTGGATTAAAGCATATAGAGTCCTCGAGCCAGTCCGCTTTCCCAAGCACACACACCCCCCCTTTCATCCCCTTCAGAAAAGAAAACAAAAAATTCTTAAAACTCGAAACCCTAAACCATTAAATCTTATACAACGTTCTTCGTTGCGTTAGAAGCAAATAAATTGAGTTTGGACTTGTCAAGTAGCACGTCCTGGTGTATAAAAGTGGGGTTGTTTTAATTAGTTGCAAAGAAGAAAGAATAAAAAAGTTGATGGTATTGTGGGTGCTTTAAAACCGCAAGCCTTGCTGCATCGAATAAACATGTGGACCATGCCCCAGTCCGACCTTGTAAAGTGTAAGAGCTCGTGTGGTGAGTGGGATGGGATTGGGAGGGCATCGTGTTTGAGCTTGAGATACATAGGCATAGCTAGTAGTGCTGGTGGAAAATGCATGGCGATCAAGTAGTTAGAGAAGGCTAATTCGCAATTTGTACGAATTAGGCCAAATACCTTTACTACACATAAACATAAACATATTGAGATGAGATGAGAAAAGATGATCAATTTGAGATATGTAAATGAAATTTCATGGAACAAGGTTGGGGAATGGGGACTTTTTCCTCATATATGACTTTTTATTTTATATATGTATTTAATTATGCTTACAAATAAAATACTGGAAACTTGCTGCTACGTACAATTTACAAATGAAATGAAGCAATCCAGAATTTGCCAAGGGATGATGTGGTTTTTGCTTACTTTGACAATTCAACTTAAATCAACCTAATTTAATTTCTTAAGTGTACGTTTACACCAAGAACAGAACAACTAACAATATTCCACTTTCATGTTTAGACTTGGTTGCGTTGAACAAATCATATATTGCTCCTAGTATTCTAGTTTCTTTTATTTTATTTTCATTTTTTTAATGTTTTATTTTTTTTATTTTTTTTTTCAAGCAATATTCCATTTTAATCTAATCTTGTTGACGAGTGATTCCGTTTTGACCAACTCAAGGTTCCTAGGGATTAGGAATTGATCCTAGGTTCCAGAAACGAGGTAGACAAGACCTTTCGACTACAAATTAGGGGTTACTTGGCCAACAAGGTAGGGCTTCCTCATCGATCATATCAAGTTTCCCTTTACCTAATATTTCGTACTTGAAGTTAAGTTAATTTCTAGGTTGAGGAGCCTTGTATTTATAGGGAAATCTTGTCCATTAATATTTAGGCTTATTACTCAAAATGCTCCCCAAACCAGACTTTGAGTCTCAATTTGCTCCCCGAACGAGAAATCGTAACAATGTGATCCTCGAACCCCCCTTCTGTCAGCTCCGTTACACCAAAAGTTAACAACGTTACTAACGACGGTTAGAGTGCTTACGTGGCAGCAAGGGATTTGATATAACAAAATGGGTCCAATCCCAAAACTTCCGTTCATCTTCCTCATCACCACCCTCCTTTTTGTTGCCATATTCACTGGGTTATCCAAATCCAAGTCGGACCAAGTCGCAAAACTCCTATCCATCCAAGCCCGATCCAAATCTAAGGTGAACCACCTCGACGACCACTCACTCACTCGATTTCTGTCCTCCGTCAAAACCCCAAGACCCTACTGGGTTCTTATTTTCTTTGACGCAACAAAGCTCCACAACAAGCATGAGCTCCACCTCAAAGAGCTCCGCAGCGAGTTTGCTCTCGTCCCCAAGACAGAAATAGCCACCGCCCACGGCTTCCCCCAGAACAAACTACAAACTGAAAACGAAAAGCATCATAAACCGTCCACGTCACCACCACCAACATCAACATATGTATAATCGGACGAATTAAAAGTAGAAACCAAATCGACTATATCCCTTGCAAGTCTGAAACTATATCTCTCTCTCTCTCTCTCTCAGTTGCCTGCCTGAGAAAGAGAACTGAAGAAATGCTCGAGGGAAATGAAGACTCGTCGAAGCCCAAAAAGTTTGAGAGCCCACCGCAGCTCATAAAATCACAGACCGTCATAACCACCATAGTCGACGACGCGGCCCTACAGCCCCAATCTTCCCGAGGCCACTCTTCCCCGCCGTCTGACGCATCTCCACCAGCGTCACTCCCTCCTGCCAGTGGTCGTCGCCCGATCGCCTCAAATCTTTCACCTCTAATGCTTTCGCCGACAACCGAGACTTAGCCGATCGCAATTGGGTCTTCCCTTCCTTCGTGCTCGGCAAGAAGCTTCCCTCCTCCTCTGATTCGCACGCCGCACTTGCTAAGCTAGGTGACTCATCGTACCAGATCGCCTCCTAGCCTCAGCCCCCGCCTACTACCTCGGTCCCCCAGCCGGAGGCAGAGAGGAAGAAATTGAAGGTGCTGCCGAGTAGTGCCCCTTTCTAATTTTTTAAAAAGATTTTTAAGATAAAAATTAATAAAATATAACAAATGTCTTAATGGCCCCTACAAATTTTGTAATATTACTACAACGTCACCACTTTTAACGCCGTTAGTAACAGACTTTAATTTTTGGTACAACGGAGCTGATATAAGGGGGGTTCGGGGATCACATTGTTACGATTTCGCATTCGGGGAGCAAATTGAGATTCGAAGTCTGGTTCGGGGAGCATTTTGAGTAATAAGCCTAATATTTATGTGGGTTTGCTAGAGGGCTAGTGGGCCCGGTGCGTTCCTTCCTATCGTATTTGTTCAACAAATAGATAACTGCCAGTTAGTATCCTAGGTTGACGCCTAAGACCTTGGTAATCGTAAAGGGCCTATTCCACGTCTTTGTTGATGGGACATGGGGTTTTGACTCTCCAACCAAGGGACTTGAGACGCGTGTCTCCGATCCACTTTGCTTGTTCAGGTCTTCATGGGTACTTAGCGGTCAGGTTCGACCTAGGAAAGCCAATCACTCCTAAGGGTGCAGCTAAGTGAAGCCCTAAGTCCCGAGCTGCATCTCGGGTGTTCTGCAAGTTTGGGTATGAGTGGACTTTGGAAGTTGGCCTCATAAGAACTTCTTTCTGTGAGCCCAAAGGAGTGTCTTGTCAAGCACTGTTTGGTAAATTTGGTTTGGGCAATTAGATATATCAACAAATATGATTGAAAGCGGGAGATTTGAATTTTTGTTTTTTTGACATTGCACGAGATGTTCCACACATATTAATGCGGGACTAATCCTCGTTGTTACACCCCACTCTGAATATCCAACCGGATACCGGATTCACTGGGTGTTGGCCGACACCTGGTCGCTGAGTCCAGGTGACGAAAGCCCAACTAAAACATTGCGTTTTAGGAAATTTAGTGAAAAGTAACTAGTAACACTAGTTTACCGTTCCACCACGACAGCAGATAACCCAGAGCATAATTAAAACAAATGATGATATAATTAAAGCATGAAGTGCTTAAACCGATTGTTACCTTGTTACACCCTTCCTTCACTTGTGGTGTCAGAGCTGTCACGAGGAGACTCCCTCCTGTCACCACGGGCCTTCTTTAGAGACCTGAGAGGTGCAAACAACAAGTTGAGTGAACATATGCTAACCCCTTAGCAATTAAAACATCAGTCAAATACTATAATATAATATAGCGCATAAAAGGAGGCACAATAATAAGATAATATTATAATAATCAGATAGCACCGCAGGGCTAGCAACCACATCAATCACAGCACAAGGTAATTCAATAATTGGCAATCATTACGAAATCTTCAGACATGAAGATGACATATCCATTACTGCTGGGTTGTATAAGTAGTCTTACCTCGATCTCATCGTCCCTATAAGATGGTATTGATCATCTCAATGGTATCTTGTATGTACCAATCATAATTTCATAAATCGGGGTCACCGCCCGTACCATACCCACTGACCTCGATAACAACATGTACCTTCACTGGTACCTTAGAACTCGGGTCACCAACCGGGACTATAATTATTGTTTCGCAAGCTGGCATATCCCTCGGCTAATATCAAATCGTAACCCTGCATAATCCTCAGCTGGCATCACAAAAGCCGGCATGATCCTCGGCTATCATATCATATCATCAACCGGCATTATCCTCGGTTGACATCACATAAGTCGTATCATATCATATCATTAGCCGGCATAATCCTCGGCTGGCATCACATAAGGCGGCATGACCCTCGGCTATCATATCTTATCATCAATCGGCATAATCCTCAGTTGGCATCATGACTCAATCATCATAATAGGTATCCCAATGGCACTGTAGTCGCATGAGTCACGCGCACGTGACATGACTGGGTTTCTTCGCTCGTACCACGACCACGTGAAGGACTGGGTGCAAGCACCATCACCATGAGTCCCCATAGGAGCTCTGGGACCATAAATACACATAAGAGCTCGTGGACATGACTAGCGCTGTTTAACTCGTATAGAGCGAGTGCAGGTGAACGATCACGTGGAGGACTGGTCTGTTGCCCACAGACAGGTATGACACCAGCGACCACCATATGGGCGTACCAAGACTCACTAAACGTGCTAAGTCGGCATGTCCCTCGAATGTGGCATCTCAACGAGACTCGTACATGACTCAAGACACTGACATATGACTCATGTACTAGGCCGGCATGCCTTGGCCGTAGTATCTCGACACTAGCTCATGTGCTAGGCCGGCATGACTCCTTAGTAATAGCATCTCAATACTGACTCATATGCTAGGCCGACATGACTCCTCGGTGGTAGCATCTCAATCAAATGTCTGCTCTTCCACGATTATTGTAATTGTCGTAATCTTTGTTTCACATCGATATCCACCCTTACTCGGATCAACCCTCGAGATATTCCCTATAATATTAGTTTATACTCATTTCAGAGTATTTTACCTTTCTTAGGATTCATAATCCTCAAATAGCATAGTTACGTAATGCCGGGCTTAAAGTCACCCCTAGCATAATCTATATTTATTTCCTATTATCAACACAATTTCCATAGAATTTACTACCCTCAGGTTAGAATGTCAATCACATGCCAGACTCCAAATCTAGCTTATGGCATCGTCTAGGATCTCTAACATCATCCTACCACAATAATCAAGCCAAACATTCTCAAGCAACTCAACCAAGACATTCATCACCAATCCAATCCATGATTATTCTAATCATCCAAGAGTATGTCACATTCAATCATATACAACTTAATTCACATTCCAATCATCACATATGCAATCATATAACTTTGTATAGTTATAAGTTTAGGGAAGAATTCCACTCACTGTACGTCGGGGAGAACTCACCCGACCATATCCACTATTGCATGTACTTCGAGGCATTCACTCTCGAAAGTCCCCACGAGCTTCATCTCGATCCATACGGTCAACTCTCCAATACCGTAACACCTCGCAAATAGTGCAAAATAATATTAATAAATGCTTCTATAAACTAGGAGATTTAATTCCCTATTCCTAGGAGTTCACCCGCTCCCTGAAACACGCACAAAGTGACTAAAACCATCCAAGACAGCCCTTAAACTAACTTGAACGGGTCTGAAACCATCGAAAATAGCTCCGGAACATCGGAAAACCTCAGAGTGGCTCAATGCGCCTCCACAAATTGGCACATGCTCTACCACGCGCCGACAATCGCTCCCATGTGCCAGCACACGCTCCTATGCGCCTGCACTCGTGCCCATGGCCTGCACTCGCGCCCACCCGCCCGTACGCACACCCACTCGCCCGCACTCGCGTCCACATGCTCGCCCGCGCCCCCACACGTGCATCTGCATAGGCTACTCGCCTTCCTCATTTGCCCAGTCGCGTGCAGCCGGACCACCGCCTGCGTTGTCGGAATCCACCATTGTTGGGCGGATTCTGGGTTTTTTTAAATATTCTCCGGTTCTCAATCAAAACTTACAAACTAATAGTCTAAATCTATCCACTCAATCCCAAGAATCCAAATCCGAAGTCCAAATTCGAAGAATGTATTTGAGGTGGCCGAAAATTGCCTCGAAAGGTGCGGTGGTGACTTTCCTTCGCACCGTCATTCCGCCGCATACGGTGGGCTTTAGGCCCGATTGTTGGTAGGGTTGGGTTCGTGGGAGTGAGACGAAGAGATTAGTGGTGGTTGGAGTGTCTGAGTCGCCGCCGTTTGGTGGCGACGTTATGGCTTCCACGGGAAGCCTTGTTCAGGGAAGAGAGAGACTGTGAGAGAAGAGAGAGAAAGAGAGAGAGCTAATGACCAATGGGATGAGGAGAGAGAAAGTCCCTATTTATAATTCAAATTTTCAGAAATTATCGATACGTCCCGATCGTTTTAGACCTGTAACTTTCTCGTTCGAACTCCAATTTTCATCTGCCAACTGTCTACGTACTCATAAGTTGGAGACCTACGTAATGGTGCAAGGAAAAATCTTAGAAGATTTCTCGATCGAAAAGTGGCTTCCGGGCCTTCAGAAATTTCAAGGGCAAAATAGTCATTTTAATAGACTTTTGACTTTCCTTTCAACATACGACCCATTAAACATTGGGCCTTCACTTATAAGCCCAATTGAAAACTTAGAAACCGATCCAACACTTACCGGTTCATTAGGTATATTTTTATTTCATATTTATTTTTCTGGGACAGGTCGTAACACTCGCCCACATGGGTCCCACATAAGGTCGGCATTTGGTCAGGGGCACACATGAAGTTGATATTAGGTTAGGGGGTCGGGGATCACATGAGGTCAATATTACGCAAAGAGAACCCATTATGCCCTCTAATGACAACAAGAGACATCCAATGGGATTCGAACTTATACTTGGAGAAAGACTAGGTCACTTTTTATGGTTGGGAGTTTTAATTTCAATTGCGGAAGGTAACAAATAATTCACTATAAGTAATTTAGCAGTTGCATGTCTACGATGATTGTTACGATTTGAACATATATCTTTTCTACTTTATCCAACGATGATGCACGACGGAGAGAGAAAAGAGAAAGCACCCTAGTGAGCGAGGGGTGTGACAGCATGCGAGCTAACAACTAGTGTGAAGTGCTACTTTAAGAAGCTTGTTGCTACTAATACTAATGGTCTAATAGTGTTTCTACTTATTTCTCTGTGTAACAAGTTTCAGGTTCTACTATCGTAAAGGGTGAGGTCTTTACCCAATGTGCATAATCCCTCACCCCAATATTTCTTATAAAAAAAAAAGAAGCTTGATTTATTTGGTGCGGGGAATCTATACCTACCAATTGACCGATCTGGGTGTCGAATTGAATTCAAACTCGCAATGCTCATCTCCAACCTCTTGACGCTGAACTAAATTTTCACTCGCAATAATCCACTTCGACTGCAGCGTAAAGTTCTCTCTAGAGTTGAACCCAACCCGTCAAAGAATACAATTAAGATAGGGTAAGAGAACCGAATCTATAATTTTTTTTTTGAGCAAACTACATTTTACACCTATTTTTTCAAAATGGTAAATGTGAAGTCATGTAAATTTACATCCTTCATTGAAATCATCTAAATTTACATCCTTCATTGAAGTCAAACCGAATTTGAAATACTCCACTCTAACCTTACAGCCGAAAATTCTATTAGGAATATATTGATCTCAACCTGGAAAATAACGGATTTGGGATAGGGTTTATATATCGAATCCATTGCGATCCTGATATCGACACAATATAAATTTTTATGACGGGACCCTTCCCGAATCACCCTCAGAATCTGTAAAAAGCCCTACTCCCGTCTGACAACCCCTGACGTCTTAAATTAATTCCTGAAATACCCTCAACAGTCCAACAAAGACTTACGAGAATTCTACCGAAAATCCAGCAGAATCTCCCTTGTAATTTGGTCAAACCGTCTTCTATCTGTCAGTCGAAGGATTCAAGTGCTAAACTATATCCAAATAGTCCAAGTCAAAACACAATCAACCAACCAACTCCGAATCTAAACAACCAGTCATCGGAGATAATTTACAAATTGTCCCAGACAGTTAATAAGAACAACTAGGTTGTAAAGTTTAATTTATAGATCTAACAAACCCTACTCGAAAAGGTATGGTAGCAGTGCAGCTGGAAAAGGATGCCTTTGCCTCGGAATGTGCCCTCGTCGTACCCAACGGCCTGGAGGGGACTCAAAACCAGGAAAAGTGTGAGTGCATAAAAATGATAATCATTTAAAAAACATAATTTCCGAGGAAAACATAACGTTTCCCCTCCATAAGAAATATCACGCATGCATAAAGTAAAATCCTTTCTAAGTAGTCAACCAAACAAAGATAATTGCAAAGAACTTACAGGAAAAAAATCCCTTTTTAAGTTAAACCTTGACGGAACCCACGAGAAAATCCGTAAAACTGAAATCCATAAAACCATAATCCAATAAATCAAATATCCATAAAACCGGGCCATAGACCCAAAACCTTGGAAACCAAGCTTAAACCCAATTTATATAATTCAAATTCATTTCAAAATCCATGACACCGAGTTTAATGCCTAAAATCTTTTCAAAATCGTTATTAAGAATCCATAACCAAAATAAGTCATTAGAACAATTATTCCAAATTTTCGAAATTCATAAAAGGTATTAAAACCTTATAGAATAATTATTCTAATTTACTAAAATTCACGTTTAATAGACATTTATTCAAAACACAATTTATGCATGCATTATGTTTTGCAAATCCAAAATCCACTCATCGAAGGTCTGATTAAGCTCAACCTTGAGTTGTATGATCCTCTGTCGTCTCCGAAGCAGTATCGCATGTCAAAAGTAACATTCAGGATTACTAAACGATAATTATAAACCTAAAATCGGACTTCCTAAACCCCGGGAGTACATGCGCGTTCTAACGTGTACAACATAACTTTGGACATCTAAAACAACCCCTAAATGAATTCCAGTTGACCCGAAACTTGCGCCAAAAGATTCAGAATGTCGAAAACATGAAGACATAAGTCGTTGGAGCCTAGGGGAGTGGACCACACGCCGCCACTCCTCGGTGGCTTCCTCCACGCGCTTGCACTGTTCACGGAATATTCCGTCACCGGACCTCCATAACGACCTGAACTTCAAACCTTCCTATCTCCCTCTTTTCCCAACCAAATTCGATGTTCTAATAATGGAAATCTATCTACTCGAGCCAATGGATCCAAATATGAAGTCCAAATCGAAAACCCTTACCTGTGGTGGCCGAAAATTGGGCGAGAAGCTTCGGGAAATTTTTGGGCCTTTGTTTCTCCATCCACGGAGGTCCCCACAGCTCAACGAAGGGCTGGTTGTGCTCGTGGAGAAGAGAGGAAGGTCATATTGTTGTTGGTTTTGTTGGAAAAGGTCGCAGATTTGGTGATGGTTTATATGGGTGTGGTTGTGTGGTCATGGGAAGAAGAAGAAAATTGTGAGGGAGGAGAGGGAGAGTTTACAGAACAATCTGGAAAAATAAAGAGAAAGGGAGACTTTTAAAATATATGACTTCCAAATTACCAAAATGCCCCTGAAGGTTCTAGACCCACAACTCTCTCATACGGGCTCCATTTTTTGCATGCCGTCTGTCTACAAACTCGTGAGTTTGAGGCCTACGCAATGGTCCAAGAGAAACTTCCAAGTATCTCCAAACAAAAAGTAAAATCGTCATTTTTTAAAATTAATTTACAAAAATTCACTAATTAAAATATGGGTCGTTACAACTCACCCCCTTAAGAAATTTCATCCTCGAAATTCATATATGTCACTGTCAGGGAAACAAATGTGGATACTAGGCTCACATAAGTGCTTCGGGCTCTCACGTGGCTTCCTCCACGTTATGATTCCTCCACATAACTTAACTAGGGAATAGTCTTCCTGCGCAATACTTTTTCCTTGCAAATCAGAATATGTACCGGTTGTTCCTTGAAGCTCAAATCATCTTTTAACTCAATTGGTTGCTCCTCTAGTACATGTGATTTATTGAACAGATACTTCCGGAGCATGGAAACATGAAATACTTCGTGCACTGTAGAAAGCTCTAGAGGTAGGGCACGTCTATAGGCCACTGGGCCTATCCTCTCAATCATCTCATAAAGCGCAATATAACGAGGACTCTACTTCCCTCGTATACCAAACCTCCCAACTCCTTTCGAAGGAGATAACTTCAAGAAAACTCGACCTCCGACCTCAAAAATCTCTCTTTTAACCCTACATTAGGTACGCTTAACCAGCTGTCTTTAACCAACGCCCTATCATCTCTAATGGCATAGTCCAGCCTATTCCCCGCTTTCTGGAGTTCCGTCGACAACGGTAAGGAAACAGTGTGTAAATAAGCCAAGGAACCCACCGACTTCTTATTCAAGGCATTCGCCACTAATTGGCTTTCCCTGAGTGACACTCAATGGTACAACCATAATCCTTGATCAATTCTAACCACCTCATATGTCATCGGGAAGAGCCAAAACCAGAGCAGAGGCCATCCTTCTCTTAAGCTTCTGAAACTTTGCTCACATTCGTCATCCCATTTAAACTCGACTCTCTTCCTAGTAAACCAAGTCAACGGAGCAGCTATCGTAGGATATCCTTCTACGTACCGTCTATGATACCCTACCAGGCCTAGAAAACTTCTCACCTCTGAAACTATCTTGGGTTGTTCCCAATTAACTTCTACTTCCACTTTCTGAGGATGTACACTGATTCCTTCTGTAGAAATAGCTTGTCCCAAGAACTCCACATTGGTAAACCAAAACTGACATTTACTGAACTTGGCATATAGTTGCTTTTCCCTCAGAGTGTTCAACACCATCACCAAGTGTTTCTCATGTGCCTTTGCACTCTTCTAGTAAACCAAAATATCATCAATAAACACAATCACAAACTAGTCCAAATCTCATCGGAACACCCTGTTCATCAAGTCCATAAACGTCGTTGGTGCATTGGTCAATCCGAAAGGCATCACCAGAAACTCATAATGCCTATAACGTGTCCGGAAAGCCGTCTTGGGTATGTCTTGTTCCCTGATTCTCAACTGGTGGTACCCAGACCTAAGGTTAATCTTAGAGAAATACCTCGCCCCCTTTAACTGGTCAAACGAGTTGTCAATCCGTGGCAATGGATACTTGTTCCACACTGTAACTTTGTTCAACTGCCGGTAGTCAATACATAACCTCAAACTACCATCTTTCTTCCTCACAAATACCACCGGCGCACCCCAAGGCAATACACTCAGTTGCATAAACCCCATATCCACCAAGTCCTGTAACTGAGTTTTCAACTCTCTCAACTCCACCAGTGTCATCCTGTATGGTGCTTGTGATAAAGGTTGGATTCCTGGACTAAGCTTTATGGTGAACTCGATCTCCCGGTAAGGTGGCAACCCCGGAAGATCCTATAGAAACATATCCGGAAATTCATTCACCACAGGAATATCCTCTAACCTCAACAGAGTATCCCGAGAATCATCACGTGAGCTAAATACCTCTCACAACCTTTCCTTAATAACTTCTCAGCGGTCAAAGGCGAAATCACCGATGAGGGTAAAACTCTCTGGTCTCCCTGAAAAGTAAGCTCTGGCAAACAAGGACTCTGGAACACTACTCTCTTGTCAAAACAATCAATGGAGGCATGATGGGTAGTTAACCAATCCATTCCCAAGATAACATCAAAATCGTAAATATCCAAGGGAATCAAGTCCGCCTCCAACACAAAGCCTCCCACTACCACTAGACAATCGCGTATTACCAGGTTTTCCACTAGCATATCTCCGGTGGGGGTGCTAATAACCAAATCCCAACCAATCGGTGGTAACTCCCTATTGGTCAAAAGTGTAAAATCCCGAGAAACAAAAGAATGGGTAGCCCCCGGATCTATTAAAACTTGAGCATCATGATCAAAGATAGCTCGGACCTCCTGCTGCGTCCTGGCCAAGACTCCGGCCTGTGTACCAGAAGATTGCCTGCGGCCCCTCCGACTCCCGTTATCCCTGCTGGCCCCACTCGACAGGGTCTGGCTCCCTATAGTGGTACCTGATGTATGTGCTACTCTCTGTCCCTATCCAGCAGCCTTTCGGCCCAAAATAATACTGCCCAGATGTTGCAGGCAATCTCTCTTAAAATGGCCAGCCTCTCCACTAGATTAACAACCGATGCCACCAGTCTATCCGGATCTGCTACTCTGTCTCCCGGTCGACTGCACCGAGGCCCCTCTAGAATGAGCTGATGACTGCGGGCTTGTTGGAAAACCTCAGAAACCTCCCTGCTCAACTCCGCCTCTACCTAAACTAGATCTGGCACTCCTGGATGATCCATAACTAAAACTGCCTCTCTTTGATGGTCCCTGCCTAGAGGCTCCGAAACTCAGGTGATCCTGACATCCCCTGGTACCACTGAGCTGATGCCTAGCTGGAAAACTCATCTCCACCCTGGCAGCAACGTCAGACAAAGCTCTCAGAGAGGTATACTCCTGTTAGGTCATATTTCCTTCATGCATTTCATGCCATACTTATTGCCTTTACTTGTCATTTGTTAGAAATCTGTCCATCCATAGTAGAAAGTGATGCTTTTGTGAGACATGTGCAGGCTTTAGAAAGATAATGAAATTCTAAGAATACAAGAAAAAAATGACTCAAATCGGAGTTCAAATGAAAGAGATGTCCTCGTTCTAATATCGCATCCTAAACTAGGCCCCGAGTGCGCCAGTGGGCCCTATTTTGGGTCCTTGACCAAGTACCTCATATCAGGCCATCTGGGTCCCAATGTCGTGTCTCATGACCAGATGTTCATGCCCTAGAAGTGCCAGGTCAGAGCTAAAACATATCGTGGACATGTCCCAAGAGCTTGCCGAATTGAATCCCAAAACCCAATTCTAGGGTTACGCCAAAGGCGTGCCCTCGAGTACCAACATGCGCCAAGGCATGTCCTTCGCAATGCCGAGTTCCAGATCAAGGTTCCAGCCAAGGCGTGCCTTCCCGACGCTTCAATGAAGATCAAGGTTGTGTTCCAGGTGCATTTTCAAGACAAGGCGCGACTGCGCCAAAGACGAGCTTCAGTCGAGGTTCCTGCCAGGGAGTGCCTCAATGGTACCAGTTCCATGTCCTCAGGTCAGGTCCCTGACTTGACCCGTTGAGTTCCAATTAGGCCATTTTCCAGCCTACCCCCATTTTATCGAGACACGAAATATTTTTAGGGTCTTTGACATGTAATGAAGCCATTCAAGTGCTGAGGCACGGCGTGGCGCGACAATGACATTCCAAGGGCCAAGTTTCCATTTTCAGCGTCTGCCCAAGGACCTGCCCAGATTCTAGCCTGGCTGCCCTGCGACTAGCTTGTGTTCTCACCTGCCAGCTTGCATTTGCATTCCCATACATGTTCTAATTCGTTCTCATAGATTTTAAGGACTTTGTAATTACCTAGGAATGCCATAATCATTCTAGAACACTCTAGCCTAGTTTTCTATTTTTAATCCTTATAGGACATGGTTTTCCCTTGTCTATATAAGGGGGCCTCTGTTCAATGTTTTGGACACCAGAACTTAGATACTTTATTTTGCTGTTTTGATCTATTAGCGTGAGGCTTGTTCACGAAGACTTGATTGTGTTTGTCAGGACCCGTCCCGAATTTCCCCTCGAAACTCGGGAAGAACCCTGATCCCGTCTGACAACCTAAGGAAAGGTTCCCAAAATACCCTTCAATCCTTACAAATTATAATAATAATAAATACTTTCACTTGTCAGACAAGGGATTCAAGCACTCAATAATTCCTGTAAATAATGACCAACCAAATACAATATAATATCAGAGCGTCTAAGTAGGATCAAGAGTATAATTTAGATATCCTACTCAAGCATAACTACACAGCACAACCGAAAGTACTAATGCCTCTGCCTCGAGATAAGTGTTCGCGTCAACTCAACTGCCTGAAGGGGGTTTAAACACAAAAGTTGTGAGTGGACAAAAATAATCATTTATAAATCATTTTTCAAGGAAATATTACCTTTTTCCCCCTCCATTTATAAAATCATGCATGCATCACATAAAACAGTTTATGATATAAAAACATTATATGTAAATCACAAAAATTTCCATTTCTCTTTAAAACCACTTAGTTGGACTCACATAAAATCTGTATAATGAAAATACCTCGTGATCCACAGTTTGGTTTGAAAACTCTCTTCAAAAGAGTTAAAATTCATTTAATTCAGCCTGGACACATAATATCTCAAATTCACTGTTCCCGACATATCAACAACACACCAGGGTATCCCTTGAGATGTGTTAAAATCTGTATTACGCGTAGACAGCTTCGCGACCCGGCGGAGCAAGACCCCTCAACACCAAAGTCCGAACCCTCAACAACCAGCGGAGCAAAACCCCTCAACACCAGTCAGAGCAACTGTAACCATCGGGACAGAAAACTAGTGAACCAAATCCGTATTTTGAAATCTTTGTTTCTTGGCCTAAGCCAAATTCTTTGAAATATCATTTACGGCCAAAATCGGTAAAATCATAATTTCAGGTCTAAACCCAAATCACAGACTCAAATAGTTACCACTTCAAAACGATATCAAAATCGAGTACTAAAACCAGGCCATTTCTCAAAACACACTTTCACTGAAATATTGGAAAACATGTGTGCAACATCATTTCTAAATTCCAGAAATTCATTGCACCCATACATAACAGTATTTAAATCAAAGATACATTTATGCATGCATTATAGTTTATAAACCAAAAGTCCACTCACAAACCTGTCCAAGCAAGCTCAATCCTAAATTGTACGCTCCCCTGAAGTTCCTGGAGCAGTATCGCCTGTCCAAATTAATAATCAGGATTATCAACTAATAATAAGAACCTTAAATACAAACCCCCTAAACCCCGGGAGGTCTATCTATGCTGGCCTAGAAAACGGAGCAACTTCAAACACCCAAAACAACCCCTAAACGACGTCCGATCGACCCAAAACCTGCGCTAACAGGTCCGAAACGTCAAAAACTAGCTGTTACGCATCACCGTGACCTCAGACTAGGCCCCACACGCCGCCACGCGCCAACGGAAGGTCGCACGCGCCGGTCACGTGCCTGCTACAGTACCCACTCGCCTGGACCGGTCCAACCCGGCCCAACTCGGCCAGACCCGATCCAACTCGACCCGATTGGTTCACTCGACCCGACCGGTCACCTCAACCCGACCGGCTCGACCGATCACCGGTGACTCGCCGGAGAAGACGACCGGCTGCCGGCGCCGCCGTCTGGTTTCCGCCGGAATCCCCCATTTCCGGCCGAAACTTCAAGCTTTTGTAACTTCCTCAAAACTCAACCATTTTTCACAAATTTTACATCAAAATCTATCTACTTGAACCCAGGAATCCAAATATGACCTTAAAACATCAAACACGTACCTGTGTAAGTCGGAAAATTGATCGGAATTTCTGAAACTTCCTACACTCGATTCGGCTTCCCCCGTGGTCCTCTCCTTCGATGGTTGGTACGGTTGTGATCGTGGGAAGGAGTAGAATCCGATTAGTTGAATAGAAATGGAAGTCTTGGCGTTGAATCAAACTTGGAATTTGTGGGTTTTTGGGTATGTTTTTCGCACGGTTTCGGGTGGTTTTGGTAGTGTATTTCAGAGAGAGAGAGAGAGATGATAATGAGATGAAGATGAAACAATGATTTGGGGTTAAAAATATCTACCCCAAGTCAAAAATTACCAAAATACCCCTAACAATCTAGACCCGTAACTTTCGTACACAAACTCCATTTTGTGCGTGCCGCCTGTCTACGAACTCGTGAATTCGAGACCTACGCAACGGTATCCAAAACACCACCAAAAATGTCTCGAAACAAAATTTGACTTTCACGCCCCTTAACAAGCAAGGGTAAAATCGTCATTTTACATAAATAATTTACGTAAATCCAATAATTGAAATTCGGGGTTGTTACAATCCACCCCCCTTAAGAAATTCCGTCCTCGAAATTCAACTCTACCCTTGGAATAAATGAGGATACTGCGCTTGCATTAGTTCCTCGGTTTCCCACGTGGCCTCCTCCACGTTATGATTCCTCCATAACACTTTAACTAGAGGAATACTCTTTCTGTGCAGTACCTTCTCCTTCCAATCCAAAATTTGCACTGGTTGCTCCTCAAAGGTCAAATCATCCATCAGCTCAAGTGGCTGCTCTTCCAATTCCGATGGTAAAGCAAGACGATATGCCACTGGTCCTATCCCTCCAAAATCTCATACGAACCAATGTAGCGAGGACTTAGTTTCCCTCGTCTACCAAAACGTACCACTCCTTTCCAAGGAGATAGTTTCAAGAACACCCAGTCACCTACCTCAAACTCAAGATCTCTGGTTCGACGGTCTGCATAGCTCTTCTGGCAATCCTGAGCTGTCTTCAACCTTTCTCTGATGATCCTTATCTTTTCCTCAGTCGTATCCACCAACTCTTGTGTTAACAGTTTGCTTTCACGCACTTCGTTCCAGCATAACGGTGTCCTGCACTGCCTCCCATACAGTGCCTCGAAAGGAGACATCCCAATACTCGACTGATAACTATTATTATAAGCAAATTCCATCAGAGCCAGGTGTGAATCCCAGTTCCCTTTAAACTGCAGTACACAAGCTCTCATCATATCCTCCAAAACCTGGATTGTCCTCTCAAACTGACCATCCGTCTGAGGATGAAAAGCTGTACTAAAATGCAAGGTAGTGCCAAAAGCCTTATGCAAACTCCGCCAAAACCTGGAGGTAAATCTTGGATCCCTGTCCAAAACAATTGACTCTGGAGTCCCATGTAGCCGTATGATCTCATCAACGAACAATTTGGCATACCGACTCATCTGAAAATCTTCCCGCATTGGCAAGAAATGTGCAAACTTGGTGAGTCTATCAACAATTACCCATATCCCATCATGTCCCTTCTGTGTCCTTGGAAGTTTATACACAAAATCCATCGTAATGTGATCCCACTTCCATTCCGGAATAGGTAATGGTTGAAGTGTCCCATATGGTTTCTGCCTCTCTGCTTTCACTTGCTGACATGTCAGGCATTTACTCAGAAACTCAACAATTTCCCTTTTCATCCCAGTCCACCAATAGTATTTCCTTAGGGTATGATACATCTTGGTACCTCCTGGATGCATAGCGTAAGCCGAACTATGAGCCTCATCAAGAATTTCCCTCTTTAGCTCCAGCTCATTCGGTACGCACAACCGGCCATCCCTAACCAAGGCTCCATCATCCCTAAGCGCATAGTCCTGCCTGTTTCCAGCCTCCAACTCCATCCTAATAATGCACAATGTAGGGTCCTGGAGTTGAGCCTCAATAATCCGATCAATCAAAACAGGCCTCACATGGAAACTAGCCAATAAAGCCCCCTGGTTATCCATGTCAAATACAATCCCCGCTCTACGAAACTATAACAACAATGGTAGGTAGATTGTGTGCAAATGGGCCAAAGAACCCATGGATTCCCTGCTCAAGGCATCTGCCACAACATTGGCTTTCCCTGGATGGTACTCTATAGTACAATCATAATCCTTTATTAGCTCAAGCCATCTTCTCTGCCTCAGATTCAGGTCATTTTGGGTGAACAAGTACTTTAAACTCTTATGGTCGGTGAAGATCCGACAAGTCTCCCCGTACAAATAATGTCGCCAAATTTTCAGTGCATGCACCACTGTAGCTAACTCTAAATCATGTGTGGGGTAATTCAACTCATGGGGTTTAAGTTGTCTAGAAGCATACGCTATCACCTTCCCATGCTGCATCAACACGCAGCCTATAACCCGCAATGATGCATCACTATACACCTCGAATCCCCCAGTATCATCAGGAATGGTTAATACTAGAGTAGAAGTCAACCTCCTCTTCAGCTCCTGAAATCCCTGTTCACAATCGGCATCCCAGTTAAACTTGACTCCTTTCCTAGTCAACCGAGTCAACGGGCCTGCTATCGTAGAAAATCCTTCTACGAACCATCGATAATATCCTGCCAAACCCAGAAAGCTCCTCACCTCTGTCACTGTCCTCGGTTGCTCCCAGTTTGCCCCTGCCTCAACCTTTTGGGGATCTACGCTGATACCCTCAGCCGAAATCATATGACCTAAGAATCCAACTTCGGTCAACCAAAACTGGCATTTACTGAACTTGGCAAACAAATGCTTTTTCCTAAGCATATTCAGCACCAACCTTAAGTGCTTCTCATGTGCCTTAGCACTTCTCGAATACACCAAGATGTCATCGATGAACACAATCACAAACCGATCCAAATACTTTTGGAACACCCTGTTCATCAAATCCATAAACGCTGCCGGGGCATTAGTCAACCCGAAGGGCATCACCAGGAATTCATAATGACCATAACGAGTCCTGAAAGCTGTTTTCTGAACATCCCCTTCCCTGATCCTCAACTGATGGTATCCGGATCGAAGGTCAATTTTCGAAAAATATCTTGCCCCCTTAAGTTGATAAATCAAATCATCTATCCTTGGTAGAGGATACTTATTCCGCACCGTAGCCCTGTTTAGCTGCCGGTAGTCGATACACAACCTCAGACCACCATCATTTTTCCTCACAAATAACACTGGTGCACCCCAAGGTGAAACACTTGGGCGTATAAATCCCATAACCAAGTCCTGCAATTGAGTCTTCAACTCTCGCAATTCTGCCGGTGCCATTCTATACGGTGCCTGTGAGATAGGTTGAGTACCTGGTAAAAGCTCTATGGTGAATTCAATCTCCCAGTGAGGTGGCAATCCCGGAAGATCATCTAGAAACACATCAGAGAACTCACTCACCACTGGAATATCCTCCAATCTCATCGGAGTATTCCGAGAATCAAACACATGAGCCAAGTAACCCTCACAACCTTTCCTCAACAATCTCTCAGCGGTCAAAGCTGATATCACTCCACAGGGTAGTACCCTACGATATCCCCTAAACGTAAGTTCCGGTAAACCTGGACTCCGGAAATCCACTGGATTGGCTCTGGCTTCCAGCTGCAATACCAGACGTCTGAACTGTCCTCTGCCTCTGTTCAGTAGCGCCCAGCCCCCAGGAACTACTGCCCGGATGAAGATGTGGGCAAAATTTCCTTATGTGACCAATCTCCCCACAGAAGTAACATCCAGTGCCACCGGAGTTGCCACTCAGTCTTCCAGTTGACTGCACTGAAGCACCACTAGAACGAACGGATGAATGCGGTGCATGTCTGGCTCCACCACTGCCTGATCCGGATCCCGCACCCCCAGTAGATCCAGAACTGAAACTGCCTCTCTTGGACTGTCCCTAACTAGAGGCTCCAATATCCCAGCGATCTCGTTGTCGCCTGGAACCCCTAAACTGTTGCTGGACTGGAAAACCCATGCTCAACTCTACACGAGCTGCAGCGTCGGACACGTCACTCAAGGAAGTATGAACTGCAGCCGTTACGGCTGACCGAAGTTCGCTCCTCAGTCCATTTTCAAATCTGCGTCGCTTATCCCTCTCGGTTGCCACCAGAGTTGGTGCAAAACGAGCCAACTCTATGAATTTCTGCTCATACTGAGCCACTGTCATATCTCCCTGCTGTAAGTGCAAGAACTCAGCCTCTCTGGCATCTCGGTACGAGCAAGGGTAAAATTGCTCAAGGAACTTCTCCCAAAAAGTCGCCCAGGTAATTGTACTGACATCCCAGCCTGATAGTTCTAATGCGTTCCACCAATGATAAGCGGAACCACCTAGCAGAAAAGTGGCTAAAAGAACCCTGTCCCCCTGAGGACATCTCATAACTGAGAACACTCGCTCTAAACGAGTAATCCACTCCGCTGCATCATCTGGGCTAGAGTCGCCCATAAATATTGTAGCCCCTAATCTATGGGCTTTCTCAATGTCCTACCCTTCAGTAGCAGCCCTACTCTGAAGTACAAAAGTCAAAGTGTGACCCAATTGTTCCAGTGTTTGCCTCATATTAGGCTCCACTGCAGGTTCATGTGTGTCCCCACTGTTTCCAGACTGTTGACGGGACTCGCGTCTCGGAGGCATTATGCTGAAAAGAACTATAACTCATCAATACCAAAATAATTGTACACTAGGTGTACGGTCTGCCAGAATTTAAACCTAGTGCTCTGATACCAATTGTTAGGATCCGTCCCGAATTTCCCCTCGAAATTCGGGAAGAACCCTGATCCCGTCTGAAAACCTAAGGAAAGGTTCCCAAAATACCCTTCAATCCTTATAAATTATAATAATAATAAATTCTTTCACTTGTCAGACAAGGGATTCAAGCACTCAATAGTTCCCGTAAATAATTACCAACCAAATACAATATAATATCAGAGCGTCTAAGTAGGATCATGAGTATAATTTAGATATCCTACTCAAGTATAACTACACAGCGCAGCCGAAAGTACTAATGCCTCTGCCTCGAGATTAGTGTCCGCATCAACTCAACTGCCTGAAGGGGGTTTAAACACAAAAGTTGTGAGTGGACCAAAATAATCATTTATAAATCGTTTTCCAAGGAAATATTACCTTTTCCCCCCTCCATTTATAAAATCATGCATGCATCACATAAAACAGTTTATGATATAAAAACATTATATGTAAATCACCAAAATTTCCATTTCTCTTTAAAACCACTTAGTTGGACTCACATAAAATCTGTATAATGAAAATACCTCGTGATCCACAGTTTGGTTTGAAAACTCTCTTCAAAAGAGTTAAAATTCATTTAATTCAGCCTGGACACATAATATCTCAAATTCACTGTTCCCGACATATCCACAGCACACCATGGTATCCCTTGAGATGTGTTAAAATCTGTACTACGCTTAGACAGCTTCGCGACCCGGCGGAGCAAGACCCCTCAACACCAAAGTCCGAACCCTCAACAACCAGCGGAGCAAAACCCCTCAACACCAGTCAGAGCAACTGTAACCATCGGGACAGAAAACTAGTGAACCAAATCCGTATTTTGAAATCTTTGTTTCTTGGCCTAAGCTAAATTCTTTGAAATATCATTTACGGCCAAAATCGGTAAAATCATAATTTCAGGTCTAAACCCAAATCACAGACTCAAATAGTTACCACTTCAAAACGATATCAAAATCGAGTACTAAAACCATGCCATTTCTCAAAACACACTTTCACTGAAATATTGGAAAACATGTGTCCAACATCATTTCTAAATTCCAGAAATTATTGCACCCATACATAACAGTATTTAAATCAAAGTTACATTTATGCATGCATTATAGTTTATAAACCAAAAGTCCACTCACAAACCTGTCCAAGCAAGCTCAATCCTGAATTGTACGCTCCCCTGAAGTTCCTGGAGCAGTATCGCCTGTCCAAATTAATAATCGGGATTATCAGCTAATAATAAGAACCTTAAATACAAACCCCCTAAACCCCGGGAGGTCTATCTATGCTGGCCTAGAAAATGCAGCAACTTCAAACACCCAAAACAACCCCTAAACGACGTCCGATCAAAATGTTTCGATTTTCCTTTCCTCCGTTCGATGTTTCCCGCGACTGCTTCCTTCGATGGTGGGTATGGTTTTAATCGCGGGAAGGAGTAGAATCCGATGGATTAAACCAACTCGGCCAACTTTTGCCTTGAATTGGACTTCAAATTTCCAAGGTTTTGGGTTCGGTGTGGGTTCAGTCGATGTCGGTGTGACGGGTCTGAATGAGAGAAAGGAAGAAATGAGAACATCCTCGTGAAGTCTAAGTTTAAAAACTTATATCCAAGGAAATTTACCAAAGAGCCCGAGGCTTACGCAACGATACCCAAAAAACTGTTAAATGTATCTCCACACAAAATTGACTTTCGAGCCCCCTTTAAAACCAAGGGTAATTTCATCCTTTCCCAAATTACTTTACGAAACTTTACAAATTAAATTTCTGGGTCGTCACAACTCACCCCCCTTAAAGAAATTTCATCCTCGAAATTCATACATGTCACTGGAATAAATGTGGATGTTTTGCCCGCATCAGTGCTTCGGTTTCCCATATGGCCTCTTCCACGTTCAGATTCCTCCACATAACTTTAACCAGAGGAATAGTCTTTCTACGCAATACTTTTTCCTTCCAATCTAGAAGTTGCACTGGTTACTCCTCGAAAGTCAAATCTTCTCTCAGCTCAATTAGTTGCGCATCCAATAAATGAGATTCATCGAATAGATACTTCAAGAGCATGGATACATGGAATATATTGTGAATCTTTGACAGTTCTGGAGGTAAAACAAGTCTGTAAGCCACTGGCCCTATCCTCTCGATAATCTTATAAGGTCCGATGTAACGAGGACTCAGTTTCCCTCGTCTACCAAAACGTACAACTCCCTTCCAAGGGGATAACTTCAATAAAACCTCGTCTCCGACCTCAAATTCAAGGTCTCTAATCCGTCGGTCTGCATAGCTTGTCTGGCAGTCCTGAGCTACCTTCAGCCTTTCCCTGGCGATTTTAATTTATCCTCTGTCATTTCCACAACCTCTGGTGTCAACAGTCTTCTCTCACTTACCTCAGTCCAGCATATCGGTGTTCTACGTTGTCTCCCATACAGTGCCTCAAATGGAGCCATCCCAATACTAGACTGATAGCTGTTGTTGTATGCAAACTCCATCAAATCCAGGTGTGAATCCCAGTTTCCTTTAACCTGTAGTACACAAGCTCTCATCATATCTTCCAAAATTTGAATTGTCCCCTCAAACTGACCGTCAGTCTGAGGATGAAAAGCTGTACTGAAATGCAATGTAGTTCCAAAGGCTTTATGCAAACTCCGCCGAAACCTCGAGGTAAACCTAGGATCCCTGTCTGATATAATCGACTCTGGAGTCCCATGTAACCTTATGATCTCATCCACAAACAACTTGGCATACTGACTCATCCGGTAATCTTCCCGTACTGGCAAGAAATGTGCTGACTTGTGAGTCTATCAACAATTCCCAGATTCCATCATGTCCTTTTTGCGTCCTAGGAAGTTTATAGACAAAATCCATAGTAATGTGGTCCCACTTCCATTCCGGAATAGGTAATGGTTGTACTGCCCCGTATGGTTTATGCCTCTGTGCTTTTACTTGTTGACACGTCAGGCATTTACTCACAAACTCGGCTATTTCCCTTTTCATCCCAGTCCACCAATAGTGTTCCAGAAGAGTACGATACATCTTAGTACCTCCTGGATGCATAGCATAGGCAGAACTATAAGCTTCCTCAAGAATTTCTCTTTTCACCTTTGTATCATTAGGTACGCACAACCGACCATCCTTAAATAAGGCCCCATCATCACGAACTAGGTAATCCTGCCTGTTCCCATCCTCCAACTACATCCTAATCACACACAACGTAGGATCCTGGAGCTGAGCTTCAATAATTCGGTCAATCAAGACAGGTCTCACATGGAAGCTAGCTAACAGAGCCCCTTGGCTATCCATGCCAAGTATAATTCCCACTCTTCGGAATTCCACTAGCAACAATAGATAAACAGTGTACAAATAGGCCAAGGAACCCATGGATTTCCTGCTCAGTACATCCGCCACTACATTGGCCTTTCATGGGTGATACTCTAGGGTACAATCATAATCCTTTATCAATTCTAGCCACCTACTTTGTATCAAATTCAAATCTTTTTGGGTGAAGAAGTATTTCAGACTCTGTTGGTCGGTGAAGATCCGGCACATTTCCCTATACAGATTGTGTCTCCAAATCTTCAGTGCATGCACCACTGTAGCTAACTCCAAATCATGTGTGGGGTAATTCAAGTCATGGGGTTTCAGTTGCTTGGAAGCATAAGCTATCACCTTCCCATGTTGCATCAACACGCAACCTATACCTCGTAATGATGCATCATTGTACACCTCAAATCCTCCATTATCATCTGGAAGGGTTAACATTGGGGCAAAATTCAACCTCCTTTTAAGCTCTTGAAAGCTATGTTCACACTCATCATCCCAGTCAAACTTGACTCCTTTCATTTTCAACCGAGTTAACGGGGCAGCTATCGTAGAGAATCCTTCAACGAATCACCGATAATATCTCGTTAAACCCAGAAAACTTCTCACCTCTGACACTGTCCTCGGTTGCTCCCAGTTTGCCACTGCCTCGACTTTTTGGGGATCCACACTAATACCCTCAGCAGAAATCACATGCCCTAAGAATCCCCCATTAGTCAACCAAAACTGACATTTACTGAACTTAGCGAACAGTTACTTTTTCCTCAGCATATTCAGCACCAACCGCAAGTGCTTCTCATGCAAGTGCTTCTCATGTGCCTTAGCACTCTTCAAATATACCAAGATATCATCGATGAACACAATCACAAACCGATCCAATACCATCGGAACACCATATTCATCAAATCCATAAATACTGCCGGTTCATTAGTTAAACCTAAAGGCATCACTAGGAACTCATAATGCCCATAGCGTGTCCTGAACGCCGTTTTAGGAACATCCCTTTCCTTGATCCTTAACTGATGGTACCCGGATCGAAGGTCAATTTTTGAGAAATACTTTGCCCCTTTTAATTGATCAAACAAATCATCAATTCATGGCAAAGGATATTTATTCTGCACCATAATGCTGTTTAACTGCCGATAGTCGATACAGAGCCTCAAACCACCATCTTTTTTTCCTTACAAATAATACCAGCGCACCCTAAGGTGATACACTTGGTCGAATAAATCCCATATCCACCAAGTCCTACAATTGAATTTTCAATTCCCCCAATTCTGTTGGTGCCATTCTATACGGTGCCTGTTATATAGGTTGAGTACCCGGAAGAAGCTCTATGGTGAACTCAATCTCCCGATGAGGTGACAATCCTGGAAGATCCTCTAGAAATACATCAGAAAATGCGTTCACCACAGGAATATCCTCTACTCTCACCGGAGTATCCCGAGAATCAATCACGTAAGCTAAATATCGCTTGCAACCTTTCCTCAATAATTTCTCAGCCGTTAAAGCTGAGATCACTCCCGAGGGAAGTACCATACGGTCACCCTGAAACATAAGTTCCAGCAAACCTGGGCTCCGGAAAACCACCCTCTTGTCGAAACAATCTATGGAGGCATGATGCATAGTTAACCAATCCATCCCCAAAATCACATCAAAATCATAAATGTCCAAGGGAATTAAATCTGCCTCTAACTCATGACCTCCCACGACTACCGGACAACTGCGAATCATAAGGTTCGCCACTAACATATCTTCGGTAGGGGTACTAATGCCCATGTCACAACCAATCGGGGACAATTCTCTATCAGCAAAGAGTGTAAAACCCCGAGAAATAAAAGAATGTGTAGCCCCGAGATCTAACAAAACACGAGCACCATTGGACTTGGTCTGGCTCCCTGCTACAGTACCAGATGTCTGCTCTGCTAGTTGACTCGGTTAAGTAGCATCTCGGCCCAAAGAAATACTGCCCGGACGACGATGTGGACAGTCTTTCTTGAAATGACCAGTCTCCCCACAAGTGTTACAACCGGTGTCACCCGGCCGTGCGGGTCTACCACTTTGTCTCCCGGTCGACTGCACTGAAGTCCCACTAGACTGGGCGGATAACTGTTGTCCCTGACTGGCTCTGCCACTACCTGCTCCGAAACCTGCACCCCTAGAATATCTAGAACTAGAACTTCCTCTCTTCGATGGTCCTTGACTAGAGGCTCCGAATCCCGGCGTCACCTGGAACCACTGAACTGCTACTGAGCTGGCAAACTCAACTCTACTCTAGCAGCAACATCTGACAAAGCCCTCAAAGACATATGTGCCACAACATTTATTACTACTTGAACCTCATTCTGCAGTCCATACTCAAACCTTTGGCACTTATCCATTTCAGTTGCCATGAGAGTAGGTACAAATCGTGACAACTCAAGAAATTTCTGTTCATATTGTGCCACTGTCATGTCCCCATGCTGTAACGGCAGGAACTCGACCTCTCTGGCATCTCGGTATGAACGAGGATAAAACTGCTCAAATAAGCGTTCTTTGAAAATTTCCCAAGTAAAGGTACGAACATCCCAGCCTGTCAGCTGCAAGGCATGCCACCAGCGGTACGCATAACCACCCAGAAGAAATGTGGCTAACCGCACCCTATCCTTCGACGGGCACCTCATAACCGAAAACACTCGTTCCAAATGAGTAATCCACTCATATGCCTCATTTGGGCCTAACTCGCCCGTAAATACTGTTTCCCCCAACCTCTGGGCTCGTTCAATGTCAGACACCTCAGTAGTAGCCCTACATAGACGTACCTTCGTCAAAGTCCGACCCAATTGATCTAAGGTCTACCTCAAATCCGGCTCTACTACGGGTACATGTGTGTCCTCACTATTCCCAGGCCGCTGATGGGGCTCGCGTCTTGGAGGCGTTACACTGAAAAGAACCATAAAGCACCAATAACACAATCAGATGTACACTAGTTGTACAGTCTACGGGAATTGAAACCAAGTGCTCTGATACCAAGTTGATAGGACCCTTCCTGAATTTCCCCTCGAAACCCGGGAAAAACCCAGCTCCTGTCTAACAACTTAATAAAATTTCAAAAATACCCTTATGCCCTTGCAACCAATTATGAGAATTCTGCCAAAAATCCAACATAATCTCCCTTTAAGGACTGGTTAACCGACTTCCACCTGTCACGTGAAGGATCAGATAACACTCCAAATGGCAACAACATCAACATCCAACAATATAACCACAATTTTACACTCAGTCCAAAAGACTTATCAGAGCATCTAGGTAGGATAAGTAAATACAGAAATAAATATCCTACTCCATAGCCTAGAGGGGATTTAAAACACGAAAAGTGTGAGTGGACAAAAATAATCATTTAAAACCATATCCGAGGAAAATATACCTTTTCCCCCTCCACGAATAAAACAATGCATGCAAATCCATTTTGAAAATCCATTTTGCAAATCCATTTATAATGCATGCATAAAGGATAAACCGAAAACTTACTGGAAAATCCATTTTGAATTAAAACACCCGGTGAGACCCACGAAGATCCGAATAATAAAAACATCCCGCGGTCCACAACCCTGCTTTGAAAACCCTCCTCAAAGGAGTTTAAAAAATCATGAAACCAACCTGGACACAAAATATATCAAAACATATCCCACTGCTCCCGAATAAAATCCCGAGCAGTAGCTCAAAACCCTCCACACACCCGATATACCTCGAGTTGTGCAGAACCATGTACTACACGTAGACATCCTCAACGACTTGGTGGAGAAAATACCCATCTACACCAGCGTCGGAGAACCCTCAACGATTTGGTGGAGAAAAACCCCTCGATGCCAGTCGGAGAAAACCTTGACCCTCAGGGACAGTAAATCAGTGAAAACCAAATCCCTAGTTTGAAATCCTTAGTACTTGGCCTAAGCCACATCCATTGAAAAACTGGGTCTATGCCCAAATCCAAGGAAATCACAAATCCGGGTCTACACCCAAAAATCATGGACTCAAATCTATCAAGTCAAAATCATTTAATAACAGAGTCCATAAAACCAGGCCACAACCCAAAACATCCTTTCTACTGTAATATTGAAAACCCGTGTCCAGTAATAATTTATTAGCACAATTTCTAAATTCCAGAAATTTACCAAAACAATACGTAACAATATTTAATTTAAATATACCTTTATGCATGCATTATAATTTATAAACCAATGTCTACTCACCGATAGCTCAATCCCGAGTCGTACGCTCCTCTGAAGTTCCCGGAGCAGTATCGCCTGTCAAAAGTAACAATCGGGATTACTAACGATAATTAAACACCTTACATGTAAACTCCCTCAACCCCGAGAAGTCCGCTCGCATTACATTAAAAATGCAGCCACTTTGAACGCCCAAAACTACCCATAAACGACATTCCATTAACCCGAAACCTGCGCCAAAAGGTCTGGAACGTCGAAACCTTATTGACACGTACCGCCGTGACCCAAGAACGGGTCCCACATGCCACCACGTGACGGTGGAAGACCGGCGGCTCGGCCATGCATGCCACGCGCCTGCTACAGTGTCTCACGCGCTTGCTGACTAAAGTCGCCAGGAGGCCTTCGCGTGGCAACCAGGTGGCATCCGCGTGGCAGCCAGGTGGCATCCGCGTGGCAGCCAGGTGGCATCCGCGTGGCAGCCAGGTGGCATCCGCGTGGCAGCCAGGTGGCATCCGCGTGGCATCCAGGTGGCATCTGCATGTCAACCAGGTTGCATGCCATGTCAGCCCCTCTGACCGACTCAGTAGCCAGAGTCTCGCTGGAGAATACGACCGCCCCGTTGTGCGCCGCCGTCGCCGGAAAACTCCATTGCCGGTCGACCTTGAATTTTTCCTAACTTTCTCAAAACTCAACCGTTTTTCACGAATTTTATGTCTAAATCCATCTACTAAAACCCAGGAACGTAAAAATGAACTCTAAACACGAAACCCATACCTTTGTTGGCCGGAAAATCGATCAAAAAGTTTCAATTTTCCTTTCCTCCATTCGATGTCTCCTATGACTGCTTCCTTCGATGGTGGGTATGGTTTTGATTGTGGGAAGGAGTAGAATCCGATGGATAACCAACTCGGCCAGCTTTTGCCTTGAATTGGACTTCAAATTTCTACGGTTTTGGGTTCGGTGTGGGTTCGGTCGGTGTTGGTGTAACGGGTCTGAATGAGAGAAAGGAAGAAATGAGAACATCCTCGTAAAGTCTGAGTTTAAAAACTTATACCCAAGGAAATTTACCAAAATGCCCCTGAACATTCCAGACCCACCACTCTCTCGCACGGACTCCGTTTTTCGCGTACCGCCTGTCTACGAACTCGGAAGTCCGAGACCTACGCAACGGTACCCAAAAAACTGTCAAATGTGTCTCCACACAAAAGTGACTTTCGAGCCCCCTTTAAAACCAAGGGTAATTTCGTCCTTTCCCAAATTACTTTACGAAAGTTTATGAATTAAATTTTCGGGTCGTTACACCTTGCATGGGCACTAAACCTAGAATGAAACATGATAATTGAACCTTGAAAACCAAGTTAGAAAACGTTGTGGTTAGGTGTGGATAGGGACTTCCTTAACTTGCTTTTAATTTGATTTCAATCCTTTGTTATTTACTCTTTTCTTGCATTCCAAGTTATTTACTTTTACAACATCTTTTATATTAAACCTCCCCTCCACCCACCCCTCCCTTGTTCGTGTCTTTTGTTTAGTGTCTTGTCTGGTTAAGTGTCAAAGCGTATCTAGTTAGTGTCTTTGTTTTCTGTTTTGAGTAACTACTTGTGAACGAAGCAATCTATCTCTTTGTACATTGTTGAGTCAAGTCCTTGTGGGAGTCGACCCTTGCTTGTACTGCTATTCTATTTATTGATTAGTGCACTTGCTAGGACTTCTAATAGGAGCATATTTATGAGACGTTTTATCTTGTTTTCTTATGCTTTTCTTAGCATGTTTCCTATGTTTTCTTAATACTTAGCTTGTTTTCATGTTTTGTAGGATTTTTTGAAGAAAAGTTACAAAAGGAGTTAATGAGTGCTGTTTTGGAAATCTAAGGAGGAAACTTTGAAACAGACTTCAGCAGATGTGTCAACTTCTCGAAATTAACTGCACCTGCTCGGGAAGAACTAGCAGATGGGCCATATATCTTTGGAAAGATACGGAAGTCTAGTTTCTACAGAATTTTACGGTTTGTGAATTGGAGTTTTCTAGAATGAGTTATGGCCGTTTTACTACAGCAAGGTCAGGATGAGCTGGAATTCAGCATTCCTTCTATTTCAAGTTTTCTAATCCTTATCGGGCTTGGACTACTAGAGGCCTAGTTTATTAGAGTTACGGCAGGAAGCATTTTAATCAGAAAAAGGAAGATAAAAAAATAAAAAATAAAGGGAAAGGAGCAGCCACAGCGTGAGGAATGATTGAGCAGCGAATGCAAACAGTAACGTCTCTCTCCCTCATTAAGGAAATTAACACCCACATCAATTTTGGGCAGCAAAGGGGCAGACGCATACATGGGACAAGAAAAAACGCACAGGGAAGACAAAAAGGCAGCCAACAAAGAGTCATTCTCCCACACAAAAAGGCAGAAACATCTCTCTCTCTATCTCACTTTTTGAAGAAACAACTCTTTTTCTCTTGAGAAAAACTGCAGAAACGTTGGAAGCTCTCAGATAAGGACTCAGCCACACCATCCCATTCTGCTCCATCCTTCAAGGTTCCAAGGTCTAAAAGGCTTAGGAAGCAAGGAGGAACGTCAAGGCGTCATCCAATCACTATGGCTGACCAACACATCATCAAAGAGCTATCTTCTTCCTCTTTTCATTTTCTGTTTTGTATGTTCTTGTTGTCTATTTAAATTATGGGTAACTAAGTACTTTAGTTAGGGCTCGATTGAAGCCCTAATCATGTTTCTTTAAGGATTTCGATATGCCTTTGCTGTAAACTACTTTTGTGATGCTTAATTGATTAATTTCAGATTATATTTTACTCTTTACATACGTTATGTTATGCTTGATCACCATATGCATGATGTGCATTGAGTTTGTTACATAGGTAAATTTAGATGACCGAATCTTGTGCCTGTGAAAGTAACAAAAGAACTAGTTATAAGTTCTTGAAATTAATCATCATGAATAACTAGAATAGATACCATGTTCTAAGAGTTGTGTGTTTGTTGATTTCCATTGTGTTATGCGTTCTTAAAGTACAACTTAGTAGATACCATGCTAAACACTTTATGAATGAAAAGAGTTAGCGTAGATACCCATGCCTAACTTGTTGCTTAGGGAAATCAATAATTTAAAGAGTAGATATTATGCCTTTAGGTTGACAAATATGAGCATCTAAAATCTGTTTTGTATCATTGTGCTTATCGTTTTCTTAAGGAAGAAGATTAGCGGTGAACATCGAATCCCTAACTGGTTTTATCACATTGTTTTAACCTCAATCCAATTCTATTTTTAATCAAACGCTGTTTTTTTTTAATATTTTGTTTCGAAATTTTCAGTTTTCAAAATCATCTTAAAATCAATTTTAAACATATTAATCCAGTCCTCGTGGGAATGATCTCGTATTTGCTTTCTATACTATTTGTCTGATCTTGTGCACTTGCGAGTTAAAACGTGCATATAGTTACGTAATTTTTAGGTTGCTATTTGTACAACAACTTCATTGTTAAGAATTGTGTTGCATTTACTTGTCATACTTTTTAGATCAAAATTTTGCAACATTCAGGTTTGGGGGTACATGGCTAGGTACTTAATACTTTGCTTGTGAATAAATTACAGTGTGAATTAGTCATTAGTGTCTAGATAGAGCCATGGAATGCTTAAGTTCGTGCCTTATTCATTACACTTAATGCCTAACTTCAAGAAATTGAGCTAGAAGATGACTTTGTTCAAGTGAACTTCAGAAAATTAGTGGAGACTACCCCATGTGAGATTTTGAGCCTAATGCCTTTCTTTTTTAGAGAATTAGTTTGTTATACTCTTAAACACTATTCAATTCTTTCTATATTGATTAATCTCATTATTATCACTTTGCATTGAATTTTAAAGAACTAACATCTTATGTAGATGCTCTTGATTCTCAGTTGGATGTACCATAAGCAGTGATGTAGGCTATGCATGTTTGAGCCTCTAAAAGCCATATATGTCCCTTTTGTATGCCCCCTAACCCACTTTGAAGCCAAACACTTAGACCTTTCTTTCATCACCCGAATCATAACCTAAGCCCTAAATAAGAAGCCCTAAATCTTGGCCATACCCTATAGTCTAGGTTGTGAGAAGGCAGCATCAAATGGAGTTCATAACATGGAAAGGAAAGAAAAGTTCAAGTGTTCAAAATCAAAGTCAAGCTGTGAAGCTCATCGAGGCCAAATTACAAAGTTGATATCAGGGGAATGTCCTAGACATCCCAAATGACTAAAGTCCTATCTTGGACAGAAACCAAAACAATGTAACCCATTGCATGATCTTGGCTTAGTTAAAAAGAAAAGAGAAAATGAAAGTATGAAAAACAAAAAAAAAGAGAAAAAGTGAAAAGAAGAAAAAAGAAAAGAAAACAATGAGCTAAGCCAAGTGAGCCAATGAGAATAGAAGTCAGAAATCATCATTATTCAAGGGAATCAAACCTCGGTATAAGAAACCATTGAGAATACCAAGTCTGGCTGTGATTTCAAAGAGAAGAAGCTCAAGTTTCCAATTCATGCTACTTCATGCCTTGTCAGAGCCTAGGATTTTGAATTCCAATTCCCTTCTTCTAAACCCGTGAGCCTAGCCCCATTACAATCCTTGAATGAAGACCTAACTGATCTTATGGGAAGTCTTGCTTGGAGTTAAGGTATGTCTCTACGTTCTTAAAGTTCAATTCCTTCATGAGATCTGTTTTTAGAAATTGCCTTTCTTTCATACTATTTCATATGTGATTATATTGGCTTCCTTTACATAAATTCATCACATATTCTTGCAAAAGTGAAAACCTTAGGATTCATGAGAGAAACTGAGAGTTACCTAGTGAGTTTAGAGTCAAGTCGAAATATTTCTAAGGCATTTGAACTTTGTTATTTTTAAACTTGAAATCTTGAAAAAAGGGCATTCACACTTAACACATGATGCTTACTTAAAAGTGTCATATCTTTAGTTTGGCGTGATATGATTCATTTGTTGTGTTCCTTATTAACTTGTTAAGTATTCTGTTTAGTATTTTGGTTAGTGTTTTTAGTTGTTAAGTAAAGGAGACAAAACTGCTCCTACTAGGTGAACCTACGGGTTTAAATGATCTATCCTTAATTAGATTGAGTCTTTTAGTTTTACTTAAGTTTTATTCTTTGTTTTTCTTGAGGACTAGCAAAAGCTAGGTTTTGGGGTATTTGTTAGGTCATATTTCCGACATCCATTTCATGCCATATCTAGTCCCTTTACTTTTCTTTTGTTAGAAATCTGGCCATCCATAATAGAAAGTGATGTTTTTTTAGACATGTGTAGGCTTTAGAAAGATAATGAAATTCTAAGAATACAGAAAAAAGAATGACTCAAATCGGGATTCAAATGAAGGAGATGTCCTCATTCTAATATCGGGTCCCTGAACTAGGCCATGAGTGCGCCAGTGCGCCCTATTTTGGGTCCTTGACCAAGTACCTAAGATTAGGCCATCCAGGTCCCAATGCCATGTCTCATGACCAGAAGTTCACGCCCTAGAAATGCCAGGTCAGAGCCAAGACATATCATGGACATGTCCCAAGAGCTTGCCCAGTCGAGTCCTAGAACAGAATACCAGGGTTGCACCAAAGGCGTGCCCTCGAGTACCAACATGTGCCAAGGCATGTCCTTCGCAATGTCAAGTTCCATATCAAGGTTCCAGTCAAGGCGTGCCTTCGCCACGCTTCAATGAAGACCAAGCCGGTGTTCCAGATGCTTTTTCAAGACAAAGTGCGATTGCGCCAAAGACGAGTTTCAGTCGAGGTTCTCGCCAGGGAGTGCCTCAGCGGAACGAGTTCTAGGTCCTCAGGTCAGGTGACCCGGTGAGTGTTAATGAGGCCATTTTCCAGCCTACCACCATTTTATCGAGACATGAAGTATTTTCAGGGTCTTTGACATGTAATGAAGCCATTCAAGTGCTAAGGCATGCCATGGTGCGACAAAGACATTCCAAGGGCCAAGTTTCCATTTTCAGCGTCTGCCCAAGGACCTGCCCATATTCCAACCTACCTGCCCTACGTCCATCTTGTGTTCTCACCTGCCAGCTTGCATTTGCATTCCCAGACATGTTCTAATTTGTTCTCATAGATTTTAAGGATTTTGTAATTACTTAGGAATGCCATAATCATTCTAGAACACTCTATCTTAGGTTTCTATTTATAATCCTTATAGGACAAGGTTTTCCCTTGTCTATATAAGGGGGCCTCTGTTAAGTATTTTGGACACGCCAACTTAGATACTTTATTTTACTATTTTGATCTATTAGCGTGAGGCTTGTTCACGAAGACTTGATTGTCTTCTTGGAGGAGTGCTTCAAGCCGTGCTTGGAGTTAGCCTTTGAGAGGATAATTGGGTTTAATCTTTCACTTTCATATTCAATACAATTTATGCTTTTGTTTTTCATTATGCTTAGTGAGTAGTTTAGTTTAAGTTAGGGCTGATCTTGAAGCCCTAGCCATGGTAACTTCACAGTAGTAACATCCACTCTGATCTTATCTCTCAACCCATACTCAAATCGACGGTACTTATCCGCTTCATTGGCCACTAAGGCCGGAGCAAACCGAGACAAATTGATGATCCTCTGCTCATACTACGTGACTGTCAAATCTCTCTATCTCAACTATAAAAACTCAGCCTGCTTGGCGTCTCGGTTGGATCGGGGGTAAAACTGGTCGAAGAAGCACTCCTAAAAGGCCTCCCAGGTAGTAGTATGGATGTCTCAGCCTGTCATAACCAAGGCGTGCCACCAAAGGTATGCATAGCCATTCAGCAGAAAAGTGGCCAAACGTACCCTATCACCTGGAGGGCACCTCATGACATCAAAACTCGTTCCAAACGAGTAATCCACTCATCGGCATCGGCTTGGCCCAACTTTCCCGTAAACACTATGGCTTCTAGCCTTTGGGCCCTCTCTATGTTAGAAACCTCAGAAGTGCCCATACTCTGTAAAACAATGGTCATCGCCATACCTAACTTATCTAGGGTCTGCCTCAGATCGGCTCTAACACGGGATACTATGCACGCTTAACGTTTTCCGCCTCTTCTTCGTTACCAGGCCTCTAACTGGGCATGCGTCTCAGAGGCATCTCGCTGAGAAGAAACAAAATTTGTAAGTAACCCACAAAACATGCGCACTAAGTGTGCGGTCTACAGGAATTTATACCTAGAGCTCTGATACCAAGTTGACAGGACCTTTCCTGAATCCCCCTTGGAATCTGTGAAAAACCCTGGTCCCGTTCAACAACCATTGACATCTCAAATTAATTCCTGAAATACCCTCAACAATCCAACAAAAACTTACGAGAATTCTACCAAAAATCTAGCAGAATCTCCCTTGTAATTTGGTCAAACCATCTTCCACCTATCAGCCGAATGATTCAAGCACTAAACTAATATCCAAACAGTCCAAATCAAAACACAATCAACCAACCAACTCTGATTCCAAACAACCAATCCTCAGAGATAATTTACAAACTGTCCCAAATAGTTAATCAGAGCAACTAGGTTTTAAAGTTAAATTTACAAATCTAACAAACCCTACTCGAAAAGGTACGGTAGCAACGCAGCTGGAAAGGGATGCCTCCGCCTCGGAATGTGCCCTCGTCGTACTCAACGGCCTGGAGGGGACTCAAAACCAGAAAAGTGTGAGTAGATAAAAATAATAATCATTTAAAAAAACATAATTTCAGAGGAAAACATACCTTTTCCCCTCCATAAGAAAAAATCATGCATGCATAAAGTAAAATCCTTTTTAAGTGGCCAACCAACTAAAGATAATTACGAAGAACTTACCGGAAAAAATTTCTTTTTAAGTTAAACCTCGACGAAACCCACAAGAAAATCCGTAAAATTGAAATCCATAAAACCATAATCCAATAAATCCAAAATCCATAAAACCGGGCCATAGCCCAAAAACCTTGGAAACTAGGCTTAAACCCAATTTATATAATTCAAAGTCATTTCAAAATCCATGAAACCAGGTTTAATGCCTAAAATCATTTCAAAATCGTTATTAAGAATCCATGACCAAAATATATGTCATTAGAACAATTATTCCAAATTTCCGAAATGCATAAAAGGTATTAAATCCTTATAGAATAATTATTCTAATTTACTAAAATTCACATTTAATAGACATCTATTTAAAAGCACACTTTATGCATGCATTATGTTTTGAAAATCCAAAATCTACTCATCGAAGGTCCGATTAAGCTCAATCTTCAGCCGTACGCTTCTCTGCCGTCCCCGGAGCGATATCACCTGTTAAAAATAACATTCAGGATTACTAAACGATAATTATAAACCTAAATCCAACCCCCTAAACCCCGGGAGTACACACACGTTCTAACAAGTACAACGTAACTTTGGACGTCTAAAACGACCCATAAATGAACTCCGATTGACCTGAAACCTGCGGCAAAGGAACCGGAACGTCGAAAACATGAAAACACAAGTCGTGGGAGCCGGGGGGAGTGCCCCACGCGCCGCCATGCGTTGGTCGCTCGACGGGTGGCTTCCCTCCTGAAACTGTTTACGAGAATATTCCGTCGTCGACGGAATATTCCGTCACCTTACCTTCATAACCACCCGAACTTCAAACATTCCTATCTCCCTCATTTCTCAACCCAATTCGATATTCTAATAATGGAAATCTATCTGCTCGAGCTAAGGAATCCAAATATGTAGTCCAAATAAAAAACCCTTACCTGTGGTGGCTGGAAATTGGGTGAGAAGATTCGAGCAGTTTTTGGGCCTTTGTTTCTCCATCCACCTAGATCCCTATAGCTCAACAAAGGGATGGTTGTGCTCGTGGAGAAGAAAGGAAGGTCGTTGGGATGTTAGTTTTGTTGGAAAAGGTCACATATTTGATGATGGTTATGTGGGTGTTGTTGTGTAGTCATGGGAGGTAGAAGAAAATCGTGAGGGGAGGAGAGAGAGTGTATCGAAAAATCTGGAAAAAGAAAGAGAAAGGGAGACTTTTAAAATATCGGACTTCCAAATTATCAAAATGCCCATGAAGGTTCTAGACCCACAACTCTCTCATACGGGCTCCATTTTTCTCATACCGTCTGTCTACGAACTCGTGAGTTCGAGACCTACGCATTGGTCTAAGAGAAACTTCCAAGAGTATCTCCAAACAAAAAATAACTTTTGAACCCGTCCTAAACCCGAGGGTAAAATCGTCCTTTTTTTAAATTAATTTACGAAAATTCACTAATTAAAATACAAGTCGTTACATTTATTTATATTTTTATGAGCAAACTACATTTTACACATTAAGATTTGAGGGTCATTTTAAAAATGTTAATGAGAATTCTATTTTTTCAAATTACTCTGTAACGTTTTTACCATTGTGTCAATTTACACCTTCTATTGATTTGGCCTTTAGTTGGTTTTTTAAATTTGTGATGTAAAAATTTGGGGAAACAATTTAAGAAAATTTGTGGTTTTGATTTTAGCTTTTATATTCTTTTTTAATGAAATTATCATTTTATCATGTCAAAAGGGAAAGAAATTGAAACATTAACATGATTCAATTGGTTTTAGACAAGTTAGCATAAAAGCGGGTCTTACATATGCCACGTACATCATTAATTTAACAGAAAAATTAGTCTAGCCTAACGTGAAGTCTAACATTAACATGATTCAATTTCAAAATGTTAGGGTGTAATTTGAAAAATTGAAACCTAGTATACCATTTTGAAATTGACCCGACAACTTAAGATGTGAAATGTAATTTGCACATTTTTGTTATTAGATATGCATGTCATATGTTTTATTGGGTGATTAGAACAACTATCATAGTCTTGCCCACTTGGGATTTTAGGTATATAAGTCATGATGGTGTGCGGGATTTGGATTGGATTAGATTATTTTTCAAATTTAATGTATTTAAAATATAAAAATGGATGCAGTTTTATTGTATAAGGATTAGATTAGATTATATATAGAAGGAAACTTACTATTTCTAATCCTACTATTTTAAGGAGTTTGAATTTTATATGGTTTCTTCTATCTCTACTCCCTCTAATCCCCTTAAAATGAAAACACATCAATTTCTATTGAATTTGATGAGTTATTCAATCCAATCCAATCTCACTCTCCAAATGAGCTTATAGAGTTAGAAGCAGCTAACCCAACCCGCTTCTACAATTCTTTTCTTCTCTCTCATTCTCCTCCAAGCACCCGATGCCATCGAGAAATATACCATTTCTCATTATACTCATAGATAGGGATGGGGAAAAAAACCGTTGTTAACCATAACCTTGATTATCGTAACTATTTATATTAAAATGTGGTGGTTATGGTTTAACTAATTTATCTAAATAGTGTGGTTATAGTTATAACCATTTAGGTCCACAAATAAATTATTTGTTTATGGTTATTAACAATTTAACCATTTATTATATAATCATTTAACCATTTATTAAATAACCATATAACTTTTTTTTGTCATATTTATTTAAACTTTTATATAGTGTTGTTTAGTTAAACTCATTTGAAAAAGAAAAACAAAATTAGCATCAGCCTCGTGGGTCGACCTGCGACGCCAGTCTGGTCGACCCGACTTTTCCGGCCATTTCCGGTCACTTCAAGTGGCGATCTTGGTGATGATTTGTTCCTCTCTTTGAGTCTAACAAGCCTATGTCCTTATATTTCTCATATCTTAATCCATTTTTATAGAACTAACTTGAAAAGTTTCGGAAACTTTTTTTAGATTTTTCAACCACCTTTGGCCACTTTTAGCTGTCGACCCAAGTATTAAAGTTATTCTTTGGAAAAAAGAAGAACTAATAAAGTTGATCTATTCGTCAAACTCTAAGTGGTGATGTAAAAAGTTTTAATATTCGAGATGGTTAATTATCCCTAGTAATTTTACCCATTTTTATGGGAGTTGATTTTCACACTCGAAATTTTACTTTCCGCACTCCATTTTTCCTTTTAATTTTGTTCAAAATGGAGTGCAGAAAGTAAAATATGGAGTGCAGAAATAAGTTCCCATTTTTATTATTTGTGGTTTTTTATTTTTTGTTAAATATTAATTTTAGTTATTTTAACCTTTTAAAAAATAGAAATAATAAAAATTGAACATCAAAATTATTTTCGTGATTAACAGCAGTTTACCATATATTAATGATTAAAGTTAAGGTTAATAACCATGTAACAAAATAACCAATGAGTATAAATAACCACGATTATAATCTTAAATAGTTATGACAAAAAAAGCAGCAGTTAACCGCCCACGATTGTTTTACCCTTGCTTACCTCATGATAGAGGTGTCCTTGCGATCCATATAAGCAAGACAAGTGTCAGCACATCTTGCCTAGTCTGCATTCGGGGAGAAGAAATTGGAGAAATCCAAATGCTTCCTCCCAACGTACGTATACCTGTGAAGTAGAGTAGAATATGTTTAACAACCAAAAGATATTCATTTGTGGGAGTAGTCATGAATTGGGATACCTGCTGAACATCCTAAGAGATATCAGGCCTGGCCTGTGAGATTCATATATATAATATTGTAATGCTCCAACCATATGGCCATAAGCAGCGGCATCAAGTAAGTGATGAGTGTCGTCGGTAGAGGACAACGTACTGACACCATGCGGCTATGGGCATCGAGAACGGCTTACACAATATGTTGTGTTGGAAGCTCTCAAAATAATATTATAAATATGATACGAAATTATGAAACCTAATAATCCGTTAAGAACACAAAGGATTTACGTGGTTCGTATCCACATGAGAAAACGGTGAGGAAATTCGACTAATAACAAAAGGAGATTACAAGTACAGCAGGAATTAGAAAATCAGAAATTGAATGCAAAAATTACGTTTGAAATTTATGTTACAAATGATGAATATATTTCACTTGATTGAAAGCTTAATTTCTGATTTTCTAATCCCTACACTTTGTGACATAATATCATGAAAATGTACAAGAAAATATAAGTACATGAGTTCCTGATCGATCAGTATTTCCTGCAATTTTTTTCTTTTTGTTTTCAGTAATTGAAAACCCTTGTTCAAAAACATATTCACTAGCATCCCTCGCCTCGCTCATTTCGCAGTCTTATGAGCGACAACGGGATCTGCTAATGTCTCCATGTCTCTGATCAGGTCCTGCTTCAATGTTTCCACCTATATATAAGCAGATATGATATATTAAGTCACATGCATGCAAATTAATGGAGAGAAATTTAACAAACAAGAATTCAAAAGAACAAAACATGAAATAAAATTATAAATTCATAAATAGAATAATACTTGCATCCCACCTTAAGGGTACTTGCTCGTATCATTCTTTTGATTTATCGAATAATACTTATGCATTATAGTATAAAAATGATTTTAAAATGATGATTTAAGAGTTGAACGGTTCTGATTATGATATATATATATATATATATAGATTATTTGATAAATTAAAATAGCGATACCAGATGCAAGGTATTATCCTCATAAATAAATATATATATATATATATATATATGGCTAAATATAGATGGATATATGTGGACCTTGTGAATGATATCTTGTGTTAAATGAGCATCGTGAGCAGCCAATTTGGATGCGCGTTCTACTAACAAAGCCGTTTGTTTTAGCTTGGTATTGTCAGGGAGTTCATTTGCCACCTCCTCTGACACGTTCTCCGCCACAATCGCCACCTTCTCTATAACTTCTGCTACTTTCTCAGCCTCTTCCATCACCATCTCAGCCTCTCCTATATAAATTCATTTAAGCATCCATATATATTTAGTTTCCCCATTTTACTCATCCATCATATATATATATGCATGTGATCAACTCATCATATATATAATTAATTCAGAAATTAATATTTTGCATATATATATATATATAGTACCTTCAATTCTTTTTAGTTTTCCCCAATTACTGTTGATCCAAAATGGCAGCAGCAGTGACAATATGGAGCCAAATATCCATTTTACCCTGCATGAATGGCATGTAATGCATTTCTCCAGATTATTAGGATAATTTTGCTAAGATTTCGTCTAATGGCATACCATTAACAGCATAGATATTGTCTATTGTCCCCACTTAACCATCTAAGAGCATCTCTAGCAGCTTTGCCAAATGCAAGCTAAATTCTAGCTAAAGTAGTTAATTGGAAAGTTATTTTAATAAACTGCTATAAAAAAGTTTACTCCAGCAGTGTTCTATACATTGTCAAATTTCAAATATTTTATTATTTGTTCTAAGTTAAATATTTGAATATCCTCAATTTACAACAACAATGTTCATAGCATAAAATTACCATCCTTAGAAGAAACAATGAATGTAATTTGCCAAATCAATTTTAAATCTCAAATAAAATGGCAGGAAACAATGAAGAAGAATAGAAAGTAAAGACGTTTGTATTGATAAATGGCAATTGGGAAAAGAAACCACAATATCAAATCTCAATCCATGAACCCAACACAAATTTAGAGAGATATCAATTCCTATTTTCTCTCTCATCTTTGATAAATTTAGGATTACGTTCGAGAACCCCCAAAATATAAAAATTCTAAAATAAAGAGTGGGCCATAGACTCTATTGGAGCCCTATTTTCTTTGAAAATCCTCAAATTGGGTAAAAATTGTGTTTTAGGGACTCTTCTGAAGATGCTCTAAGTAAGTGTGACATTTTATCTTAAAAAGCCTCAGTGGTATTAGAATGGAACCATTTATTTTATGTTATATCTCTAATTTTCCGATGTGGGACTCTATTCCTTAAGAAACCTCATATTCATGAGATCAAAATATGTATTCAAAATTAATTGGACCAATAAGAAAATATGAATTAATTAACGTGTGACTGAAGGAGTTCATAGTTCATACCATTGAGTGATGGTGAGCCTATTAAGAGTAATAGTAGCAGCAGCAGCAACTGTTCGTGATTTTTGAACCTTGTTCTTTTCACCACTTACCCTACACATATGAAAGTACGTACAATATTATTAAGTATTAATTATCAACTAAGCAAAGAGACTAGCTAGTACGTAATAATATAAATCTTACATTTTGGTGGTACCATCGAGCTTTGTCCATGGTTTGCTGTTAGTGCTTAACAACCGCAAACCTTGGTGCATCGGAGCACGATGCCCGACCACCAGCTGAGATACGGCCATAGCTGCCGGCAACTGTCTTTGCTGCGATCCAGTCATGGCAGCAACACCTGATTTATTGCCGCTATACACAAGTCCATGTGGAACACGGCTTGCCAATTTGTAAAAACCCCAAAAACCTTTCTTAGCCATATTCATATCAACTGATCGATCAGATGACATATAATATGAATTGAATGTATAAGGCTGCAAATTGAATATATATATATATATATATATTTAATTTACGTGTGGAAATGTTTGCAGGAAAAAATGGAAATATGTGGGTGCACGCCAAGGGATGGATGGCTTGGATTAATTAATATTAGCTGGTAACTTACAAAGATATATAAACGTGTACGTTAATTGAGGGTGTTGCTTCCAAGTAAAAACATGTTTCTCCTTCGAGCCAAAGAAGGTCACAAATAAACAATTTTGTGTTATATAGAAATAGTCTACTTGGCTAAGCTCGAATTTGTTGCACTTCGACATTTTTGGAAAGAATTACCTTTTTTGGATTAATGATGTTGAGGAGTACGCGTGCTTTCAGATTTCAGAATAAGGTTGTTCTTTCGCTGAGGAGAGAGGCTTCCTTTACCTTATATAGATATAGGTTAATTCCAAGTGTTTTCTTATCAAAATAGGGATTGATGGAACCGCGTTATTTCTACTTGGGAAGAAAAAGAGAAAAAAAGGAGGCGAAGAAAAGATGTAGAATCTTGTTGGGGAAACTACGAGTGTCTAGTCGCGCATTTGTGGGAGAGCAAAGGAAGGAAAACGGAGGTAGGTGCCTTTTTTTTTGGAAAAGAAGCAATAATTGATTGGGAATTAAGCTTGGACGAGGAGACCTTAACTGGGAGCGCAAAAGACTGCTGCAAAAAGCTGCGAGAAATTACCATGTTGGGAGCGCAAAAGACTGCTGCAAAAAGCTGCGAGCAATTACCATGTTGCACGCAGTAAACAAGGAAGCCCAAGATGCAGGGTTTCATTTTAGGGCTTGGTTGATTACTCAGCCGAATTCCACATTCCTCATGGTCAAAATAGTTAAGCGGGCTAATGTTGTGGTCCAAAATATGAAGTAAGGCTCAATTATGTCCGAGGCCCCATGCATAGCGAAAATGGAACTCAAGTACGTGAGTTTTTGTTATGAAAGACAATGGTTAAGAATTAACTCAGATAAATAAACATTAACTAAGCATATATTCTCAATAATTGTAGGGAAATTGGACATATCAATTTTTAGGACAATGTAATATATATATATATATATATACACACACACGTGTTATCATACGAGTGAAATAAAAAACTAACACACAATGTTCGAATACTCCAAACACCGTAGAATTAGACCTAGCGCTCTAGTAGGCATGGGTTTCCGACCTTTTTTCTTTCTTGACATGGCACATTGGTGTGGGACTAATAATTCCGAACATAAGTATAGGATTCTAGAGCCCAATTGAGACGGATATAAGCCAGGGGCATCCTTTATGCTTTTCATTAGTTATACGAGATAGCTAATGAAATTTCAACCCAAACTTGAAAACAAATTAGACTAGAAAGCAAACCAAATTGGAAAGGAAACGAGATTAGTGCTTCAACCATTATACCATTTCTTGTTTTTTTTTATTGACCACGTACCAACCCTTGTGGTTGACTTTTATTTCTGTTAAGCAAAAAGTATGGGTTTCCTTGATCGATAAGGGGACCTTACATGGGTGACATGTGGTATCTTTATCAAGTTGCAATCACGATTTTAAGAATTCTCAAACTTGATTGGTCCTCTCCTCTACATGGAATGACAAGTCACGCCATTCTTATTAGGCCGGCTCACAGCTCAGGTGAGTTGGAACATCTCCATCAATTCAGGCACAATATTTTCTTTTTATCGGATGTCCCCCCGAAGGGACCAATTCAGGCTCAATATAGAACCAAACAAATAGACACAAAATTGTCCAATAAATAGTTTTTTTTTTGTCCAATAAATAGTTAAGTGTTTGTTGCGAAAATAGATTCTTTCTTTTGTTAAAAAAAAAATTAAAAAAATATTTTTTTTATTAGAAGAAATATTTTATTTATTTAAAACATGTTTTTATATATTTAAAACATTATGAAAAGTTTACAATGATAAAGACATAGTCTCTCGGACAATTCCTTTTACTTCTATCACTGATTGCGATTCCCCATTGTTGTGGCATAGCCTTGTGGTGGGCAAATTTTGATAAATATTATTTGTAGTTGACTAATAATATATATTTCCCAGAGCGGCATGTAGTATAAGATGAACTAAATAAACAATTATTTGTCTTGTTTGGAAGAAGTAGTTAAACCTTGGAATAAAACACCACAGTAGGTTCATGCATGTATTGAGGCTGATACTTGGCTGGCGATGTTTTCTGTGTTCATTTCTAGACATGGATCATGAAAAGTGCATTGATCCCTTGGAAGGGAGAAAAACTTCACTGCTCGATCACTAGGGTTGTTCTCATGTTGTAATTTTTTATATTTCATCGCAAAACAGATGCAAACATGTTTTTTTCCGGTGATATTATTATATTATTCATATGTAATAAAATAAAAATATCAATTATTTTGGTTATTTATAATATAATAGGTAGATTAACTGTGTCAGGTACTAATCCATCAATGACACTTAACATTTCCTCGGAAATGTGTTGCCAACGACATATATAAACAAACACGAATCCAGGATTGAAAATAGAAGTGGACTAATTTAAAGCCAATTTTTTTTAGTAATAGTATTTAATAGAAATTTATTGAAAATTGCTTTGATTTTTCCTTATTCTATAGAACTTGCTATGCTTCCAATTTATATTTCATTCTCGATTGTAACATACAAAAATTATATATTGGTCTTCTAAAGTGATAAGAAACAACAAGAGGAGACCTAATTAAATATCTCAAACCTTAAATGAAATAAAAATAAATTAATATTCAAACTGATACGAAATAACTGTGCTAAGTAGGCTGGATAAGATCTCTATTACCTCTATTAGCACAACAAGTCCGAAATTTGGTAAAGTAAAAGTAATATATATTATTAAAAAATTACTAATGAATCAATCACATTATAATATGTATGTTTTTCTTTATTTATGATACTATAAAAAATGAGAAATATAAAGGCAGCTTCCTACGATCTATTATTATAGTAAATATATATATAAATATTTGCATCCCGCCTTGGTGGTACCTCCCCGTATCATCCTTTCGATTTATCGAATTGTCATTATACATATATCATTATCGAAACCGTTCAACTTTTAAATAATTTTAAGATCATTTACGCAAAAAATCAACCAAATTGAAAATCATTTCACTACAAGAAATTAGAAGTTGCCCGGCGAAAACAGTTCGTCGAGCCACGTAAATCATCCATCGAGTAACATATACAACGGCGAATCTCTGTCGGGCAATAGGCGTCGGGCTACCGCTGTCGGGCTACCGCTGTCGGGCTTTGGGTTTACTCGACGAGCATAGTGACCTCGTCGAGCAATTAAATAATGCCCGGCGGTAAAGTTCGTCGCTGACATCTTCGTCGAGCAACATAAAGTCAACATCAAAAGACCGTCAGGTAAGGTCTTCCTTATCCGTCGGGTAATCTATTAAATATACGTCGGGGGAGGTTTATAGAACGTCGGGTAAGGTCATATATACCCGTCGGGTAACGTTAAGAAACACCGTCGGGTAAGGTTAAATATAGTCGTCGGGCACAATTATATACACGCGTCGGGTAACATGATAAACAACCGTCGGGTAACGTTTTACACATCCGTCGGGTAACATGTCACTCAATCGTCGGGTATAGTTTGAATATCTGTCGGGTAACATTGAACTCATTCGTCGGTAATAGTTTTATATGTCGTCGGGTAACATGTCCCCCATTCGTCGCGTGTATTGTTACAATTCGTCGGGTAACATGTACAGAATTCGTGGGGCAACCTCCTCTTTATATTGAAAATAAAATATTAAATTAAATAATAAACAATAAAAAATTTAATTAAAAATTTTAATATAAAGAATAAAAATTAAATTAAATTAATATTAAAAAAAATAATATAATTTTTGGACATCTTTTCCTCGGAAATGTGTTGCCAAAGACATATATACACAAACACGAATCAAGGATTGACAATAGAAGTGGACTAATTTAAAGCCAATTTTTCTTAGTAAATAGTATTTAATAGAAATTTATTGAAAATTGCTTTGGTTTTTCCTTATTCTATAGAACTTGCTATGCTTCCAATTTATATTTCATTCTCGATTGTAACATACATAAATTATATATTGGTTTTCTAAAGTGACAAGAAATAACAAGAGGAGACCTAATTAAATATCTCAAACCTTAAATGAAACAAAAATAAATTAATATTCAAACTGACACGAAATAACTGTGCTAAGTAGGCTGGATAAGATCTCTATTACCTCTATTAGCACAACAAGTCCGAAATTTGCTAAAGTAAAAGTAATATATATTATTAAAAAATTACAAATGAATCATTCACATTATAATATGTATGTTTTTCTTTATTTATGATACTATAAAAAATGAGAAATATAAAGGCAGGTTCCTACGATCTATTATTATAGTAAATATATATATAAATATTTGCATCCCGCCTTGGTGGTACCTCCCCGTATCATCCTTTCGATTTATCGAATTGTCATTATACATATATCATTATCGAAACCGTTCAACTTTTAAATAATTTTAAGATCATTTACGCAAAAAATCAACCAAATTGAAAATTATTTCACTACAAGAAATTACAAGTTGCCCGGCGAAAACAGTTCGTCGAACCACGTAAATCATCCATCGAGTAACATATACAACGGCGAATCTCTGTCGGGCAATAGGCGTCGGGCTACCGCTGTCGGGCTTTGGGTTTACTCGACGAGCATAGTGACCTCGTCGAGCAATTAAATAATGCCCGGCGGTAAAGTTCGCCTCTGGCATCTTCGTCGAGCAACATAAAGTCAACATCAAAAGACCATCAGGTAAGGCCTTCCTTATCCGTCGGGTAATCTATTAAATATACGTCGGGGGAGGTTTATAGACCGTCGGGTAAGGTCATATATACCCGTCGGGTAACGTTAAGAAACACCGTCGGGTAAGGTTAAATATTGTCGTCGGGCACTATTATATACACGCGTCGGGTAACATGATAAACAACCGTCGGGTAACGTTTTACACATCCGTCGGGTAACATGTCACTCAATCGTCGGGTATAGTTTGAATATTTGTCGGGTAACATTTAACTCATTCGTCGGTAATAGTTTTATATGTCGTCGGGTAACATGTCCCCCATTCGTCGCGTGTATTGTTACAATTCGTCGGGTAACATGTACAGAATTCGTGGGGCAACCACCTCTTTATATTGATAATAAAATATTAAATTAAATAATAAACAATAAAAAATTTAATTAAAAATTTTAATATAAAGAATAAAAATTAAATTAAATTAATATTAAAAAAAATAATATAATTTTTGGACATCTTTTCCTCGGAAATGTGTTGCCAAAGACATATATACACAAACACGAATCCAGGATTGAAAATAGAAGTGGACTAATTTAAAGCCAATTTTTCTTAGTAAATAGTATTTAATAGAAATTTATTGAAAATTGCTTTGGTTTTTCCTTATTCTATAGAACTTGCTATGCTTCCAATTTATATTTCATTCTCGATTCTAACATACATAAATTATATATTGGTCTTCTAAAGTGACAAGAAACAACAAGAGGAGACCTAATTAAATATCTCAAACCTTAAATGAAACAAAAATAAATTAATATTCAAACTGACACGAAATAACTGTGCTAAGTAGGCTGGATAAGATCTCTATTACCTCTATTAGCACAACAAGTCCGAAATTTGCTAAAGTAAAAGTAATATATATTATTAAAAAATTACAAATGAATCAATCACATTATAATATGTATGTTTTTCTTTATTTATGATACTATAAAAAATGAGAAATATAAAGGCAGGTTCCTACGATCTATTATTATAGTAAATATATATATAAATATTTGCATCCCGCCTTGGTGGTACCTCCCCGTATCATCCTTTCGATTTATCGAATTGTCATTATACATATATCATTATCGAAACCGTTCAACTTTTAAATAATTTTAAGATCATTTACGCAAAAAATCAACCAAATTGAAAATCATTTCACTACAAGAAATTAGAGTTGCTCGGCGAAAACAGTTCGTCGAGCCACGTAAATCATCCATCGAGTAACATATACAACGGCGAATCTCTGTCGGGCAATAGGCGTCGGGCAACCGCTGTCGGGCTTTGGGTTTACTCGACGAGAATAGTGACCTCGTCGAGCAATTAAATAATGCCCGGCGGTAAAGTTCGTCGCTGGCATCTTCGTCGAGCAACATAAAGTCAACATAAAATAAGACCGTTGGGTAAGGTCTTCCTTATCCGTAGGGTAATCTATTAAATATACGTCGGGGGAGGTTTATAGACCGTCGGGTAAGGTCATATATACCCGTCGGGTAACGTTAAGAAACACCGTCGGGTAAGGTTAAATATAGTCGTCGGGCACTATTATATACACGCGTCGGGTAACATGATAAACAACCGTCGGATAACGTTTTACACATCCGTCGGGTAACATGTCACTCAATCGTCGGGTATAGTTTGAATATCTGTCGGGTAACATTTAACTCATTCGTCGGTAATAGTTTTATATGTCGTCGGGTAACATGTCCCCCATTCGTCGCGTGTATTGTTACAATTCGTCGGGTAACATGTACAGAATTCGTGGGGCAACCTCCTCTTTATATTGAAAATAAAATATTAAATTAAGTAATAAACAATAAAAAATTTAATTAAAAATTTTAATATAAAGAATAAAAATTAAATTAAATTAATATTAAAAAAATAATATAATTTTTGGACATCTTTTCCTCGGAAATGTTTTGCCAAAGACATATATACACAAACACGAATTCCGGATTGAAAATAGAAGTGGACTAATTTAAAGCCAATTTTTCTTAGTAAATAGTATTTAATAGAAATTTATTGAAAATTGCATTGGTTTTTCCTTATTCTATAGAACTTGCTATGCTTCCAATTTATATTTCATTCTCGATTCTAACATACATAAATTATATATTGGTCTTCTAAAGTGACAAGAAACAACAAGAGGAGACCTAATTAAATATCTCAAACCTTAAATGAAACAAAAATAAATTAATATTCAAATTGATACGAAATAACTGTGCTAAGTAGGCTGGATAAGATCTCTATTACCTCTATTATCACAACAAGTCCGAAATTTGCTAAAGTAAAAGTAATATATATTATTAAAAAATTACAAATGAATCAATCACATTATAATATGTATGTTTTTCATTATTTATGATACTATAAAAAATGAGAAATATAAAGGCAGCTTCCTACGATCTATTATTATAATAAATATATATATAAATATTTGCATCCCGCCTTGGTGGTACCTCCCCGTATCATCCTTTCAATTTATCGAATTGTCATTATACATATATCATTATCGAAACCGTTCAACTTTTAAATAATTTTAAGATCATTTACGCAAAAAATCAACCAAATTGAAAATTATTTCACTACAAGAAATTACAAGTTGCCCGGCGAAAACAGTTCGTCGAACCACGTAAATCATCCATCGAGTAACATATACAACGGCGAATCTCTGTCGGGCAATAGGCGTCGGGCAACCGCTGTCGGGCTTTGGGTTTACTCGACGAGCATAGTGACCTCGTCGAGCAATTAAATAATGCCCGTCGGTAAAGTTCGTCGCTGGCATCTTCGTCGAGCAACATAAAGTCAACATAAAATAAGACCGTTGGGTAAGGTCTTCCTTATCCGTCGGGTAATCTATTAAATATACGTCGGGGGAGGTTTATAGACCGTCGGGTAAGGTCATATATACCCGTCGGGTAACGTTAAGAAACACCGTCGGGTAAGGTTAAATATAGTCGTCGGGCACTATTATATACACGCGTCGGGTAACATGATAAACAACCGTCGGATAACGTTTTACACATCCGTCGGGTAACATGTCACTCAATCGTCGGGTATAGTTTGAATATCTGTCGGGTAACATTTAACTCATTCGTCGGTAATAGTTTTATATGTCGTCGGGTAACATGTCCCCCATTCGTCGCGTGTATTGTTACAATTCGTCGGGTAACATGTACAGAATTCGTGGGGCAACCTCCTCTTTATATTGAAAATAAAATATTAAATTAAGTAATAAACAATAAAAAATTTAATTAAAAATTTTAATATAAAGAATAAAAATTAAATTAAATTAATATTAAAAAAATAATATAATTTTTGGGCATCTTTTCCTCGGAAATGTTTTGCCAAAGACATATATACACAAACACGAATTCAGGATTGAAAATAGAAGTGGACTAATTTAAAGCCAATTTTTCTTAGTAAATAGTATTTAATAGAAATTTATTGAAAATTGCTTTGGTTTTTCCTTATTCTATAGAACTTGCTATGCTTCCAATTTATATTTCATTCTCGATTCTAACATACATAAATTATATATTGGTCTTCTAAAGTGACAAGAAACAACAAGAGGAGACCTAATTAAATATCTCAAACCTTAAATGAAACAAAAATAAATTAATATTCAAATTGATACGAAATAACTGTGCTAAGTAGGCTGGATAAGATCTCTATTACCTCTATTATCACAACAAGTCCGAAATTTGCTAAAGTAAAAGTAATATATATTATTAAAAAATTACAAATGAATCAATCACATTATAATATGTATGTTTTTCATTATTTATGATACTATAAAAAATGAGAAATATAAAGGCAGCTTCCTACGATCTATTATTATAATAAATATATATATAAATATTTGCATCCCGCCTTGGTGGTACCTCCCCGTATCATCCTTTCAATTTATCGAATTGTCATTATACATATATCATTATCGAAACCGTTCAACTTTTAAATAATTTTAAGATCATTTACGCAAAAAATCAACCAAATTGAAAATCATTTCACTACAAGAAATTAGAAGTTGCTCGGCGAAAACAGTTCGTCGAGCCACGTAAATCATCCATCGAGTAACATATACAACGGCGAATCTCAGTCGGGCATTAGGCGTCGGGCTACCGCTGTCGGGCTTTGGGTTTACTCGGCGAGCATAGTGACCTCGTCGAGCAATTAAATAATGCCCGGCGGTAAAGTTCGTCGCTGACATCTTCGTCGAGCAACATAAAGTCAACATCAAAAGACCGTCAGGTAAGGTCTTCCTTATCCGTCGGGTAATCTATTAAATATACGTCGGGGGAGGTTTATAGAACGTCGGGTAAGGTCATATATACCCGTCGGGTAACGTTAAGAAACACCGTCGGGTAAGGTTAAATATAGTCGTCGGGCACTATTATATACACGCGTCGGGTAACATGATAAACAACCGTCGGGTAACATTTTACACATCCGTCGGGTAACATGTCACTCAATCGTCGGGTATAGTTTGAATATCTGTCGGGTAACATTTAACTCATTCGTCGGTAATAGTTTTATATGTCGTCGGGTAACATGTCCCCCATTCGTCGCGTGTATTGTTACAATTCGTCGGGTAACATGTACAGAATTCGTGGGGCAACCTCCTCTTTATATTGAAAATAAAATATTAAATTAAATAATAAACAATAAAAAATTTAATTATAAATTTTAATATAAAGAATAAAAATTAAATTAAATTAATATTAAAAAAAATAATATAATTTTTGGACATCTTTTCCTCGGAAATGTGTTGCCAAAGACATATATACACAAACACGAATCCAGGATTGAAAATAGAAGTGGGCTAATTTAAAGCCAATTTTTCTTAGTAAATAGTATTTAATAGAAATTTATTGAAAATTGCTTTGGTTTTTCCTTATTCTATAGAACTTGCTATGCTTCCAATTTATATTTCATTCTCGATTCTAACATACATAAATTATATATTGGTTTTCTAAAGTGACAAGAAACAACAAGAGGAGACCTAATTAAATATCTCAAACCTTAAATGAAACAAAAATAAATTAATATTCAAACTGACACGAAATAACTGTGCTAAGTAGGCTGGATAAGATCTCTATTACCTCTATTAGCACAACAAGTCCGAAATTTGCTAAAGTAAAAGTAATATATATTATTAAAAAATTACAAATGAATCAATCACATTATAATATGTATGTTTTTCTTTATTTATGATACTATAAAAAAAGAGAAATATAAAGGCAGGTTCCTACGATCTATTATTATAGTAAATATATATATAAATATTTGCATCCCGCCTTGGTGGTACCTCCCCGTATCATCCTTTCGATTTATCGAATTGTCATTATACATATATCATTATCGAAACCGTTCAACTTTTAAATAATTTTAAGATCATTTACGCAAAAAATCAACCAAATTGAAAATTATTTCACTACAAGAAATTACAAGTTGCCCGGCGAAAACAGTTCGTCGAACCACGTAAATCATCCATCGAGTAACATATACAACGGCGAATCTCTGTCGGGCAATAGGCGTCGGGCTACCGCTGTCGGGCTTTGGGTTTACTCGACGACCATAGTTACCTCGTCGAGCAATTAAATAATGCCCGGCGGTAAAGTTCGCCGCTGGCATCTTCGTCGAGCAACATAAAGTCAACATCAAAAGACCATCAGGTAAGGCCTTCCTTATCCGTCGGGTAATCTATTAAATATACATCGGGGGAGGTTTATAGACCGTCGGGTAAGGTCATATATACCCGTCGGGTAACGTTAAGAAACACCGTCGGGTAAGGTTAAATATTGTCGTCGGGCACTATTATATACACGCGTCGGGTAACATGATAAACAACCGTCGGGTAACGTTTTACACATCCGTCGGGTAACATGTCACTCAATCGTCGGGTATAGTTTGAATATCTGTCGGTTAACATTTAACTCATTCGTCGGTAATAGTTTTATATGTCGTCGGGTAACATGTCCCCCATTCGTCGCGTGTATTGTTACAATTCGTCGGGTAACATGTACAGAATTCGTGGGGCAACCACCTCTTTATATTGCAAATAAAATATTAAATTAAATAATAAACAATAAAAAATTTAATTAAAAATTTTAATATAAAGAATAAAAATTAAATTAAATTAATATTAAAAAAAATAATATAATTTTTGGACATCTTTTCCTCGGAAATGTGTTGCCAAAGACATATATACACAAAGACGAATCCAGGATTGAAAATAGAAGTGGACTAATTTAAAGCCAATTTTTCTTAGTAAATAGTATTTAATAGAAATTTATTGAAAATTGCTTTGGTTTTTCCTTATTCTATAGAACTTGCTATGCTTCCAATTTATATTTCATTCTCGATTCTAACATACATAAATTATATATTGGTTTTCTAAAGTGACAAGAAACAACAAGAGGAGACCTAATTAAATATCTCAAACCTTAAATGAAACAAAAATAAATTAATATTCAAACTGACACGAAATAACTGTGCTAAGTAGGCTGGATAAGATCTCTATTACCTCTATTAGCACAACAAGTCCGAAATTTGCTAAATTAAAAGTAATATATATTATTAAAAAATTACAAATGAATCAATCACATTATAATATGTATGTTTTTCTTTATTTATGATACTATAAAAAATGAGAAATATAAAGGCAGGTTCCTACGATCTATTATTGTAGTAAATATATATATAAATATTTGCATCCCGCCTTGGTGGTACCTCCTCGTATCATCCTTTCGATTTACCGAATTTTCCTTATACATATATCATTATCGAAACCGTTCAACTTTTAAATAATTTTAAGATCATTTACGCAAAAAATCAACCAAATTGAAAATCATTTCACTACAAGAAATTAGAAGTTGCCCGGCGAAAACAGTTCGTCGAGCCACGTAAATCATCCATCGAGTAACATATACAACGGCGAATCTCTGTCGGGCAATAGGCGTCGGGCTACCGCTGTCGGGCTTTGGGTTTACTCGACGAGCATAGTGACCTCGTCGAGCAATTAAATAATGCCCGGCGGTAATGTTCGTCGCTGGCATCTTCGTCGAGCAACATAAAGTCAACATAAAATAAGACCGTCGGGTAAGGCCTTCCTTATCCGTCGGGTAATCTATTAAATATACGTCGGGGTAGGTTTATAGACCGTCGGGTAAGGTCATATATACCCGTCGGGTAACGTTAAGAAACACCGTCGGGTAAGGTTAAATATAGTCGTCGGGCACTATTATATACACGCGTCGGGTAACATGATAAACAACCGTCGGGTAACGTTTTACACATCCGTCGGGTAACATGTCACTCAATCGTCGGGTATAGTTTGAATATCTGTCGGGTAACATTTAACTCATTCGTCGGTAATAGTTTTATATGTCGTCGGGTAACATGTCCCCCATTCGTCGCGTGTATTGTTACAATTCGTCGGGTAACATGTACAGAATTCGTGGGGCAACCTCCTCTTTATATTGAAAATAAAATATTAAATTAAGTAATAAACAATAAAAAATTTAATTAAAAAATTTAATATAAAGAATAAAAATTAAATTAAATTAATATTAAAAAAATAATATAATTTTTGGACATCTTTTCCTCGGAAATGTTTTGCCAAAGACATATATACACAAACACGAATCCAGGATTGAAAATAGAAGTGGACTAATTTAAAGCCAATTTTTCTTAGTAAATAGTATTTAATAGAAATTTATTGAAAATTGCTTTGGTTTTTCCTTATTCTATAGAACTTGCTATGCTTCCAATTTATATTTCATTCTCGATTCTAACATACATAAATTATATATTGGTCTTCTAAAGTGACAAGAAACAACAAGAGGAGACCTAATTAAATATCTCAAACCTTAAATGAAACAAAAATAAATTAATATTCAAACTGATACGAAATAACTGTGCTAAGTAGGCTGGATAAGATCTCTATTACCTCTATTAGCACAACAAGTCCGAAATTTGCTAAAGTAAAAGTAATATATATTATTAAAAAAATTACAAATGAATCAATCACATTACAATATGTATGTTTTTCTTTATTTATGATACTATAAAAAATGAGAAATATAAAGGCAGCTTCCTACGATCTATTATTATAGTAAATATATATATAAATATTTGCATCCCGCCTTGGTGGTACCTCCCCGTATCATCCTTTCAATTTATCGAATTGTCATTATACATATATCATTATCGAAACCGTTCAACTTTTAAATAATTTTACGATCATTTACGCAAAAAATCAACCAAATTGAAAATCATTTCACTACAAGAAATTAGAAGTTGCCCGGCGAAAACAGTTCGTCGAGCCACGTAAATCATCCATCGAGTAACATATACAACGGCGAATCTTTGTCGGGCAATAGGCGTCGGGCTACCGCTGTCGGGCTTTGGGTTTGCTCGACGAGCATAGTGACCTCGTTGAGCAATTAAATAATGCCCGGCGGTAAAGTTCGTCGCTGACATCTTCGTCGAGCAACATAAAGTCAACATCAAAAGACCGTCAGGTAAGGTCTTCCTTATCCGTCGGGTAATCTATTAAATATTTCGGGGGAGGATTATAGACCGTCGGGTAAGGTCATATATACCCGTCGGGTAACGTTAAGAAACATCGTCGGGTAAGGTTAAAAATAGTCGTCGGGCACTGTTATATACACGCATCAGGTAACATGATAAACAACCGTCGGATAACATTTTACACATCCGTCGGGTAACATGTCACTTAATCGTCGGGTATAGTTTGAATATCTGTCGGGTAACATTTAACTCATTCGTCGGTAATAGTTTTATATGTCGTCGGGTAACATGTCCCCCATTCGTCGCGTGTATTGTTACAATTCGTCGGGTAACATGTACAAAATTCGTGTGGCAACCTCCTCTTTATATTGAAAATAAAATATTAAATTAAATAATAAACAATAAAAAATTTAATTAAAAATTTTAATGTAAAGAATAAAAATTAAATTAAATTAATATTCAAAAAATAATGTAATTTTTGGATTTCTGTAAGAGTATAAAAATACTTTATATATACTCTAAGAATTAGTGGAGTTGTCAAAATAGCCGGGATCCTGAGGGGGCGGTTGGTTAGGCGGTGAGAAAATATCATCCAATCCACGATCACCCAAACGTTGAAGGATGTTGTCAAGGACGCTCTTGATATGTTGGTTTTGGGCTTGAATCTCCGCGTATTGGGCTTTGATCATAGCATTTTCGACCTCAAGATTTCTCAGACGATCCGACGTCTCCTGGGAGCCTACCCGAGATGAAGACGACGATTGAGTCGAGATATCCCGCACAATCCCGTCGCCCGCTCCCCGAACGACCCTCCCTGGGCGCCTCCCTTGTCGTCGCTCCAGAATAGCGATCGACATGTCGACATTAGGGAGCTGTTGATGCAAAGGCACATCTGGATGTTGTTGGGTGAGCTCAGCTTGTGTCTGTTGGACGTCTTGCACCATCGCATCCTACAAATTCGAATAAATATTAATTAGAAAAATAATTATGAAATTAAGAAAAAATGTTTAATCAGAAGGAAATAAACTTACGTGAATTCGATCAGCCTCTTCATCCCCCCGTCCAGCATACACCTGCCCCCAGGCATCCACCTCTGGGAACATCGACCCGGCGATGCGCCGATCCTCCTGCCGGGCCGATAAGGATCGCGACCCCCCTGTGGTGGTTGAATTTCTTTTCCCCCCGATTCGATGTGTTGGCAATCGATTTCCGCTGTTTATTCGTAAAACCAAAAATTAGATTTGAAAATGGAAAATAACATAAAAATTAAATAATTTAATTAATTAGATAGATAATACGTACCAGATAAGTGGGTGACATGAAATGGTCGCACAACCACAACCACCCTGGCAGTTTCGGCCCGTCTAACTCCTCCGGAGGATTTGCCCGAGCTTCCTCCGGAGAAGGTCAAGTCAATAAGTACTTGTGGAGCTCGTACTTCCAGTCGGCGTACCGTAACTGCCAATGTTGGCACAGGTACCTACTGAGCTCGGTCGAACTCAAAATTGATCTGCAATCAAATATTAAAGTTAAAAAAAAAATTAAAAAATATGAAATTAATGTTAAAAATGGGAAAAAAACATACCGATAACTCTCCCCAACAACGCGAGATCTCCTCTGCGGTTTGGGTTCTGAAAGTCTCCCCCATCATTAGTGATTTGGTGCGAAGAATCGCACCAATGTCATGAACTAGGAGGCTGTGAATTTTGACCGGTGCGGACCAGAGGCGTGGCACGTATACCACTAGTATCTTTGCATTTGTCGTCCTACAAATACGCTGGGATGTCAAACCTCGGTTGATCCCGCGCACATTCACTGACCTACCTGCAAATTCGATGAACATTGATAAATAAAATGAGTAGCAAATAAAAACGGTTGGTTAAATAAACAAAATAATAAACTTACCCTTAGGGAGTGCTCCGATATTAGGCCCCATTTCGTCTCCTCCGACGTCGTCCTGTGAGGGCCGGGGGTCGGTACGGGGTTCCCCCCGTTTCTTGCTATGCTGTCTACGAGCCGATCGGACACCCGGTCGCTGATAGACTGACAGGGGTGCATGAACCGACGCCCCTGTTGAGGCAACTGAGTCAGGGGCTGCCTCCTCCTGCTCATGACCATCAACAGGATCCGGGCAAGGGCGAGTCCTGGATGTGATTAAGGTGCGATGCGACATCTACAATAACACATATAAATTAATTAATTTAAAATTAAAGAACATACTTTTAATTAAATAAAAAAGAAAGCAAACATTTTTAATATTAAATATTAAATATTAATTTAAAAAAATAAAAACAAAATCACATTTAAAATTAACCAACATTTTATAAATCCAATAAACATAAATAAATAAAGCATCAATTTTTTTTTAGTAATAATTAGTAAATTGGTATCTAAAAACTAAAACCATCAAATTCTAATTTTTTTAAATAAATCCAACACAAACGAAAATTAAACTTAAACAACTAATTAATTCAAGCGTACTAAACTCAAAATTCACAACATTATACCTAAATTCCTAAATCCAAATTTCGGGACCAAAATCATACTTACATATTAATCCAAACATATACTAATAATATCCAAATCCAAAAATTCACAAATTAAAAATTTATAAAACACATATTTCCAAAATCCACTTATACTACACCATATCAAAATTTCCCATAATTGTTTTTAAAATTCAAATACCCAAAATTCATACATTTCACATAAATACCATATAAAAAATCATACCATTATATCAATTTCAACATTATACCAAACATCAAAATTTCAACAAATCTTCAACTATTATATATACCTTAACAAATATATATATCCAAACATAAATATATACATAATCATTAACAATAACAATATCCAATTTCATACATTCATTTTTCAAATCAAAATTAACAATAAACCAATATATCCAATATAAACCAATATAAACCAATAAACAATAAACCAATAAACCAATATATCCAAATTAACAATAAACAATAAACCAATAAACCAATATATCCAAATTAACAATAAACAATATATCAAAATTAACATTAACATTAACAAGGAGAGTGGCGGCGACGGCAAACCTCGGTGAGGGGAGTGGCGGTGACGGCAAACCTCCGTGGACAAAAACAGTGTCCTTGACTGTTTGGGAGAGCGGAGCCGATAGGAAATGCAAGTGGAAGATGCAAGGCGTCCTTGACTGCTTGAGGGAGAGGAAGATGCAAGTGGCCCTTCAAGTAAAACTTAAGAAAAACCAAAGAAGAAAGAAATCCAGAAAATGAAGAAGAAGGATGAAGAAGAAGACTTGGTCTGATTTATGTATCTGATTGGTATTGCCCGACGGATACGTCCGTCGGTTAACACTTTAATGACCCGTCGGGCAATAGGCGTCGGGTAACGTTTCAGAACCCGTCGGGTAACAATTAAATAACCTCGTCGGGTAAAGTTTAACACCCCGTCGGGCAATAGCAACATCGAAATTCGAAATATAGGGTCTGACGTCCGTCGGGTAACCGCAATTCCACCCATTGGGTAAGTCTGATTGTCGAATATCCCTCGGGTTATACCTTTATACTCCTTCGGGCAACAAAACGCGGGACTCTTGAGAATCTGCGAAAATTAAGTCGGCCGGACCTGTCGGGCAAACTGTAACCATTCGTCGGGGCAACCAAAGCGGCAAATTTGAGATTTCGCGGAAAATTAGGCAGAAAATTGAAAGTTTCAAAAAACTGGACGATATATTGTGGTTACCCGACGGACACGTTAATAATTCATCGGGTAACACCAAGCGGCAATTTGAAATTTCGCGAAAAATTAGGCGGAAAATTGAAATTTTCAAAAACTGGACGATTAATTGAAGTTACCCGACGGAAATGTTGAAATATCTGTCGGGCATGACCTTCCTGATGCCGTTTTTGGAATAAATCCGAAAAGCATGTCCGGCGAAAATATATGCAACATCAGGACCGTTTAAATTTTGGTTTTATATGCCTAAAACCCCATGTATCATTATTGTGATGTTTTGGGGATTTCAAAACGTCCGATCGTGAAGAAACGTTGTGTAACCGTTGAATCGTCGCACACCGTTACCTAATCCCGGGATTTCCAATTGGGGGAATTTTTCTCGCAGATGATCTATGGGTACCGACCATAAATGTGGACGGTTAGATCGGTCAGTTTCATTTTTTAAGTTTTTGAAAATCGGAAAACAAGCATATCGCCCAAGGAGGTTAAACTCTTGAAGGAAACTTCAATACATTTTTTGAATTTTTGGTTCTATTGATATTCAAACGAATGAATTTGAGTGATCTAACCGTTCACTCTGTGGTTTTACGTGCCTAGATGTCGGCCGTCGAAAATCTTGAGGTTTTGAGGATTTCAAGCCTTCCATTCGCGATGAAACGTTGTGTAACCGTTGAATCGTCGCACACCGTTACCTAATCCCGGGATTTCCAATTGGGGAAATTTTTCTCGCAGATGATCTTTGGGTACCGACCATAAATGTGGACGGTTAGATCGGTCAGTTTAATTTTTAAGTATTTGAAAATTTTTGTAAAAAAAAAATGTAAAGTTTTTAATATGGTAAATACATGTGTAATAAAAATTGTAAATTTAATTAACTAAATCTGACCCGACGGAGCTTCATATATCTCCGTCGGGTATGTATACGGAGTTGGTCGTCGGGTAACCCATACATTATCCGTCGGGTAACAGGTACAATAAAATTGTAAATTTAATACTCTAAATCCAACCCGACGAATCTTAAAATATCTCCGTCGGGTATTTATACGGAGCTTGCCGTCGGGTAACCCATACATTATCCGTCGGGTAAAAGATTGAAAATTTAATCAACTAAATCCGACCCGACGAACCTTCTTATATATCCGTCGGGTAACTTTACTGAGTCTGTCGTCGGATAAACCAGACATATTCCGTCGGGTAACATGTCTAATAAAATCGTAAATTTAATTAACAAAATCAGACCCGACGACGATTCATACGTATCCGTCGGGTTATGTTAAGGATTCTGTCATCGGGTAACCCATAAATTATCCGTCGGGTAACATCTGTAATAAAAATGGTAAATATAATTAGCTAAATCAGACCCTACGAATCTTCATATATATTCATCGGGTTATTTCAGGTTGAGGCAGTCGTCGGGTACACCTTCTATTCCCCGTCGGGTAACATTTTACATATAGTCGTCGGGTTATATTTACGAATCTGTCGGGTAACATTTGTGGCGATCCGTCGCGTAAATTTTATATAAAAAATTGTTATATCTTATTAGGTTAATATGAAAGTTTGGTTCAATTTTTTTGACATTCCATTAAAGAGTAAAAATTGACTTATCATCAAAATATTGTACTAAATCTGCCACCTTCTTTTAGTTTGAAGTTGCGTATTTTGTGGAGGGCATGTATGGTTTCCTCACTTTAAGAAAGTAAAAAAACTATTTTTTTCAATGAAATCATACAACATACATAAAAATAAAATTTATTGATTTGAAGATGGATATTTCATATATGAATGAAATTTTGAAATTACAACGCTTCATTCGGATTCGCTTTCCCCCTCCCAATCACGCTCGTCATCCGACATGTGTACAGTACTTGATTCCTCCGAATCACTTTCAATTTGTTCTAATTCCCCCAGATCAATAAAAATGTCATCAATCGCAATTGGTTTTATGATGTCATTGGTCCGAACTCCATCCACGTTTTGGGTGGATGCCGATGATTCTACCTGATAAATGATTTGGTCATCGTTTATTTCCCCATCTTCTTCATGGTATCGATCATCCAAGTCCCAAATGTTTATGTGATTCACCATCTCGGCTACTCTCCATCCACCACCAGCTTTTGGATCATCCACATATAATACTTGTTTCGCCGTACTAGCGAGGATGTAGGGATCACTCTCAAACCACCTGGTGTTTGTGTTTATAGAAATATATAACTGATCTTTGATGACACTTCCTGGGATACTTGGGTTCGTATTAAACCAATGACACTTGAACAAGATAACTTCCTTACGAACGGCGTATAACTGTAACGACCCGGACCAGAAATTTAATTGTTTTCAGAATTTGACAATTTTACCCTCAATTTTGGACGGGTTCGGGAGTCACTTTTTGACTGGCAGTACTTTTGGGAATTTTTCTTGGGTCGTTGCGTAGGTCTCGAACTCACGAGTTCGTAGACAGGCAGCACGCGGAAAATGGAGACCCGGTGAGTTCATTACGGGTCTAGAAGCTTTAGGGGCAGTTTGGTAATTTTGGAAAAGTTGGCACTATATAGGAGATATTTTTCTCTCTCCTCGGCAGATTGGTCCGTCTCTCTCCTACCCGAATCCTCCCCGTGCGAACACCGAAGACCCATTTTCATCGGAGGAATTTTGATCCGATTCGACCGAAACCAAGGTCGGGAGAATCTTCCTCGGGACCCCACGAGCATTTTGGGGTAGTTATTGGAGCGGGAGCACCGCCGTAGGTGATGGACGGAGAAGGGAGGGAACTGAATCTTCTCGGCCATTTTTTCGGCCAAACCAGGTACGATCTCTGAACTTTGACCCCATATTTGGATTCCTGGTGAAAAGTAGATGAATTTACATGTGTGGATCGTGAAAAACGGTCAAGAAATGAAGAAGTTAGAAAACCTTGAAAATCGACCGGAAATGGCGATTTCCGGCGAACCAGACAGCGGCGGAGGTGGCGGTCCGGTCATCTTCTCCGGCCAGCCTCCGACGACGGCGACGGCCGTCTGGTCGTCTTCTCCGGTGAGTCACCGGAGACCGGTCGGGTTGAGTGAACCGGTCGGGTTGAGTGAACCGATCGGGTTGAGTGAACCAGTCGGATCGAGTGAACCGGTCGGGTCGAGTGAACTGGTCAGGTCCAGTTGGATCGGGTCAAGTTGAGCCGGACTGGGTTGGATCGGTCCAGGCGCGTGAACACTGTAGCCGGCGCGTGAGGGCGCGTGGGACCGTGTGCCGAACTTTCGGCGACGCGTGGCGGCGCGTTGGGCCGAGTCTGAGGTCACGGCGACGCGTGGTAACTAGTTTTCGACGTTTCGAATCTGTTGGTACAGGTTTCAGGTTGATCGGACGTCGTTTAGAGGTCATTTTGGGCAATCCCAGCGGTAATAGTTGACCGTATTAGCGGATTTTGAGCTCGGAAAGTCAAGGTAGTTGGGTTATTATTGTGTTAGTAGTATTTGATGTAATTATGTGTGTGGTGATGAATGTTTGGTTGACTAATAATATATTTATGGAATGTGAATGATGCAAGATGATGATAGGAAATCTAGATTATGCCAGGGTTAGCTTTATGTAACAACCCGGAATTTCAATTATTGGATTTAATTAAATTATTTATGTAAAATGACGATTTTGCCCTTGCTTGTTAAAGGGCATGGAGATCAAGTTTTGTTTCGAAACCTTTTCAGTGGTGTATTGGGTACCGTTGCGTAGGTCTCGAACTCACGAGTTCGTAGACAGGCGGCACGCGGAAAACGGAGTTCGTAGACGAGAGTTATGGGTCTAGATGTGCAAGGGCATTTTGGTAATTTTTGACTTGGGGGTAGATATTTTTTAACCCCCAAATCAGATATTATCTGATCCACCTCATCCTCATCTTCATTTCATCTTCATCTCCTTCTTTCTCTCTGTGACAAACATACACAAACAACCAACCCGTGCGAAAATCATCCAAAAAACCCACAAAGTCAACTTTGATTTCAAGGCTTTAACTTCCAGTTTTGATCAACTAATCATATTCTACTCCTTCCCACGATCACAACCGTACCAACCATCGAAGGAGAGGACCGCGGAGGAAGCCGAACCGAGGATAGGAAGTTTCGGACCTTCCGATCGATTTTCCGGCTAGCACAGGTACGTGTTTGTGGTTATGAGGTCATATTTGGATTCCTGGGTTCGAGTAGATAGATTTAGACATAAAATTTGTGAAAACTGGTTGAGTTTTGAGGAAGTTAGGAAAGCTTGAAGTTTCGGCCGGAAATGGAGGATTCCGGCGAAACCAGACGGCGCTGCCGGTCATCTTCTCCGGCCAACTTCCAGCGACGGCGACGGCAACCGGTCATCTTTTCCGGCGAGTCGCCGGTGACCGGTCGGGTCGAGTTGAACCGGTCGGGTCGAGTTAAACCGGTCGGGTTGAGTGAACCGGTCGGGTCGAGTTGGACCAGGTCAGGTTGAGCCGAACCGGGTTGGACTGGTTCAGGCGCGTGTGGTACTGTAGCAGGCGCGTGACCGGCGCGTGAGGGCGCGTGGGCGCGTGTTCCGACCTTCCGTCGGCGCGTGGGGCTGAGTCTGATGTCACGGTGGCGCGTGACAAGTAGTTTTTGACGTTTCGGACCTGTTGGCGCAGGTTTCGAGTCGATCGGATGTCGTTTAGGGGCTGTTTCGGACGTTTTAAGGTTGCTGCGTTTTCTAGGCCAGCATAGTTAGACTCCCGGGGTTTATGGGGTTTATATTTAAGATTATTATTATTAGCTGGTAATCCCGATTATTAATTTGGACAGGCGATACTGCTCCGGGAACTTCAGGGGAGCGTACAGTTCGGGATTGAGATTGCTTCGACAGGTTTGTGAGTGGACTTTGATTTATAAACTATAATGCATGCATAAATGTATCTTTGATTTAAATACTGTTGTGTATGAGTGAAATGAATTTCTGGATTTTAGAAATGATACTGGACACATATTTTACAATATTTCAGTGAAAGTATGTTTTGAGAAATGACCTGGTTTTTGTACTTGATTTTGATATCGTTTTGACGTGGTAACTATTTGAGTATGTGATTTGGGTTGAGACCCATAATTGTGATTTTACCGATTTTGGCCATAAAATGATATTTGCAAAGAATTTGGCTAAGGCCGCGAAACAAAGATTTCGAAGTATGGATTTGATTCACTGGTTCCCGTCCCGATGGTTATTGTTGCTCTGACTGGTGTTGAGGGGCCTTGCTCTGCCAGTTGTTGAGGGTTCGGACCTTAGGTGTTGAGGGGCCTTGCTCCGCCGGGTCGCGAAGCTGTCTATGCATAGTACAGATTGTACAGATAGTACAGATATTACAGACAGTACATATGGTACACAGAGTTGTACAGATTTGAACACATCTCAAGGGATACCCTGGTGTGTTATGAATATGTCGGGAACAGTGAATTTGAGATATTATGTGGCAGTTGGAACGAAATGATTTTGAATTTGAGATAATTTGTGTCCAGATTGAACCAAATGATTTTAAACTCATTTGAAGAGATTTTCAAACCAAATTGTGGATTTCGAGGTATTTTTATTATACATATTGTATGTGAGTCCAATTAAATGGTTTTAAAGATAAATGTGAATTTTGGATGATTTACATATGATGCTTTTATATGATAAATTGTTTTATGTTATGCATGCATGATTTTATAAATGGAGAGGAAGAAAGGTAATTCTTCGAAAAGGAATTTATAAATGATTATTTTTGTCCACTCACAACTTTTGTGTTTAAACCCCCTTCAGGCAGTTGAGTAGAGTTGACGCGAACATTGATCTCGAGGCTAAGGCATTAGGATTTCGACTGCGCTGTGTAATTATATTTGAGTAGGATATCTAAATTTTACTCTTGATCCTACTTAGACGCTCTGATATTATGTTGTATTTGATTGGTCGTTAATTACGGGAATTATTGAGTGCTTAAGTCCCTTGTCTGACAAGAGGAAGTATTTATTATTGTTATTATAATTTGTAAGGATTGAAGGGTATTTTGGGAACCTTTTCTTAGGTTGTCAGACGGGATCAGGGTTCTCCCCGGGTTTCGAGGGGAAATTCGGGACGGGTCCTGACAATTGGTATCAGAGCACTAGGTTAAATTCCTGTAGACTGTACACTACGTGTACAATTATATTGAGTCATAGTTCTTTTCAGCGTAATGCCTCCGAGACGCGAGTTCCGTCAACAGTCGGAAAATATTGGGGACACACCTGAACCTACAGTGGAGCCTGATATGAGGCAGACACTGGAACAATTGGGTCATGCGTTGACTTCTGTACTTCAGAGTAGGACTGCTACTGAAGGTTCAGACATTGAGAGGGGCTATAATATTTATGGGCGAGTCTAGCCCAAAGGATGTAGAGAATTGTCTCCGATTGGTTGGGACCTACTGGGAATATGTTAGTGGCGAATCTCGTGATTCGTAGTTGCCTAGTGTTAGTGGATGATTATGCATTAGAGGCAGATTTAATCCCCTTAGATATCTTGATTTTGATGTGATTCTGGGGATGGATTGGTTGATTATGCACCATGCCTCTATTGATTGTTATGACAAGAGAGTGGATTTCCGGAGTCCAGGTTTACCGGAACTTACATTCAGAGGAGATCGTAGGGTACTACCCTGTGGAGTGATATCAGCTTTGACTGCTGAGAAATTGCTGAGGAAAGGTTGTGAGGGTTACTTGGCTCATGTGTTTGATTCTCGGGATACTCCGATGAGAGTGGAGGATATTTCCGTGGTGAGTGAATTCTCTGATGTGTTTCCAGATGATCTTCCGGGATTGCCACCTCACCGGGAGATTGAGTTCACCATCGAGCTTTTGCCAGGTACTCAACCTATCTCACAGGCACCGTATAGGATGGCACCAGCAGAATTGCGAGAGTTAAAGACTCAGTTGCAGGACTTGGTGAATATGGGATTTATTCGCCCAAGTGTTTCACCTTGGGGTGCACCAGTGTTATTTGTGAGGAAAAATGATGGTGGTCTGAGATTGTGTATCGACTACCGGAAGCTAAACATGGCTACAGTGCGGAATAAGTATCCTTTGCCAAGGATAGATGATTTGTTTGATCAACTTAAGGGGGCAAGATATTTTTCGAAAATTGACCTTCGATCCGGATACCACCAGTTGAGGATCAAAGAAGGGGATGTTGAGAAAACAGCTTTCAGGACTCGTTATGGTCATTATGAGTTCCTGGTGATGCCTTTCGGGTTGACTAATGCTCCAGCAGCATTTATGGATTTGATGAACAGGGTGTTCCAAAAGTATTTGGATCGGTTTGTGATTGTATTCATTGATGACATCTTGGTGTATTCGAGGAGTGCTAAGGCACATGAGAAGCACTTAAGGTTGGTGCTGAATATGCTTAGGAAAAAGCATTTGTTTGCCAAATTCAGTAAATGTCAGTTTTGGTTGACCGAAGTTGGATTCTTAGGTCATGTGATTTCGGCTGAGGGTATCAGCGTAGATCCCCAAAAGATTGAGGCAGTGGCAAACTGGGAGCAACCGAGGACAGTGACAGAGGTGAGGAGTTTTCTGGGTTTGGCAGGATATTATCGACGGTTCGTAGAAGGATTTTCTACGATAGCAGGGCCGTTGACTCGGTTGACGAGGAAAGGAGTCAAGTTTGACTGGGGAGCTGATTGTGAACAGGGATTTCAGGAGCTGAAGAGGAGGTTGACTTCTGCTCCAGTATTGACCCTTCCTGATGATACTGGGGGATTCGAGGTGTATAGTGATGCATCATTGCGGGGTATAGGCTGCGTGTTGATGCAGCATGGAAAGGTGATAGCGTATGCTTCTAGACAACTTAAACCCCATGAGTTGAATTACCCCACACATGATTTGGAATTAGCTGCAGTGGTGCATGCATTGAAAATCTGGCGACATTATTTATACGGGGAGACGTATCGGATCTTCACCCACCATAAGAGTTTAAAGTACTTGTTCACCCAAAAAGACCTGAATCTGAGGCAGAGAAGATGGCTTGAGTTAATAAAGGATTATGATTGTACTATAGAGTACCATCCAGGGAAAGCCAATGTTGTGGCGGATGCTTTAAGCAGGAAATCCATGGGTTCTTTAGCCCATTTGCATACAGTCTACTTACCGTTACTGGTAGAGTTCCGTAGAGCAGGGATAGTACTGGACATGGATAGTCAGGGGGCTTTGTTGGCTAGTTTTCATGTGAGGCCTGTTCTGATTGATCGGATTATTGAGGCTCAACTCCAGGACCCTACATTGTGCATTATCAGGATGGAGTTGGAGGCTGGAAACAGGCAGGATTATGCGCTTAGGGATGATGGAGCCTTGGTTAGGGATGGCCGGTTGTGCGTACCGAATGAGTTGGAGCTAAAGAGGGAAATTCTTGATGAGGCTCATAGTTCGGCTTACGCTATGCATCCAGGAGGTACCAAGATGTATCATACCCTAAGGAAATACTATTGGTGGACTGGGATGAAAAGGGAAATTGCTGAGTTTGTGAGTAGATGCCTGACGTGCCAGCAAGTGAAAGCAGAGAGGCAGAAACCATATGGGGCACTTCAACCATTACCTATTCCGGAATGGAAGTGGGATCACATTACGATGGATTTTGTGTATAAACTTCCAAGGACACAGAAAGGACATGATGGGAATGGGTAATTGTTCATAGACTCACGAAGTCTGCATATTTCTTGCCAGTGCGGGAAGATTTTCGGATGAGTCGGTATGCCAAATTGTTCATTGATGAGATCATACGACTACATGGGACTCCAGAGTCGATTGTTTCGAACAGGGATCCTAGATTTACCTCCAGGTTTTGGCGGAGTTTGCAGAAGGCTTTTGGCACTACCTTGCATTTTAGTACAGCTTTTCATCCTCAGACGGATGGTCAGTCTGAGAGGACAATCCAGATTTTGGAGGATATGATGAGAGCTTGTGTACTACAGTTTAAAGAAAACTGGGATTCACACCTGGCTCTGATGGAATTTGCTTATAATAATAGTTATCAGTCGAGTATTGGGATGTCTCCTTTCGAGGCACTGTATGGGAGACAGTGCAGGACACCATTATGCTGGAACGAAGTGGGTGAAAGGAAATTGTTAACACCAGAGTTGGTTGATACGACTGAGGAAAAGATAAGGATCATCAGAGAAAGGTTGAAGACAGCTCAGGATCGCCAGAAGAGCTATGCAGACCGTAGAACCAGAGACCTTGAGTTTGAGGTAGGTGATTGGGTGTTCTTGAAACTATCTCCTTGGAAGGGAGTTGTACGTTTTGGTAGACGAGGAAAACTGAGTCCTCGCTACATTGGTCCATATGAGATTCTGGAGAGGATAGGACCAGTGGCATATCGTCTTACTTTACCATCGGAACTATCCAGAGTTCATAATGTTTTCCATGTATCTTTGCTCCGGAAATATCTGTTTGATGAGTCTCACGTATTGGGAGAGCAGCCACTTGAGCTGAAAGATGATTTGACCTTTGAGGAGCAACCGGTGCAAATTTTGGATTGGAAAGAGAAGGTACTGCGCAGAAAAAGTATTCCTCTAGTTAAAGTGTTGTGGAGGAATCATAACATGGAGGAAGCCACGTGGGAAACCGAGGAACTAATGCGGACGCAGTATCCTTATTTGTTCCAAGGGTAGAGTTGAATTTCGGGGACGAAATTTCTTAAGGGGGGTAGATTGTAACAACCCGGAATTTCAATTATTGGATTTAATTAAATTATTTATGTAAAATGACGATTTTGCCCTTGCTTGTTAAAGGGCATGGAGATCAAGTTTTGTTTCGAAACCTTTTCAGTGGTGTATTGGGTACCATTGCGTAGGTCTCGAACTCACGAGTTCGTAGACAGGCGGCACGCGGAAAACGGAGTTCGTAGACGAGAGTTATGGGTCTAGATGTGCAAGGGCATTTTGGTAATTTTTGACTTGGTGTAGATATTTTTTAACCCCCAAATCAGATATTATCTGATCCACCTCATCCTCATCTTCATTTCATCTTCATCTCCTTCTTTCTCTCTGTGACAAACATACACAAACAACCAACCCGTGCGAAAATCATCCAAAAAACCCACAAAGTCAACTTTGATTTCAAGGCTTTAACTTCCAGTTTTGATCAACTAATCATATTCTACTCCTTCCCACGATCACAACCGTACCAACCATCGAAGGAGAGGACCGCGGAGGAAGCCGAACCGAGGATAGGAAGTTTCGGACCTTCCGATCGATTTTCCGGCTAGCACAGGTACGTGTTTGTGGTTTTGAGGTCATATTTGGATTCCTGGGTTCGAGTAGATAGATTTAGACATAAAATTTGTGAAAAATGGTTGAGTTTTGAGGAAGTTAGGAAAGCTTGAAGTTTCGGCCGGAAATGGAGGATTCCGGCGAAACCAGACGGCGCTGCCGGTCATCTTCACCGGCCAACTTCCAGCGACGGCGACGGCAGCCGGTCATCTTCTCCGGCGAGTCGCCGGTGATCGGTCGGGTCGAGTTGAACCGGTCGGGTCGAGTTGAACCGGTCGGGTTGAGTGAACCGGTCGGGTCGAGTTGGACCGGGTCAAGTTGAGCCGAACCGGGTTGGACCGGTTCAGGCGCGTGTGGTACTGTAGCAGGCGCGTGATCGGCGCGTGGGCGCGTGGGCGCGTGTTCCGACCTTCCGTCGGCGCGTGGCGGCGCGTGGGGTTGAGTCTGATGTCACGGTGGCGCGTGACAAGTAGTTTTTGACGTTTCGGACCTGTTGGCGCACGTTTCGAGTCGATCGGATGTCGTTTAGGGGCTGTTTCGGACGTTTTAAGGTTGCTGCGTTTTCTAGGCCAGCATAGTTAGACTCCCGGGGTTTATGGGGTTTATATTTAAGATTATTATTATTAGCTGGTAATCCCGATTATTAATTTGGACAGGCGATACTGCTCCGGGAACTTCAGGGGAGCGTACAGTTCGGGATTGAGATTGCTTCGACAGGTTTGTGAGTGGACTTTGATTTATAAACTATAATGCATGCATAAATGTATCTTTGATTTAAATACTGTTGTGTATGAGTGAAATGAATTTCTGGATTTTAGAAATGATACTGGACACATATTTTACAATATTTCAGTGAAAGTATGTTTTGAGAAATGGCCTGGTTTTTGTACTTGATTTTGATATCGTTTTGACGTGGTAACTATTTGAGTATGTGATTTGGGTTGAGAACCATAATTGTGATTTTACCGATTTTGGCCATAAAATGATATTTGCAAAGAATTTGGCTAAGGCCGCGAAACAAAGATTTCGAAGTATGGATTTGATTGACTGGTTCCCGTCCCGATGGTTATTGTTGCTCTAACTGGTGTTGAGGGGCCTTGCTCTGCCAGTTGTTGAGGGTTCGGACCTTAGGTGTTGAGGGGCCTTGCTCCGCCGGGTCGCGAAGCTGTCTATGCATAGTACAGATTGTACAGATAGTACAGATATTACAGACAGTACATATGGTACACAGAGTTGTACAGATTTGAACACATCTCAAGGGATACCCTGGTGTGTTATGAATATGTCGTGAACAGTGAATTTGAGATATTATGTGGCAGTTGGAACGAAATGATTTTGAATTTGAGATAATTTGTGTCCAGATTGAACCAAATGATTTTAAACTCATTTGAAGAGATTTTCAAACCAAATTGTGGATTTCGAGGTATTTTTATTATACATATTGTATGTGAGTCCAATTAAATGGTTTTAAAGATAAATGTGAATTTTGGATGATTTACATATGATGCTTTTATATGATAAATTGTTTTATGTTATGCATGCATGATTTTATAAATGGAGAGGAAGAAAGGTAATTCTTCGAAAAGGAATTTATAAATGATTATTTTTGTCCACTCACAACTTTTGTGTTTAAACCCCCTTCAGGCAGTTGAGTAGAGTTGACGCGAACATTGATCTCGAGGCTAAGGCATTAGGATTTCGACTGCGCTGTGTAATTATATTTGAGTAGGATATCTAAATTTTACTCTTGATCCTACTTAGACGCTCTGATATTATGTTGTATTTGATTGGTCGTTAATTACGGGAATTATTGAGTGCTTAAGTCCCTTGTCTGACAAGAGGAAGTATTTATTATTGTTATTATAATTTGTAAGGATTGAAGGGTATTTTGGGAACCTTTTCTTAGGTTGTCAGACGGGATCAGGGTTCTTCCCGGGTTTCGAGGGGAAATTCGGGACGGGTCCTGACAATTGGTATCAGAGCACTAGGTTAAATTCCTGTAGACTGTACACTACGTGTACAATTATATTGAGTTATAGTTCTTTTCAGCGTAATGCTTCCGAGACGCGAGTTCCGTCAACAGTCGGAAAATATTGGGGACACACCTGAACCTACAGTGGAGCCTGATATGAGGCAGACACTGGAACAATTGGGTCATGCGTTGACTTCTGTACTTCAGAGTAGGACTGCTACTGAAGGTTCAGACATTGAGAGGGCCCAGAGATTAGGGGCTATAATATTTATGGGCGAGTCTAGCCCAGAGGATGTAGAGAATTGTCTCCGATTGGTTGGGACCTACTGGGAATATGTTAGTGGCGAATCTCGTGATTCGTAGTTGCCTAGTGTTAGTGGATGATTATGCATTAGAGGCAGATTTAATCCCCTTAGATATTTTGATTTTGATGTGATTCTGGGGATGGATTGGTTGATTATGCACCATGCCTATATTGATTGTTAGGACAAGAGAGTGGATTTCCGGAGTCCAGGTTTACCGGAACTTACATTCAGAGGAGATCGTAGGGTACTACCCTGTGGAGTGATATCAGCTTTGACTGCTGAGAAATTGCTGAGGAAAGGTTGTGACGGTTACTTGGCTCATGTGTTTGATTCTCGGGATACTCCGATGAGAGTGGAGGATATTTCCGTGGTGAGTGAATTCTCTGATGTGTTTCCAGATGATCTTCCGGGATTGCCACCTCACCGGGAGATTGAGTTCACCATCGAGCTTTTGCCAGGTACTCAACCTATCTCACAGGCACCGTATAGGATGGCACCGGCAGAATTGCGAGAGTTAAAGACTCAGTTGCAGGACTTGGTGAATATGGGATTTATTCGCCCAAGTGTTTCACCTTGGGGTGCACCAGTGTTATTTGTGAGGAAAAATTATGGTGGTCTGAGATTGTGTATCGACTACCGGAAGCTAAAGATGGCTACGGTGCGGAATAAGTATCCTTTGCCAAGGATAGATGATTTGTTTGATCAACTTAAGGGGGCAAGATATTTTTCGAAAATTGACCTTCGATCCGGATACCACCAGTTGAGGATCAAAGAAGGGGATGTTGAGAAAACAGCTTTCAGGACTCGTTATGGTCATTATGAGTTCCTGGTGATGCCTTTCGGGTTGACTAATGCTCCAGCAGCATTTATGGATTTGATGAACAGGGTGTTCCAAAAGTATTTGGATCGGTTTGTGATTGTATTCATTGATGACATCTTGGTGTATTCGAGGAGTGCTAAGGCACATGAGAAGCACTTAAGGTTGGTGCTGAATATGCTTAGGAAAAAGCATTTGTTTGCCAAATTCAGTAAATGTCAGTTTTGGTTGACCGAAGTTGGATTCTTAGGTCATGTGATTTCGGCTGAGGGTATCAGCGTAGATCCCCAAAAGATTGAGGCAGTGGCAAACTGGGAGCAACCGAGGACAGTGACAGAGGTGAGGAGTTTTCTGGGTTTGGCAGGATATTATCGACGGTTCGTAGAAGGATTTTCTACGATAGCAGGGCCGTTGACTCGGTTGACGAGGAAAGGAGTCAAGTTTGACTGGGGAGCTGATTGTGAACAGGGATTTCAGGAGCTGAAGAGGAGGTTGACTTCTGCTCCAGTATTGACCCTTCCTGATGATACTGGGGGATTCGAGGTGTATAGTGATGCATCATTGCGGGGTATAGGCTGCGTGTTGATGCAGCATGGAAAGGTGATAGCGTATGCTTCTAGACAACTTAAACCCCATGAGTTGAATTACCCCACACATGATTTGGAATTAGCTGCAGTGGTGCATGCATTGAAAATCTGGCGACATTATTTATACGGGGAGACGTATCGGATCTTCACCGACCATAAGAGTTTAAAGTACTTGTTCACCCAAAAAGACCTGAATCTGAGGCAGAGAAGATGGCTTGAGTTAATAAAGGATTATGATTGTACTATAGAGTACCATCCAGGGAAAGCCAATGTTGTGGCGGATGCTTTAAGCAGGAAATCCATGGGTTCTTTAGCCCATTTGCATACAGTCTACTTACCGTTACTGGTAGAGTTCCGTAGAGCAGGGATAGTACTGGACATGGATAGTCAGGGGGCTTTGTTGGCTAGTTTTCATGTGAGGCCTGTTCTGATTGATCGGATTATTGAGGCTCAACTCCAGGACCCTACATTGTGCATTATCAGGATGGAGTTGGAGGCTGGAAACAGGCAGGATTATGCGCTTAGGGATGATGGAGCCTTGGTTAGGGATGGCCGGTTGTGTGTACCGAATGAGTTGGAGCTAAAGAGGGAAATTCTTGATGAGGCTCATAGTTCGGCTTACGCTATGCATCCAGGAGGTACCAAGATGTATCATACCCTAAGGAAATACTATTGGTGGACTGGGATGAAAAGGGAAATTGCTGAGTTTGTGAGTAGATGTCTGACGTGCCAGCAAGTGAAAGCAGAGAGGCAGAAACCATATGGGGCACTTCAACCATTACCTATTCCGGAATGGAAGTGGGATCACATTACGATGGATTTTGTGTATAAACTTCCAAGGACACAGAAAGGACATGATGGGAATGGGTAATTGTTGATAGACTCACGAAGTCTGCATATTTCTTGCCAGTGCGGGAAGATTTTCGGATGAGTCGGTATGCCAAATTGTTCATTGATGAGATCATACGACTACATGGGACTCCAGAGTCGATTGTTTCGAACAGGGATCCTAGATTTACCTCCAGGTTTTGGCGGAGTTTGCAGAAGGCTTTTGGCACTACCTTGCATTTTAGTACAGCTTTTCATCCTCAGACGGATGGTCAGTCTGAGAGGACAATCCAGATTTTGGAGGATATGATGAGAGCTTGTGTACTACAGTTTAAAGAAAACTGGGATTCACACCTGGCTCTGATGGAATTTGCTTATAATAATAGTTATCAGTCGAGTATTGGGATGTCTCCTTTCGAGGCACTGTATGGGAGACAGTGCAGGACACCATTATGCTGGAACGAAGTGGGTGAAAGGAAATTGTTAACACCAGAGTTGGTTGATACGACTGAGGAAAAGATAAGGATCATCAGAGAAAGGTTGAAGACAGCTCAGGATCGCCAGAAGAGCTATGCAGACCGTAGAACCAGAGACCTTGAGTTTGAGGTAGGTGATTGGGTGTTCTTGAAACTATCTCCTTGGAAGGGAGTTGTACGTTTTGGTAGACGAGGAAAACTGAGTCCTCGCTACATTGGTCCATATGAGATTCTGGAGAGGATAGGACCAGTGGCATATCGTCTTGCTTTACCATCGGAACTATCCAGAGTTCATAATGTTTTCCATGTATCTTTGCTCCGGAAATATCTGTTTGATGAGTCTCACGTATTGGGAGAGCAGCCACTTGAGCTGAAAGATGATTTGACCTTTGAGGAGCAACCGGTGCAAATTTTGGATTGGAAAGAGAAGGTACTGCGCAGAAAAAGTATTCCTCTAGTTAAAGTGTTGTGGAGGAATCATAACGTGGAGGAAGCCACGTGGGAAACCGAGGAACTAATGCGGACGCAGTATCCTTATTTGTTCCAAGGGTAGAGTTGAATTTCGGGGACGAAATTTCTTAAGGGGGGTAGATTGTAACAACCCGGAATTTCAATTATTGGATTTAATTAAATTATTTATGTAAAATGACGATTTTGCCCTTGCTTGTTAAAGGGCATGGAGATCAAGTTTTGTTTCGAAACCTTTTCAGTGGTGTATTGGGTACCATTGCGTAGGTCTCGAACTCACGAGTTCGTAGACAGGCGGCACGCGGAAAATGGAGTTCGTAGACGAGAGTTATGGGTCTAGATGTGCAAGGGCATTTTGGTAATTTTTGACTTGGTGTAGATATTTTTTAACCCCCAAATCAGATATTATCTGATCCACCTCATCCTCATCTTCATTTCATCTTCATCTCCTTCTTTCTCTCTGTGACAAACATACACAAACAACCAACCCGTGCGAAAATCATCCAAAAAACCCACAAAGTCAACTTTGATTTCAAGGCTTTAACTTCCAGTTTTGATCAACTAATCATATTCTACTCCTTCCCACGATCACAACCGTACCAACCATCGAAGGAGAGGACCGCGGAGGAAGCCGAACCGAGGATAGGAAGTTTCGGACCTTCCGATCGATTTTCCGGCTAGCACAGGTACGTGTTTGTGGTTTTGAGGTCATATTTGGATTCCTAGGTTCGAGTAGATAGATTTAGACATAAAATTTGTGAAAAATGGTTGAGTTTTGAGGAAGTTAGGAAAGCTTGAAGTTTCGGCCGGAAATGGAGGATTCCGGCGAAACCAGACGGCGCTGCCGGTCATCTTCTCCGGCCAACTTCCAGCGACGGCGACGGCAGCCGGTCATCTTCTCCGGCGAGTCGCCGGTGACCGGTCGGTCGAGTTGAACCGGTCGGGTCGAGTTGAACCGGTCGGGTTGAGTGAACCGGTCGGGTCGAGTTGGACCGGGTCAAGTTGAGCCGAACCGGGTTGGACCGGTTCAGGCGCGTGTGGTACTGTAGCAGGCGCATGACCGGCGCGTGAGGGCGCGTGGCGGCGCGTGGGCGCGTGGGCGCGTGTTCCGACCTTCCGTCGGCGCGTGGCGGCGCGTGGGGCTGAGTCTGATGTCACGGTGGCGCGTGACAAGTAGTTTTTGACGTTTCGGACCTGTTGGCGCAGGTTTCGAGTCGATCGGATGTCGTTTAGGGGCTGTTTCGGATGTTTTAAGGTTGCTGCGTTTTCTAGGCCAGCATAGTTAGACTCCCGGGGTTTATGGGGTTTATATTTAAGATTATTATTATTAGCTGGTAATCCCGATTATTAATTTGGACAGGCGATACTGCTCCGGGAACTTCAGGGGAGCGTACAGTTCGGGATTGAGATTGCTTCGACAGGTTTGTGAGTGGACTTTGATTTATAAACTATAATGCATGCATAAATGTATCTTTGATTTAAATACTGTTGTGTATGAGTGAAATGAATTTCTGGATTTTAGAAATGATACTGGACACATATTTTACAATATTTCAGTGAAAGTATGTTTTGAGAAATGGCCTGGTTTTTGTACTTGATTTTGATATCGTTTTGACGTGGTAACTATTTGAGTATGTGATTTGGGTTGAGACCCATAATTGTGATTTTACCGATTTTGGCCATAAAATGATATTTGCAAAGAATTTGGCTAAGGCCGCGAAACAAAGATTTCGAAGTATGGATTTGATTGACTGGTTCCCGTCCCGATGGTTATTGTTGCTCTGACTGGTGTTGAGGGGCCTTGCTCTGCCAGTTGTTGAGGGTTCGGACCTTAGGTGTTGAGGGGCCTTGCTCCGCCGGGTCGCGAAGCTGTCTATGCATAGTACAGATTGTACATATAGTACAGATATTACAGACAGTACATATGGTGCACAGAGTTGTACAGATTTGAACACATCTCAAGGGATACCCTGGTGTGTTATGAATATGTCGGGAACAGTGAATTAGAGATATTATGTGGCAGTTGGAACGAAATGATTTTGAATTTGAGATAATTTGTGTCCAGATTGAACCAAATGATTTTAAACTCATTTGAAGAGATTTTCAAACCAAATTGTGGATTTCGAGGTATTTTTATTATACATATTGTATGTGAGTCCAATTAAATGGTTTTAAAGATAAATGTGAATTTTGGATGATTTACATATGATGCTTTTATATGATAAATTGTTTTATGTTATGCATGCATGATTTTATAAATGGAGAGGAAGAAAGGTAATTCTTCGAAAAGGAATTTATAAATGATTATTTTTGTCCACTCACAACTTTTGTGTTTAAACCCCCTTCAGGCAGTTGAGTAGAGTTGACGCGAACATTGATCTCGAGGCTAAGGCATTAGGATTTCGACTGCGCTGTGTAATTATATTTGAGTAGGATATCTAAATTTTACTCTTGATCCTACTTAGACGCTCTGATATTATGTTGTATTTGATTGGTCGTTAATTACGGGAATTATTGAGTGCTTAAGTCCCTTGTCTGACAAGAGGAAGTATTTATTATTGTTATTATAATTTGTAAGGATTGAAGGGTATTTTGGGAACCTTTTCTTAGGTTGTCAGACGGGATCAGGGTTCTTCCCGGGTTTCGAGGGGAAATTCGGGACGGGTCCTGACAATTGGTATCAGAGCACTAGGTTAAATTCCTGTAGACTGTACACTACGTGTACAATTATATTGAGTTATAGTTCTTTTCAGCGTAATGCTTCCGAGACGCGAGTTCCGTCAACAGTCGGAAAATATTGGGGACACACCTGAACCTACAGTGGAGCCTGATATGAGGCAGACACTGGAACAATTGGGTCATGCGTTGACTTCTGTACTTCAGAGTAGGACTGCTACTGAAGGTTCAGACATTGAGAGGGCCCAGAGATTAGGGGCTATAATATTTATGGGCGAGTCTAGCCCAGAGGATGTAGAGAATTGTCTCCGATTGGTTGGGACCTACTGGGAATATGTTAGTGGCGAATCTCGTGATTCGTAGTTGCCTAGTGTTAGTGGATGATTATGCATTAGAGGCAGATTTAATCCCCTTAGATATTTTGATTTTGATGTGATTCTGGGGATGGATTGGTTGATTATGCACCATGCCTATATTGATTGTTAGGACAAGAGAGTGGATTTCCGGAGTCCAGGTTTACCGGAACTTACATTCAGAGGAGATCGTAGGGTACTACCCTGTGGAGTGATATCAGCTTTGACTGCTGAGAAATTGCTGAGGAAAGGTTGTGACGGTTACTTGGCTCATGTGTTTGATTCTCGGGATACTCCGATGAGAGTGGAGGATATTTCCGTGGTGAGTGAATTCTCTGATGTGTTTCCAGATGATCTTCCGGGATTGCCACCTCACCGGGAGATTGAGTTCACCATCGAGCTTTTGCCAGGTACTCAACCTATCTCACAGGCACCGTATAGGATGGCACCGGCAGAATTGCGAGAGTTAAAGACTCAGTTGCAGGACTTGGTGAATATGGGATTTATTCGCCCAAGTGTTTCACCTTGGGGTGCACCAGTGTTATTTGTGAGGAAAAATGATGGTGGTCTGAGATTGTGTATCGACTACCGGAAGCTAAAGATGGCTACGGTGCGGAATAAGTATCCTTTGCCAAGGATAGATGATTTGTTTGATCAACTTAAGGGGGCAAGATATTTTTCGAAAATTGACCTTCGATCCGGATACCACCAGTTGAGGATCAAAGAAGGGGATGTTGAGAAAACAGCTTTCAGGACTCGTTATGGTCATTATGAGTTCCTGGTGATGCCTTTCGGGTTGACTAATGCTCCAGCAGCATTTATGGATTTGATGAACAGGGTGTTCCAAAAGTATTTGGATCGGTTTGTGATTGTATTCATTGATGACATCTTGGTGTATTCGAGGAGTGCTAAGGCACATGAGAAGCACTTAAGGTTGGTGCTGAATATGCTTAGGAAAAAGCATTTGTTTGCCAAATTCAGTAAATGTCAGTTTTGGTTGACCGAAGTTGGATTCTTAGGTCATGTGATTTCGGCTGAGGGTATCAGCGTAGATCCCCAAAAGATTGAGGCAGTGGCAAACTGGGAGCAACCGAGGACAGTGACAGAGGTGAGGAGTTTTCTGGGTTTGGCAGGATATTATCGACGGTTCGTAGAAGGATTTTCTACGATAGCAGGGCCGTTGACTCGGTTGACGAGGAAAGGAGTCAAGTTTGACTGGGGAGCTGATTGTGAACAGGGATTTCAGGAGCTGAAGAGGAGGTTGACTTCTGCTCCAGTATTGACCCTTCCTGATGATACTGGGGGATTCGAGGTGTATAGTGATGCATCATTGCGGGGTATAGGCTGCGTGTTGATGCAGCATGGAAAGGTGATAGCGTATGCTTCTAGACAACTTAAACCCCATGAGTTGAATTACCCCACACATGATTTGGAATTAGCTGCAGTGGTGCATGCATTGAAAATCTGGCGACATTATTTATACGGGGAGACGTATCGGATCTTCACCGACCATAAGAGTTTAAAGTACTTGTTCACCCAAAAAGACCTGAATCTGAGGCAGAGAAGATGGCTTGAGTTAATAAAGGATTATGATTGTACTATAGAGTACCATCCAGGGAAAGCCAATGTTGTGGCGGATGCTTTAAGCAGGAAATCCATGGGTTCTTTAGCCCATTTGCATACAGTCTACTTACCGTTACTGGTAGAGTTCCGTAGAGCAGGGATAGTACTGGACATGGATAGTCAGGGGGCTTTGTTGGCTAGTTTTCATGTGAGGCCTGTTCTGATTGATCGGATTATTGAGGCTCAACTCCAGGACCCTACATTGTGCATTATCAGGATGGAGTTGGAGGCTGGAAACAGGCAGGATTATGCGCTTAGGGATGATGGAGCCTTGGTTAGGGATGGCCGGTTGTGTGTACCGAATGAGTTGGAGCTAAAGAGGGAAATTCTTGATGAGGCTCATAGTTCGGCTTACGCTATGCATCCAGGAGGTACCAAGATGTATCATACCCTAAGGAAATACTATTGGTGGACTGGGATGAAAAGGGAAATTGCTGAGTTTGTGAGTAGATGTCTGACGTGCCAGCAAGTGAAAGCAGAGAGGCAGAAACCATATGGGGCACTTCAACCATTACCTATTCCGGAATGGAAGTGGGATCACATTACGATGGATTTTGTGTATAAACTTCCAAGGACACAGAAAGGACATGATGGGAATGGGTAATTGTTGATAGACTCACGAAGTCTGCATATTTCTTGCCAGTGCGGGAAGATTTTCGGATGAGTCGGTATGCCAAATTGTTCATTGATGAGATCATACGACTACATGGGACTCCAGAGTCGATTGTTTCGAACAGGGATCCTAGATTTACCTCCAGGTTTTGGCGGAGTTTGCAGAAGGCTTTTGGCACTACCTTGCATTTTAGTACAGCTTTTCATCCTCAGACGGATGGTCAGTCTGAGAGGACAATCCAGATTTTGGAGGATATGATGAGAGCTTGTGTACTACAGTTTAAAGAAAACTGGGATTCACACCTGGCTCTGATGGAATTTGCTTATAATAATAGTTATCAGTCGAGTATTGGGATGTCTCCTTTCGAGGCACTGTATGGGAGACAGTGCAGGACACCATTATGCTGGAACGAAGTGGGTGAAAGGAAATTGTTAACACCAGAGTTGGTTGATACGACTGAGGAAAAGATAAGGATCATCAGAGAAAGGTTGAAGACAGCTCAGGATCGCCAGAAGAGCTATGCAGACCGTAGAACCAGAGACCTTGAGTTTGAGGTAGGTGATTGGGTGTTCTTGAAACTATCTCCTTGGAAGGGAGTTGTACGTTTTGGTAGACGAGGAAAACTGAGTCCTCGCTACATTGGTCCATATGAGATTCTGGAGAGGATAGGACCAGTGGCATATCGTCTTGCTTTACCATCGGAACTATCCAGAGTTCATAATGTTTTCCATGTATCTTTGCTCCGGAAATATCTGTTTGATGAGTCTCACGTATTGGGAGAGCAGCCACTTGAGCTGAAAGATGATTTGACCTTTGAGGAGCAACCGGTGCAAATTTTGGATTGGAAAGAGAAGGTACTGCGCAGAAAAAGTATTCCTCTAGTTAAAGTGTTGTGGAGGAATCATAACGTGGAGGAAGCCACGTGGGAAACCGAGGAACTAATGCGGACGCAGTATCCTTATTTGTTCCAAGGGTAGAGTTGAATTTCGGGGACGAAATTTCTTAAGGGGGGTAGATTGTAACAACCCGGAATTTCAATTATTGGATTTAATTAAATTATTTATGTAAAATGACGATTTTGCCCTTGCTTGTTAAAGGGCATGGAGATCAAGTTTTGTTTCGAAACCTTTTCAGTGGTGTATTGGGTACCATTGCGTAGGTCTCGAACTCACGAGTTCGTAGACAGGCGGCACGCGGAAAACGGAGTTCGTAGACGAGAGTTATGGGTCTAGATGTGCAAGGGCATTTTGGTAATTTTTGACTTGGTGTAGATATTTTTTAACCCCCAAATCAGATATTATCTGATCCACCTCATCCTCATCTTCATTTCATCTTCATCTCCTTCTTTCTCTCTGTGACAAACATACACAAACAACCAACCCGTGCGAAAATCATCCAAAAAACCCACAAAGTCAACTTTGATTTCAAGGCTTTAACTTCCAGTTTTGATCAACTAATCATATTCTACTCCTTCCCACGATCACAACCGTACCAACCATCGAAGGAGAGGACCGCGGAGGAAGCCGAACCGAGGATAGGAAGTTTCGGACCTTCCGATCGATTTTCCGGCTAGCACAGGTACGTGTTTGTGGTTTTGAGGTCATATTTGGATTCCTGGGTTCGAGTAGATAGATTTAGACATAAAATTTGTGAAAAATGGTTGAGTTTTGAGGAAGTTAGGAAAGCTTGAAGTTTCGGCCGGAAATGGAGGATTCCGGCGAAACCAGACGGCGCTGCCGGTCATCTTCTCCGGCCAACTTCTAGCGACGGCGACGGCAGCCGGTCATCTTCTCCGGCGAGTCGCCGGTGACCGGTCGGGTCGAGTTGAACCGGTCGGGTTGAGTGAACCGGTCGGGTCGAGTTGGACCGGGTCAGGTTGAGCCGAACCGGGTTGGACCGGTTCAGGCGCGTGTGGTACTGTAGCAGGCGCGTGATCGGCGCGTGAGGGCGCGTGGCGGCGCGTGGGCGCGTGTTCCGACCTTCCGTCGGCGCGTGGCGGCGCGTGGGGCTGAGTCTGATGTCACGGTGGCACGTGACAAGTAGTTTTTGACGTTTCGGACCTGTTGGCGCAGGTTTCGAGTCGATCGGATGTCGTTTAGGGGCTGTTTCGGACGTTTTAAGGTTGCTGCGTTTTCTAGGCCAGCATAGTTAGACTCCCGGGGTTTATGGGGTTTATATTTAAGATTATTATTATTAGCTGGTAATCCCGATTATTAATTTGGACAGGCGATACTGCTCCGGGAACTTCAGGGGAGCGTACAGTTCGGGATTGAGATTGCTTCGACAGGTTTGTGAGTGGACTTTGATTTATAAACTATAATGCATGCATAAATGTATCTTTGATTTAAATACTGTTGTGTATGAGTGAAATGAATTTCTGGATTTTAGAAATGATACTGGACACATATTTTACAATATTTCAGTGAAAGTATGTTTTGAGAAATGGCCTGGTTTTTGTACTTGATTTTGATATCGTTTTGACGTGGTAACTATTTGAGTATGTGATTTGGGTTGAGACCCATAATTGTGATTTTACCGATTTTGGCCATAAAATGATATTTGCAAAGAATTTGGCTAAGGCCGCGAAACAAAGATTTCGAAGTATGGATTTGATTCACTGGTTCCCGTCCCGATGGTTATTGTTGCTCTGACTGGTGTTGAGGGGCCTTGCTCTGCCAGTTGTTGAGGGTTCGGACCTTAGGTGTTGAGGGGCCTTGCTCCGCCGGGTCGCGAAGCTGTCTATGCATAGTACAGATTGTACAGATAGTACAGATATTACAGACAGTACATATGGTACACAGAGTTGTACTGATTTGAACACATCTCAAGGGATACCCTGGTGTGTTATGAATATGTCGGGAACAGTGAATTTGAGATATTATGTGGCAGTTGGAACGAAATGATTTTGAATTTGAGATAATTTGTGTCCAGATTGAACCAAATGATTTTAAACTCATTTGAAGAGATTTTCAAACCAAATTGTGGATTTCGAGGTATTTTTATTATACAGATTGTATGTGAGTCCAATTAAATGGTTTTAAAGATAAATGTGAATTTTGGATGATTTACATATGATGCTTTTATATGATAAATTGTTTTATGTTATGCATGCATGATTTTATAAATGGAGAGGAAGAAAGGTAATTCTTCGAAAAGGAATTTATAAATGATTATTTTTGTCCACTCACAACTTTTGTGTTTAAACCCCCTTCAGGCAGTTGAGTAGAGTTGACGCGAACATTGATCTCGAGGCTGAGGCATTAGGATTTCGACTGCGCTGTGTAATTATATTTGAGTAGGATATCTAAATTTTACTCTTGATCCTACTTAGACGCTCTGATATTATGTTGTATTTGATTGGTCGTTAATTACAGGAATTATTGAGTGCTTAAGTCCCTTGTCTGACAAGAGGAAGAATTTATTATTGTTATTATAATTTGTAAGGATTGAAGGGTATTTTGGGAACCTTTTCTTAGGTTGTCAGACGGGATCAGGGTTCTTCCCGGGTTTCGAGGGGAAATTCGGGACGGGTCCTGACACTTTAGGACCCAGCATTGTTAATTATGAGATGTGAGTATAAACTACCACTAGATTAGGGTATCTCGAGGGTCAATTCCGAGATATATATCACGATATCAAGTCGTGAGGTATGATACATTCGGTGAAATACATGAGTCACAGCGAGATATCATGTTGACGTGGTAATTATTTGATTCCGTGATTTTGAGTTGAAACCGTAATTGTGATTATTAAATATCTTTTATTTAAATACTGTTGTGTATGATTGTAATACTTTCCTGGAATTTATAAATGACTGGTGGACAATTGTTTTTCCAATATTTCAGTGAAAGTGTGTTGTGAGAAATGGCATGGTTGTTGGATTCGGTTTTGATATTGTTTTGGCATGGAAATTATTAGAATCCATGAGTTTGAGCTGAAATCGTATTTGTGATTATAAAATACTTGATTCTTGGATACAAGGGTTTTGAGGGGGCCCAGGAGCCGGGGTAAGGATCCGCTGAGACGGAGAACCCGGTGAACCTCCAATATAAACAATACGGTTTTGAGGGGGCCCAGGAGCCGGGGTAAGGATCCGCTGAGACGGAGAACCCGGTGAACCTCCAATATAAACAATACGGTTTTGAGGGGGCCCAGGAGCCGGGGTAAGGATCTGCTGAGACGGAGAACCCGGTGAACCTCCAATATAAACAATACGGTTTTGAGGGGGCCCAGGAGCCGAGGCTAGGATCCGCTGTTGGCGGTGAACTCGGTGAACCTCCAAGATAAACATATTTGAGGTAGACTAGAATATGGGACTAGGATCCACTGTTGGCGGTGAACCCAGTGAACCTTCAATATAATTGGTTCGTTAAGTGCTCCGACTCTGGCATCGAGGAGTTTTGGCTCCGCCAGGTCGCGAGGCTATTTATGCATAGTACAGAGAGTTGTAATACATGACTAGCACACCCCAAGGGATACCCTGGTGGCTAGGGATATGCCGACTGATATGATATGATAGCTGAGGATATTTCCAGCTCTAATATGGTTTGACGACGATTGTCATGAGATAAATCAGCCTATGGAAATACTTCGTCATCCGGGTCAGTGGGTTGGTGTGGGCAGTGACCCAGAGTGACGATTTATTGTTGGTTCACAAGTGGCTGACTAGTCAGTTGTCTTGTGATTTTCCAGTAGAGGTGTCAGCAGTGTCTGACCTACTGACATTTGGTGTTAGAGGGTATTCCTATTTGGACCACCACTATTCCGAGGTCTTGACTTTGACCTGTATGCTATCCTGCGTCTGACAGGTAAGAGTGGTCAGTAAGTATAGAGGTTCTGCCGGGAACCCTGTAAGGTTTACTAAATATTGTTTTTGTAAGGATAAAGAGTATTCCGGGTATTTAATTTTTTTTTTAGGTAAAAGAGCTGTCAGACGGGATAAGGGTTCTTCCCGGGTTTCGAGGGGAAATTCGGGAAGGGTCCTTACAATAACACCTTAACCACAGTTAACAATTTGCCGTAGAAACCCGTCTCAGCATTTTCCCCATCGCCCGGCACGAAGACCCCGCTATTTTGCGTAGACAACTTGTCGTCTCGTCTGTGCACTCGAACTTAACTCCGTTAAAGTGACAACCAGCGTACGTTTCTCCTCGAAATGGGCCAATGGCAAGGTGCATTAATTCTTTATTGAAATTTGGCGAGTTGACATCTTTCAGCTGTGCCATCTGGTAAGATACACACAAGAAACGAAATAGGTAAGCTTAAAATAATTAAAGAATTTTGGGAATAAAATATTTGACTTACATGCTGGGAAAACCAACGTGGAAATAGTTGTTTGTCCATTTCTTCCCAATTAGAAGGAAATTGGGCCTTCATCAATGACTCGTGATGCTCGTGGAAGGGCCAGACTTCATCACAGTTGTTGAGAATGAACCAATGAGCCACCTCCATATCAGTATTGATGAATGGCTCCGAGATTGGACCAGTGCCTAATGGTCGTGCGGGTTGGGCAAATACGGATAGGGTCTCGGGATGTTGACCACCATCGTCGTTGCGAGACGCCCTATTGAAGGCAGTTTCAACATTTCGAAGGTACATTGCACAAAATGTGAGTGCCTCATTTGCAATGTACGCCTCGGCTATGGAGCCTTCGGGACGTGTCTTATTCCGCACGTACCGCTTATACGTACCTAACATTCTGCAAGGAAATTTACATTAAGACTCACAGATTATACATGATAGTAAGGAAATATTATCAAATAGCAGGGATAAGTTATACCTCTCGATTGGGTACATCCAACGATAATGCACCGGACCAGCTAGCTTTGCCTCATCCGTTAGATGTATTAGTAGGTCCACCATTACATCAAAGAATGCAAGTGGATATATTTGCTCAGGCCGACACATGATGTACACAATATCCTCGTTAATTGCTTTAAGGTCCGCCTTAACCAACGACCTGGCACATAATATCTGGAAGAATTGAGACAAATAAACTATCGTCTCAACAACACCAGCCTCCAATAAGGGTCGAATACCAATGGGAATGAGTCGTTGTAGCAAAACATGATAGTCATGGCTCTTCATACCAGAAATGGTCCCACCGTCCGTGCTAACACTCCGGGATATGTTGTCGGCGTACCCGTCAGGAAATTTCACACCCTGCAACCACTTTAGGAATTTTTTCTTATTGTCCGGCGTAAATGTATAACTTGGATGAGCCATGATGTATTTGCCATTGACGACTTTTGGCCATAAATTAGGCCGAATCCCCATTTCTTTCATGCCCAAACGAGTTTTTTTTGTGTCCTTTGACTTTCCTTCAATGGGTAAAGTCGTTCCCAGAACACTCTCAGCGACATTCTTCTCGATGTGCATAGGATCGGCGATGTGTCTGATTTTCAATTTCGACCAATATGGCAACCGGAAGAATATACTTTTTTTCGTCCAATTTTCCTGTTCGACTGGTTTTGATCCTCTTGTCACGAACTCATGTATACTGTTGAGTTTGGATAATATCTCATCACCGCACTTCTCCCTTGGTCGACCTCTTAACTCTGATTTACCATCAAATGAGTCAGATTGCATTCGCCATCGGTGATCCCAGGACAGAAACCTTCTCGCACCCAAGTAGCATACCTTAGATGCATGCCAAAAGGACGTTGTGTCTGGTCCACATGTCGGGCAAGCAAGATAGCCCTTGGTGCTCTATCTCGATAACATACCATAAGCAGGAAAATCATTAATTGTCCACATTACGGCCGCTCGTAGGGTGAACATTTCTCCACTGCACTTGTCGTATGCTCGGACACCATTTTCCCACAAATCCACGAGCTCGTCAATCAACGGCCACAAATACACATCGATGGAATTACTCGGCGATTTGGGCCCCGGTATCAAAGTACTGAGGATTGTGAATTCTTTCTTCATGCATCTCCAAGGAGGCAAGTTATACGGAACCATAACAACCGGCCAAGTGCTATAGGGCTTTGCAAAACTCCCAAACGGATTAAACTCGTCAGTAGCGAGCCCTAATCTGACATTTCTTGGCTCTGCAGCAAACTCGGGATACATATTATCAAATTCCTTCCAAGCCTCTCCATCCGCCGGATGCCTCAGTACACCATCATCAATGCGTTCATCCTTGTGCCACCTCATATCACGGGATGTGTGAGACGACATGTAGAATCTTTATAACCTTGGCTTCAGTGAAAAATAACGCAACACCTTGTTAGGAATCTTGTTCTTTTGAAACCTAGGCTCATTGCACACGGGACATTTGTCAAACTGCTCGAATTCACCGTAAAACAAAACACAGTTGTTCTTGCATGCATGGATCTTGATATACCCTAAACCAAGCCCCTTCAACAACTTCTTCGAGCTATAATGATCTTTTGGCAGACAGTTGTCTTCAGAGAGCATTCGGATGATAATGTCCAACATGTGATCAAAATGCTTGTTCGTTTGATTATACTCAATTTTCATGTGCATCAACTCCACAACTGCCCCTAGAACCGAAAATGATTTACAACCGGGGTACAATTTGCGCTGAGCTTCTTTCAACAATCTCTCATAATGGAGATCAGAGTCTTCCGGTTGCAACCTTGGTGCATCATCTTCCATATCATCTGATGCCGGAGGAAAAATATCGGTTAATAACTTAACGACTGGATCATTATCACATCGCCCATCCAAACCACTTTCGTCCCTACTGGTCCCAGGAACCGAAGATGTCGATGCAGAAAATATTTCTTCACCGTGATAGATCCAATTAGTGTAGTTGTGTACGATCCCATTCCATTCCAGATGAGTTTGGACCTCATTCAACGACATCCAAACGCAATTATTACATTTACGGCACGGACACCTGATACGTCTTGTATCACTGCAATGACTATGTGCAAAGGCAATGAAGTTGTCGATCCCATCCAAATATTGATCAGAAGATCTATCAAACATTTGCATCCACCCTCTGTCCATTGTGCCTGCTTTCACAACATAGAGTCAACATAAGTAATTTAGTTAACATTGCCCAGTAAATAGAACAAGTTAAAATCAAAATCAACTCTTCTCCTTATGCCTCCGGTTATTTGGCCCTATCCCATTCGAGAGTGCACGTTCTGTGTTGTGTAGTTTGCGACCTACAAGGCTAAGTTCAGATCGAGGGAACTTTCGGCAGCATCTCCCTACAGTTCCCCAAATGCACGACGTAGATATTATAAACAAATATCTAGTATGCATTCGAAGAACATTGAGGGGATACAAACCGAATTTCCCACAATCAAAACCTAACCACGTAGACCGCCAACTACACAACACATAGTTGTGCACCCCCAAACTGTCCGAATATATGGACAATTCAAGAGTCAGTCAATCAATCGGATTTACTGACTCTCAAACGGGTCTAAGGTTTTTCATTGAATTTCATTATACGAAGTTAATCAACTCGATTCACTTCGCATAAACGGTTATGAAATATAAATGTATTTCACTCCGTCGGAACTAAATAAAGCGTTTTAAAAAAAATATCACTACAAATTCAAAAATACAAACATATATAAATTATGCATAAAACACAGTTTTAAATTTTATAATTTCTGTACATATTTTCTATTTCCCTATTTTCCTAACATATTTTCTAATTTCCAAACATAATATCGAATTTTAATAATTTCATTACATATTTTTTTTCCTATTTTCCTAAAATGTTTTCTAATTTTCTAATTTCCTAACATATTTTTTATTTCCTTATTTTCCTAACATATTTTATATTTCCCTAATTTCCTAACATTTTTCTTAATTTCCAAATATATTTTCTAATTTCAATCATTTCATTACATATTTTTAATTTTCCTATTTTACAACAAAATTTCCTAATTTCCTAACATATTTTCCTTTTTCCTAATTTCATAACATATTTTCTATTTTCCTAATTTCATAACATATTTTCTATTTTCATATTTTCCTAACAAATTTTCTAATTTCTAATTTCCAAAAATTCTAAAAAATTTCTACACATTTTCCACAATAAATACAAAATTTCCTAACATAATTATATCCAACATTCTTAACAAAATTAATTTGAGAGGTAAACACACATACCTTTTCACAAGTATTCCTTCAAATTAACTACAAAATTTCTACAACACAACACATAATTAATTCCTATTCAAAAATAAAAATTTCAAAAAAATAAAAATTTCATACCTTAATATTTAATATTTGATGATTGATAGAGAAAAAGGATTTGTTGGTAATGAAAATGGTGATGAGATGATAATAATAGGTATATAAAGAGAGTGAATGAGTGAGAGGGAGAGATAGAGAGCAGAGAGAAGGATGAGAAGCAGAGAGGAGGAAGAAGAAGAAGAAAAAAAAAACAGACTCTGGTATTTAGAGTCTTTAGACAGTTGCCCGACGAATCGTATTCGCAGGGTAATATTAAATGATTCGTCGGGCAATAAAGAGTCAACGTCTAATATTACCCGACGGCGGTTGGTCGTCGTTGTTGACACTGTTACCCGACGGGTAGTTCACATCGTCGGGTAACAATGTCCATTTTTGCGCGCCAACGGTTTTTTCTTCCCGCCAACTTGTTACCCGGTGACTGTTTATGTCCGTCGGGCAATATTACCTTACCCCGCGAGATATTGTCCGTCGGGCAAAATATAGTCGGTCTACTGCGATTTTCTTGTAGTGTTTATTCATTCATATGTATCAACTAAATGGACGGTTCGCTATGAGGATCTTAATTATTACCGAAATCGTTGATTTATTTGATACATATGAATGACTAAATGACTTCTAATCTTATTCATTTTTTACGGAATTGATCTTGAAACGATGATTTAGATAATGAACAGTTCCGATTTTGATATATGTACAAAAATAATTATATAAATAAAAAAGGTGGTATGAACAAGTATCACGAAGGTGAGATGCAAATATTACCCATATATGAAAACATAGATTGCTAGCATGTGCTTTGAATAAAAGGAAATAGATAAACCGGAAAGGAAAAGGAAAAGGATGTGCTCAATTACTGTGGTGATCTGATTGCGTAGATTTGGGTCGTCAAGGTCTTTGGATTCCAACGTAGGTGGGCTGTTGGGAGGGGGAGGACTGACCCCAAACAAACAGGACTTTGAATCTTTGATTTCATCCTGGCTTGTGCAGTTACTCCATTGAATTCATCCCACAAAATAATATTACGATTTAATTATTTATTTGTAGTCACTTTTTTAAAGATTATTCTTACAAAATTTCATTCAAATCGGAAATCGTTTAGCTATCGAATACTATAACCAAATACATATAAGAACATAATTCGTTATTTTTGCTAATAATCAAATGACTAAACAAATACAACATGGACGATTAGATTGTAATATTATTTGGTATAATGAGCCTAATTAAGTGGTTGGTTCTTTATTATAGAACCAACGAGTTGATTTAGGATTTAGGGTTGAGCATTTTTTATATATGATGAGGTGGTTCATCAACATTCAACAATGATTAAAGAGTTTGATAGAGACCAAACCTGTATGTGAGAGAGATACTCCCTTTGTTTTACAACTTATTTGGATTTAGATGCCATAACAACGTTAAATTTTATTTTTTTGAGGAAATGTTAAATTTGTTATAAAAACTAGAATACACTAGATGGAGTGGATTTGAAATAAGTGAATGAAATACTAATGAAAAGAATTTGAAATGACTATACACAAAGTCATTTGAAATATATTTGTTTTTTTAATTTTCTTCTTATTCAAATCTTAAGGCCTTCCATAGTAGACCGGGAAATTTGAGTTCGATTTTTATTTATAGAAATCAAACTCCCACACTTGGCGGAAAAATTTGAGTGTAATAATGGGGGTGATTCTTAATTGTGAGAACAATATATTATTTTTATAAGTTTGATTCCTATTGTGGTGGACCACATTAATTAATTGAGAGAGAATGAAATGAAAACAAATAATAAAAATGTAATTGATCAATGAAAACAAGTTAGGACTCACAATTAATACATAAAATTCACCTATATTACACTCACTACTGTAGAATTAGACTTATAAGAATCAAACTCAAGTGACCTAAATATTTTATATAGGAATCAAACTCAAGTGCTCTGATTTTTAAATATAGGAATCAAACTCAGACGGTCTGATTCTTATATATAGGAATCAAATTTACTTGAACGACTATATAAGGCCTAACATACATATATTGTAATATTTTAATTAACAAATTTAATCTTATTATAAAATTCAAATCTAAATTCGTAGACTCTAAGACGCAGAGTCACTAGCTATATATTCTAGAAAGTCTTTTAAATTATGTGAACACAAAGCACAATTTCTGGCTTTCTAATGCATGAATGAAATGACCAAACAATATTACAAGTCCCATAAGCCCACCTTATTTTCTTTGCTAATATCTCACATGACTCTTAGCCTACCATTGTATTAGTAGTGACGAAGAAAAAATATAGATGACTCTCAAGGGTAAGTTAATAATAAAGCAAAAAAAAAAAACATGGAAATACAAGTGTTATTATTCGACGGTGGAATTGATTCACATGTTTTTATGTTTTTGAAATATTTTGTGTGGGGAAAAGTGTGTATAATAATAAATTAATTATAGATTATTGGTTAAGGTGGGCTAACTAGAAAGTACGTATCCATAATTATATTTTATTATTGTTTTCGCCGATTGCATGATGACCACAATTTTAAAAGCTATGATGACCACAATTGTAAAAGCTATTTTGACCACATGGCACAATTGATGAGCCGAGATCGATACCAAGCCACCAGCTGCCTCTGCAAAGTGCCTATAAATATCAAACCTAAATTTTCTTAAGGAACCACTCAACTCATATTTATTTGCCAACTAACAACTTATATCTTCTAGTTATATAATATCAAATATAATTGAGCTATGGCTCCAGTAGTTGCTGCTTCCCAACCCATGGAGATGGAGGCATCCAAAGTAACAAGCATCAAATCACTTGCTGAATCATCTGCTCTCAACTCTGTTCCTTCTGCCTATGCCTTTACCATTAACCACGACGACGAAGCCGATCCCAACGATCCTGAATTTGCTATTCCCATTGTTGATATGTCACTTCTCACCTCAGGATCTCCCGATCAACGTTCCAAAATAATTCATGACTTAGTCAAAATTTGCCAAGAATGGGGCTTCTTCATTGTATGTTACGTTTCTTTATATTTATATATAATAGGTTTTTATGATCGATGAATTAATTAATGCGCACCTACATGTAGGCGATTAACCACGGAGTTCCAGAGAGCCTAATGAAGGCAATGATTGAGGCATGTCATGGATTTTTCAGTCTCCCGGATGAGGAGAAGGAGGAGTTCAAATCAGGAAACGATGTGTTGGAGATGTTCAAGTACGGAACAAGTTACAATCTCGCATTGGACAAAGTCCTTTTATGGAGAGACTTTTTCAAGGTTAGAGTACATCCCGAGTTTTACTCCCTTTACAAACCAAGTTGCTTTAGTGAAGTGTCATTGGAGTTCAGCAAAAGAACTCGACAAGTAGCGTTGGAGATAACAAGAGCAATCTCAGAAAGTTTGGGATTGGAGCCCAACTACATACATGATGCCATGAACATGGACCGGGGGTTACAAATGCTCGCTGCCAACTACTACCCGCCGTGCCCTCAGCCGGAGCATGCCATTGGTATTCCCCACCACACTGATCATGGCCTGGTCACTCTCCTCATCCAGAATGAGATGAATGGTCTCCAAGTCGAACACAACGGCAAGTGGCTCACTGTGGATGGTCCGGTCAATGGCTTCTTTGTGAACCTTGCTGACCAAATGCAGATTCTTACTAACGGAAAATACAAGAGTGTGATGCATCGGGCGACAGTCAACAACAAAGCTACAAGGATATCGATAGCCATTCCACATGGACCATCTGTCGATACAGTTATTGCTCCTGCACCAGAATTGTTGGAAAAGGAAGGTGAAGCCCCAAAATACCTTGGCATGAACTATAAAACATACATACAACTTCAGCAAAGTGGCAAGAACTACATGAAGTCAACCTTTGACCACATCCGAGCTTAAGCTTTTCCAGTGCGCACATATATTGCGCGTCTTGCTGTAGCTTATTCCTTTTTATTTCACGTTCGCTACTTTTTATTTCAATAATTAATTTTGTACGTTATGTCATGTGTTTGAAACTAAATCACTTCTTTTTCAATATGAAACAGTTTTGAATTGTTTTGGTAATGTGTAATTTTTATGTAAAAGTAATAAAGAACAATAATAGATGAAAAAAACATGCGTGATGATATGGGACTTCTTTGAATGAAATGTTTGTTGCGAAAATAGATTCTTTCTGTTGTCCAAATAAAAAAAAAAACTATTTGAATCAACTAATCTCTCGGGCAATTCTTTTTACTTGTATCGCTGTTTGTGATTCCTCAATCCTCATTGTTGTGGCATAGCCTCGTGGTGGGCAAATTTTGATAAATATTATTTGTAGTTGACTAGTAATTTTAATAAATATTATATGTGGCTCTTGATAAAAAAAAAAAAACTAAGTGGCTCTGGGATATATATATATATATATATATATATATATTAAAATTACTAGTCAACCACAAATAATATTTATCAAAATTTGCCACAACAATGAGGATTGATCCGAGGCGGAACTCAGGTTCAAGGCGGAACACAAAACTTGATATCTGTTTCTAAGTACAAAGTGATTAATCCGATAGTATGTGGTTTATGGGCATTACTGGGATCTCAAATTTGGTGCATTTGTAGACTTGTGGTTTATGGGCATTACTGGGATCTCAAATTTGGTGCATTTGTAGACTTGTAGTTGTCTGCTATTGAAACTTTGTTCTCGGTTATCAAACATATTTTAGATTGAATAATCCTTACTTGTTTAAAAAAATTTTGTTGTATTTTTGTTAGTCCAAACAAATTTTGGAAGACCCATATCATTGTATTCTTGTGTGTAAAAACAAATGTGGAGATTTATATGTTATATATGACACATCCGACCCAGAAAGTCCACGTGGACACCGACATCGAGGTATACTGGTCGACATCTGAACGGTGACATCTAAATGAAGAAAGCCAAAAGTTGAAACGGTGGGTTTTAGGAGGTCGTGTGAAAAGTAATTAGTAAAAATCAATTAACGAATCACCGCACAGCGGAAATACATAACATAGTACACGACTTTTGATGATCATAAAGTTTAAACAACTACCTGAGCTATCCCGATTTCCGTACGCGTCACACCCGAACGTCAGGTGTGAATATCAGAGCAGCAACTGATAACTCATCCTCGATAAACGTGAAGTACCACTAAGACCTAAGGGGTACAAAAACAGAAGGGTGAGTGGACCTTATGAGTTATTTCAGTGTAAAACAATAAGTAAAAATATGTTTTAACCCCTCAGTTTTAAAAGAAGCTCAAAAGTTACCATCGAGATATTAATGACCAACAAGCACGGTTTACGAGAAATATTAATAAAATACTAAGCAGCTAACAAATCATTCCGAAACATAAAGTATAGAATGTATAACCCACTAACTCTTGAGTCGCACAAGTCATGCGTACATGACAGACTGAGTATCTAAGGTTCGCTCGTGTACCACTGCCACGTGAAGACTGGGTGCTATGCTCCATCACCACATGTCCCCTAGGAGCTTTGGGACAAGCTGACGCTATTTAACTAGTATTCAAGCGAGTTCCGGTGAACGATCACGTGGAGGCTGGTCTGTGGCAACAGACAGGTACTAAAGATACCGGCAACTCTAGGTGGGCATACAACTACAATCTCGACTCGATAATCATATCTCAAAATAACCATCACAAGATCGTTTAACCTCTTTTCACAACCATAGTCAAGTAATGAGGAAAAACCTTTAAAAACACATTCATATGTACTCGTACATCATGTGAAGCTAACATATGCATAATCACTTTTATAGTGGCGTTTAACAATCGTACTCAAACAAGTCATGCTAGGGAATAAAGTGTACCTAACAACATAATAACGTATCATTTCTAACTACAACAACTTAATAACATTAACTAATCATGCCTTCAAATGATATATATATATATATATATATATATATATATATATATATATATATATATATATATATATAAAACGTGCAAGTAAAAGATAGTGATAAAAATAAGGTTTGAGAAAGAGGTCCACTCACTAATTAGTTGGGGATAAGGTCACCCGACGAAGAAGGATCAATGTGAGCTCCAACCGCTAACCTCCTGCCACAAACAAGTCCTAAAAAAAGGTTTAGAACCACTACAAGAAAAATAGTTTTAGGCAACGGAGAAAATCCATTGCCTATTCCCCAAAAAAACCGTTGTATTAATCGGTGATGCCTATTGGGGGGTCTTTAGGCAACGGATTTTCTCCGTTGCCTAAAGCTGTTTTTCGCATCGGTATTTTTTTAAAATCGATGCCCAAAGCTACTTTACGCAACGGTTTTTGAATAAAAACCAATGCCTAAAGTTACTTTACGCAACGAATTTTGAATAAAAACCGATGCCTAAAGTACATTCAGCAACATTTTTTAATTAAAAATCGATGCCTAAACTGCATTCAACAACACTATCTAAGTAAAAACCGATGCCTAAAGTACATTCAACAATAGTATTTAGGTAAAAAATGACACGTGATATACATTGGAGTCTCGGAGGACACCACCAATCCCCCGAAATACCAGTAGAAATCGGTCCTGAAGAACCTGCAATTGCCGCCCCATTGGAGTCTCGGAGGACACCACCAATCCCCCACAGCGAGCCTTCCACTTGCACAACAGCGTCGCAATTTAATTCTACCCCCAATCCCAACGGCTTAGTCCATCTAGTCACTTGCACCAGACGAGCTCCGTTGTTCTGTTTTTGCAACCCCGAAAATTCCAAGTGAGCCGCCAATGCTAATTCTGCAATGTCACTAGCTTCCTTAACTTGTAACTTACGAATTACTTTATTCCTCCAATTCCAAACCTGCCAACATATAAAAACAAACTCTTCTAATTCAGAAGTAGACAGCTTAGCAAAAGCAAACTCAAACAAGTCAGAAAATCGCGCAGTAGTCGGGAAAGACTCCAATGGAAGATTGGTGACCCTCCAGACCCGTTTGACTCTATTTGCATCCCCAAAGTACATGATAAACATCTTCATTCTTCTTGCCACAGCGAATACAAAGTCCAGAAGGGATTAACTTCTTAATGCACAGATTACCAGACGTAGGAAGGATTTCCAAACTAGCTTTCCAACAAAATATTTTCAGCTTATTAGGAACATGTAACTTCCACAATTGCTTCCAATAAAGCTCAGATTTCACCATGTAAGAGCTTTCAAACTCTGCCCACAACATCTTCCTGCAAGAGAGATAAAGCTACAAAATAACTGGACTTAAGCGAATACTTTCCATATTTTGAGTAATACCAGTATCATCCATCGGAAAAGTGGATCAAAGAAGGGAGAACCATGCTACCAATGGCCCTTACATCCTCGTCACAAAAAACAGATTGAAGGAGATCATGATTCCACCCTGCACTTAGTTTAATTAGGGATGAAACAAGAGCTTCATATGGCAATCCCAAGTTGATGATCGGCCGAAATGTCCTTGGTTTTGGGATCCAACGATCACCAAAAACAGAAATCGAGTCCTCTAAGCCCACTCGAAAAATCAAACCCTTATGAATAACCTCTCTCGCCCACATAATTAACCTCCAGACCAAAGAAGGAACCGGTCCCAACTCCTCCTTCATAAAGTCTCTATCACTGTAATACCGGGCTTTGAGCATTCTAAACACCAAGAATTGGGGTTGTTCCAACAAACGCCAAGCCTGTTTTGCCACCATTGCTTGATTGAAAGCCTCAAAATTTTTAAAGCCCAAACCCCCTCGGTTTTTAGGGCTACATAGCTTCTGCCAATTTATCCAATGAATCCCCTTCCGGCCTGATTTACCCTACAAGTAATGGGCAACGTCACCTGACAACTCCTGGCAAAGTATACGGGGAAGTTGAAACACACTCATGGCGTAAGTAGGAAGATCCTGAGATACTGCCTTTGTAATGACCCAAATAAGAAATTAAAATAATTTGAGAATTTAATTAAAGAAAGGACGATTTTACCATCAGTTTATGAGGTGTGCGGGAGTCACTTTTTGGTTTGAGACACATTTGCTAGTTTTTCGGGGACCATTGCGTAGGTCTCGAACTCACTAGTTCGTAGACAGGCGGCACGCGGAAAACAGAGTTCATTTGAGAGAGTTGTGGGTCTAGAATGATCAGGGGCATCTTGGTAATTTGCCCTGGGTAGATATTTTTTAACCCAGACTTATCCAAATTTTCTCATTTTTTCCTCTCTCTCCTCTCACGACTCATCCTCTCTCTTTCTCTCCCTTGAATTCGTGTGAAGGCCAAGGGAGAAACCCAAAATTTTTTGGACGTTTTAGACCAAACCAAGGACATCATCAGCTTCGTCTTCTCCCCGCGAGCACAACCATACCCTTCGGGAGCCGAGGGGATCGCCGTGGACGACAGAGCAAAGCTCTAAACATTGACCGGAACTTCTAGGCCAGTTTCCGGCCACCACAGGTTTGGGTTCTTAATTTGGACTTCAGATTTGGATTCCTTGGTTCGAGTAGATAGATTTCCATTATTAGAACGTCGAATTTGGTTGAGAATGGAGAGAGATACGGAGGTTTGAAGTTCGGGTGTTCATGGAGATACGAGGCTGGGTGTAACACTGTTTGATTTATTTTTATTTTATATCCTTCGTCTGATAAGTGGAAGACGGTTAACCATTCCTTAAGGGGAGATTCTGCCGGATTTTTGGCAGAATTCTCATAATTAATTGCAAGGGCTTAAGGGTATTCTGGGAATTTCTTTAAATTGTCAAACGGGCTTAAGGGTATTCTGGAAGACGGTTTCCCGACCGCCGAAAAAAGCTTAGTATTCCAGGAACTAAGCCTGCTACGAAGAGCATCTCGGACTTTAGTAAACATTTTCCGGTTGTTCTTAGAGTTTACAGTTGGCAAACCCAAATACTTTTCATGGAAATCCACCACTCGAATCCCCAACATATTAGAAATCAGTCGAGTCAGAATAGGATATGTGTGAGGGCTGAAATAAGCTGCTGACTTCTCAAAGTTGATAAGTTGCCCTGACACTCGTTCATACTCCTTCAAAACAGCTAACAAATTCTGACATTCGGCCAGTCGAGCATTGCAAAATAAAGGCTGTCATCTGAAAAAAAGAGGTGAGAAATAACTGGAGCTCCCAGAGCCACCTTAACGCCATGGATTTGTATGTCCTTCTGAGCTTTAGATAAGAGAGCTGAGAACCCTTCATCAAAAATTAAAAATAAGTAAGGGGAGAGAGGATCTCCCTGTTTCAGCCCCTTGGTAGGAGTAATATGCCTCGAAATCTGACCCCGAACTTGTACTGAATAACTCACAATTGTGACACAATTCATTATTAGCCTTACCAATCGTTCTGCAAATCCGAGCTTTCTCAGCATCCCTTCCAAATAACTCCATTCAACCCGGTCATAAGCCTTGGACATATCCAGTTTAAGAATAATTTTTTTCACTCACTCTCCCCTCGTCGGCGGACTGCATGTATACTTTCAAAAGCCGCTATGATATTATCAGTTATTAGTCTGGAGGGGACAAAAGCACTCTGAAACTCCGAAATGAGGCTAGGCATAACCATATTCAACCTGTTCACAATAACTTTGGAAATAATTTTATAAATAACTCTACAGAGTGCAATGAGTCGGAAGTCTGCTACCTTAGCAGGGTGATCCACCTTCGGTATGAGAGAGAGAAGAATATGGTTGATTGCATGAACACTCACTCCATCGTTTAGAATTGAGAGACAAAACGTTGTTACACCATCCCCCACTGTATCCCAAAACCGTTGATAAAACAAAGCATGCATACCAACAACCCCGGGGGCTTTCGTAGGAAACATACTAAATAGAGCAGATTCTAATTCTTCCCTTCGGAAAGGTTTGGACAAACCCTCATTATCCTGGGGCCCTAGAACCGGTGTGACCGTTTGAAGCACTCCCTCATTATCAATTTCACTAGATGAACTGCAAAGGGTTGACAAGTACCTCACAAACGCCTATTCTAGCTCAGAATCAGATGAGCACCAAACCTGCTGAGAATCATAGACCCCTTTAATAGCATTCCGTTTACCCCTTTCCTTTGCAAATTGATGAAAAAACCTGGTATTCCTGTCCCCATCTCAAAGCCAAGCCACTTTAGACCGCTGACGCCAGAGCATCTCTTCCTTAGCCCGCAAGCTATCCAACTCCAGGTCCAAGCGGCGTTGAAGCTGCATGTCACGGGAGGAAGAAGTGGAGTATGTGAAGGCATCCAATTGAGCCTGCAGACGTCGGATTTTTCTATGTATATTCCCAACTGAAGCTCGATTCCAATGCCTTAGATTAGCTTCAACATTGGTAATTTTCGCAGTCACTAACCCATCCCCTCCCTCTTCCCAACATGTCGTGATGATCTCTTTACAACCCTCAGTATTGGCCCACACTTCCTCAAAGAAAAATCTCCGCCTTCGTCGTACATTACCAGCATTAGACAGGAGCCGAATCCAAATGGGGAGGTAATCCGATGCCCAAGAATTCAAGTGATACGTCAAAACTTTGGGAAAAACCTGGACTTAAATTGTAAAGTTTATTGATAATGGAAATTTGTCCAACTCTAGGGAACATACAATGCAGCCAACCTATACTTCTTTGAAAGAGCTTTGTACATGTTGAATGTCTTTTCTTTTCTATAATCACGATCTTTCCTCATCTCCACAACTAGATGTGCTTACCTTCGCAGCATTTAACATAAGTGAGAAGCCACTAGATGCCTATTTGGACTCTGTTGATCCCTCAAGCAAACACATGTTATTCACAACCTTCATGTCATCGCGTGCTAATTTTGGCAACTAAGTAAACAAACATAAATCAATTAATGACTATTGTACATCATAAACTGAAAAATAAAAGTTCAAATCGAAAGCTACAGTGAGATAACCATGAGCAAGTGGTCCTGTGGAAACTCGGATTCCAAGTCAGGTTTGCTCCCTAGTCTTGGGTTCGAGACACGAAACTTATATTTGACTTGTGGCTAAGGGGAGGCTGAAATGCCTTTGTGAGTCTTTCCGGCCCCCAGCGCAGATTAGTTCTTAGTTGAATGCTTTGGAATACTGCGTGTCACTGACAAAAAAAAAAAAAAAAACTACGGTGAGACGAGGAAGAAACGACACTGAATTTCCATTTGACAGATATGGGACTCCTCTAATTCTCCCCTTTATTGTTTCCACTAAACATCAGGTCACATTGGACACTAATTCACTTAAGAAAACTAACTGTTAAAACACGAAAAATGTTTATTCATAGTGACACAAAATCGGAATGAATTGAAACAATAAAATAAAAACAATTCAATATGAATTAACAATGGAATATTAAACAAGTCTAATCAGAAAGCTTCAGATCAGGAATTAACATATGAAAATCAAGATCAGGAAGCTTCAGATATGATAAAAATGAAATACTAACACCAAAAGCCAATTTACTTTCCAGAAATTAAATTAGCGCTAGACCTTGAATGTTTTGGTCCAAAAGACAAAGCTGAGTGAATCGAAAGGTGAAACTATCAAGTATAGATTTCATTAGTTCAGACAACTCATTGCAAGAAGTTCAAAGTTTCAAATCTCAACAACAAATATTTCCGTCATGGGTGTGTTTATGTACATACCACACTTCTTGCAGTGGTAAAAGTTTTCGCGACCGCCAATTCTGTTTTCCATATGATAAGTTAGATTATAAATCACGAATTTTGATAACAAAAAATCAGCAATAGAGAAACATGAAATAAATACTGAAATTGAACTGACCTGCAGATCCCACAATCATTACAATGAAGATTAGCTTTTATTGAGTGATGTAAACTGCATGAAGATTCTACAAGCTTTACAAAATACACTGCCACCACTTTTATCTCTCTAAACCATTGAACCATTGAACCAAACATTGAAAATATGCTAATAATAAACCAGAAGGCATTGCACATAATTTTTGGAAAATATGCAAGTTTTACAATGGAAATTAGAAACCTTAACTTTAGAAAAAAAGAAATAGGCATTGCAGATACTGAAGGGAAGGATGTCTCAACATCTTGTGCCACAATCAGATTGTTTTAGAAATTTCAAAGTTCTCTGCCTCTACTTGACAACCATACACTGTTAGAATCTTGTGGTTTTAGGTCCAAATAAAACGGACAGATCCTCATTCTCTACCGTGACCAATCTAAGCTTTTATCTGAATATCCGAAAACCTACATTAAGTGGGAGAAAACATGGAAACACATTGTAGTTGATTCGTAAGTTTACTAATGGAAAGAAAATTGCATGAAAGATTAAGAATACGCAAAACAGAAGACAAAAAATAATCGAGTTAATGAAACAGTAGAAAGACCATAAGCAACTTAAACGGTATTAAAAGGATTAATGTGAGAAGTAAACCATAAAGCACTATTTTTCATGTACTCAGAAGCTTCTGAATCAATGATCCAATGAGTATTGGAAGAAAAATATGCTTGTAGATTACATAATGTGACTACACTATCACATTGTATAGCATGTAGCTTACATTGTTGCTAATTAATTGTTGATGCAGAAATCGTACAGACGTGTAGAATTCCTTCTCGGTCCCTACACAGTAAAAAAAGACAAACGAGGTTATGGTTGAAGCTCCAAAGGGGGTGGTTCAATCATGAATGCTCCGATGCCTAAGTTAGTTTAATCGAGAGAATAAACTGGCAGAGTTTTTGTATGAGTTGTGAGTTACTTCTAGAAGTGAGATGAGGCATTCTATTTATAGTGAAGCCTTGAGGGTCAACAGAGCATCCGATTGGTTGAAGGAGATAATGTTTCATAGGTGATTCTACTTGGAGAAATCACTGATTATTAACTATATAAATAATAATAAATAACTCGCGGGGGGATTATTTATTATTGACATTGATCTGATTAGTTCATACATTCAGCTGGAAAACTTATTAAATTAATGTGGAAACCGTGATAATGCCGTCGTCGTCTATACCAGGGGTAATATCGACATTATGAGATTATAGGTCACGTGGCAGCTCTACAATTTTCAGATGATCTATGGTTCCACAAATGCCCCCAGATCGTTTAGGAATTAAGGGAATCTTAAGGGATGTAGGTTCTTCGTGGCCCCGGTAAACCATTTTTTTTATCGGAGTAGGACTCCGCTTTCCCTTGGGGATCCCTTACTTTGATGTTAAAATTCCGTTGTGAGCTGAATGATATGCCAATTTAAAATTGAAAACCCAAGCTTGAATTCTTGTTCTAGGTTGGCCCATGAAGCCCAATAGATAATTAGGGTTTGTTTGTTTGTTTTTTTATTTAAATGAAGGAATTGGTAGCCTTCATCTTCAACAAAAAACCAAACCCTAATATTTGGCCCGCAGCTGGCGAAGAGGGTGAAGCGCCATCTAGAGAGGTAGAAAATTATTCTATTATTTTCTAATCTCCGTTGTCTGTGCAGGCTTAATTCTTGATGGAGTCACAGGAGAAAATTGGACTGGTTTTGTGGGGCCATGTCGTAGAGATGGCAGAGTACATGGCAACTCGCGGCAGTGACTGAGCACTTGAAAGGATTCTTGTTGGTGAGAAAGAGGATTCTTTACTGTATTGTTGTCGCGGTAGACCATAGAGAGACAAAGCCAGCTGAGGGATGTGAGAAAAAAATTGTCTTTTTTCTCTTCTTCTTTCTCCGTCAATGCAGGTGGCCATTAATGAGAGACGAGTTGATGATGCACAGAGCCATCTTTTACTGTCAAAATCAGACTCCGCAAGAAGAAAGAGTTTGACCAGCGGTTCGTGACTTAGCTAAGGCGAGTGCAGCGTGCACTGGGTGAGGGGCTTCCCCACGGCTTGGAATCTTTGCTGGAGTGGCGCGTCAGGTTGGGCAAGGTACGTCATGCTTGGTGAGGTGAGCTGACGCAGAGCAGCTGGCTCGAGTCCCTCACCTTGGTTGGTGCGGCTCAGTTGGCACAAGAAGGACATTCTTCTGCAGATTTTTGCTTTTGCTTTTTGCGTCTTTCTGACTTTTTATAATGACTGGTCGACAAATTTAGAAAATAGATGATATTTGTTGACGAGTGGGTCAGACCCGAGAACTCCAAGGTCCCTCGGAGGATGGGACAGCTCCTAAGTTCCATGAACGAGGTGGTCGGATCCCCTCCCACAACCAAGGAAGCTAGCTTGGACCGCAAGTCTTCGTTATTTTTCGTATGAGTGGGTCCTTCTTCACCCCATATTGAAGTACCTAAGAAGAAATAAGATGAAGAGAAGGATAGGAAAAGGAAAAGGAATAACAAGCTTGGGAGTCCGGAGTGGCTCTGGCCACTTGGTCTCCGATGCCTAAGTAAGTAAGTGTTTAGAGAGAAGGTAGAGAAAATAGGATTATAAGAGAGAGAAAGTATTTTAGAAGAGTTTGTTTGCTTACTTGAAGTGAAGTCGTAATGTAGAAACAAAGGGGAATTTATAGGAAAATGGAATAAAGGCTGTTATCTCCTTTGCCTGGGCCAGGGTACCCGCCTGCAAGTGACTTTGTGCCACCTTTACCTCTGGGGAGAGCGCCATCCGATGAGTGAAAACTGTTACCCTAGGCTGACGCCTAGGGTCTTGGAAGTTGGAGTATCTCTGCCCCAAGTTACCTGTGGTGGCGTGTGAGGCCCAAGGGGATGGGACCTTTTCCACCATGAAAATCGTAACAAGTGTCTATGCTTTACATCTGTGGATAAAAAGGTGTCAGGTATTGTCTGTGGTAGCCTGGTACCGTTGACTAGGCGCTACATGGGTAGGTGGTTGAGCTCTGCCCTGGTAAGGGATTGTGTGCTACCCGAGCTTGATGGACAGTGCCTTTGGTCTTCCTGGGCTTGGGCTTGAGGTGGGCTAAGTGAGCTTGGGCTGGCAACAAGCCCCTCTAGTCGACCCTAGGGTTTGTATTTAGTGAGTCCCAACCAGATTCTGTTTACTAGATTCGGCTTGATTTATGATGGCTATCAACATGAGTCCCCCAACTCCTTAGTCAAGGGTTGAACCTCGGGTGGGGAGTTGAATCTTCCGCTAGCTTGTGAGCCGAATCTGTTGGACCTGGGTATTAGTCAGCGTGCCTGATCCAGGTACCTGGTCAGCGTGCCTGATCCAAGTACCTGGTCAGCTCACCTGACCCGGGTATCTAGCCTAGGTCTACCGTAGAGACGGGGAAGTCCCCAAGTCCCCCCAATTGCCCAGCCGAGCTCAATTTTCAAATTTGGGCAGTTGGGTCATTTTATCCACCTTTTTAGGTAGGTGGGCCATGTGTTTTATGGGAATTGGTGGCATTATGATAGCAATAATGTGGGAGTTGAGGCATGGGGAACGATTGGCTGTGCACATAGAAAGAGAGAGAATTGTGGTGGGCCATGTGGAAAAGTAGTAATGATGAGGGGATATCTCTGCTGTTGAGGGTTGAGTTAGGGCGTGGTGGAGAGAATGTGGGTTGGCAGTTTCTAAAGTTATGGGTGGAGCTTGGTAAGTGCCTTTTCCTTGCCCTTCCTTTTCTTTTTTTCATTGTCGAGTATGCACATCCATACACTCTCCTTCCTTTTTGCTTTACTTTACTGTTATCTTTAAGGTTGAGAGGAGATGATGTCTGAGTCACAGGGGCGGCGCTCGCCTCCATTGGATCCGTTCCATTGCTCTGACGAGAGCGCCAACATAGACTGGGATAGGGTAGATCAGACTTCTGCCAAAGCACTGGACGTCCGTCCGCTGGCAGTGGTGAAGGAGGAGGACAATTCGTTTCTGGGTCGCCCTGGGATGGCTCATTGCAGACTTCTGAGGTGGTGTATGGAGAGAGGAACACGGATCTAGGCAGTGGGTTTCGTGACATGGGGTTGCGGCGGTTGGCCAAGTGAAAGGGGAAGGCCGTAGGAGGTAGCAGTTCTTCTACGAGGTGGGAGGTGGTGATCAGGGAGGGATTGATGAGGAGCCCATCGTGATTGGCGACAACGATGATGTTGAGGGTAGTGGATCTGGTGGTGAGGAGCCCGTTGCGAGGGGGGAGGGTGATGGCGTTAAGGGTAGAGGTTCTGGTGAGGGGGCTGAACTGGTTGGAACTCTCAACACTAGCGCTGCGTCCTATCCCGACATGGTTGGGGTATCACTTGATGTGGGATTTTACGAGGAGCAGTGGTGATCAGCTGATGAAGTGGTGTCCACCATGACAGAGGCGCGGCTGGAAGGTTTGAGGGAGGCGTACCAGGTTCCAGAGTCGGTGCTGCTCAGACTCCTTGAGGAAATGGAGCTTCCAAGGCGGCCACCACGTGGGTAGGTAACCCTGTCTGATCAGATGTTCAAGGTTGGGCTGAGTGTGCCCCTACACCCCTGGGTGTAGCAACATCTGAGCTACATCGAGTTGGCGCCATTCCAGCTGAACCCGAATGCATTGAAGGTGCTTATGGAGGTTTATATGCTATGGCACGAGGTGAACGTCAATCAGCCATCCAATGAAACCCTGGCTTATGCATACACAGTTCGTCAGAGCCCTGGGCAGGTGGGCTTTTACTACTTGATTGCTCTGGTAGGAGCTTTAATTGAGACGGAGAATGTGAGGAGCAGTGATTAGAAAGACTAGTGGTTCTTTGCTAGCGGGACGTGTGAAGTGGAACCCCGGGCGGCGGTACCGGGTGCCCTGGTAGCCAGGAGGTTTATGGGGAAAGGTGGGAATGGTAGTTTAGGTTTCTTGTTGTGACTTTGGAGAATGTGTTGTTGTATTGTGTTTGAAAATTTTGTTGTGGTTTTCTGCTTTGCATCTGAGTTCCCAAGTGCGGTGATTTCGCTGAGGCTGGTGTGTCGGAGGAGGTGGTGCAACGGTGGTTGAGGTCTGATGGTGGTACCGAACGGGTGACTCAAGCAAGGGTTGATGGTGCCTTTGATTCTCTATAGAGGATTTTGTAGAAACATCCTGAGTATCACCTTACTATATATGATATCGTTGAGGTGGATGAGGAGGAGGGCCATGAGGTGAACCAGGGGCCGGGCGGTGCCGAGCCGTCATCGACTGATGTGCAGATGGGCTAGCAGGAGTTGGTGGCACGTCTGGAAGATAGTCAAGCCATCAAGGAGCCAGGTGTCTCGATGATGGATGACGTGTTGGGTACCGAGGAGGCACTGCTGGTGGATGAAGGAGCTAAGAAGACTGGTGGTTCCATTGATAGGAGTGAAGTGTAGGTGGCGGACTTAGGTGCGGGTCCGTAGGAGTATTTGTCCACCTTGAGGTACTTGTTTATGTATGTGCCTCTTTTTGACCAAGGGTACCGCTTTTGAGGCCTTTGGCAACTTCTGTGAAAAATTTAAATATGCTAACTAGCTGGTCTGGTTGACCTGTCAGGTGTTACAGTGCTTGGGACAAGTTTTAACTTACCATTTTTTATGTTGTGGTTTGCCCTTTTGAGGCTATTTTAATTTGAATTATGTATGGTTGCTTGTTTATAAGTTTGGTGTTTTAAATATATGTTTTATTACCAGTTGCGGAAAGGGTGTTTTTGTTTTGCCCTTCCTCTTATGTGTTTGTGTGGATGATTGGTGGAAAATGTGTAGGTGAGTTTTAGATATTTAATATTGTGAAGGTTGCAAATTAGTTATAGATAAGGAAGGTTGGTGTGTGCACTTGTGTATGCTATGTCAACCAGGCCCTGATAGCAAGTAGGGAGGCCCAAAATGCTTTGATAAAAAGCGCTAAGTGTTAAGATACGAAACCCGGTAGGTGGTACCGCCTTTGGCACCCAGGTATGTGACCAAGCGGTACCCGTCGTGCAGGTTGGGTAGCTCACCAAGGTGCAAGCGGGTGTGGGTGTGCAAGAAGTTGCATTGTCTTTCTGACAAGGTTGGACCTGGGTACCCCCCTGTGCTGCCTGCCATAGGAGCTGTCCGGGGAGGTTGAGGCATCTCTCTAACACTCAGTAATTGGAGAATTTTGGTTTTCCATTCAACAAAAGTAAGGGGAAAGTAGGTCATCCCTTTTGATATATATTAAAAAATGGAGAGCATGTTGTCCATTGAATTTACAAGAGTTGGAGAGTGCATCTTCCATTCAAAAATACAAGTTGGAGAGTGTATCGTCCATTCAACCAAAAAGAGGTAGTCTACGTCGTCTGTTCAGGTGATCCAAAAAAATAGGAGCGAATCTGTATAGGCGAGGGCACGTCGCCAGCCAAGGGTTACACCTAGGTAGGCGCGACAGTACGCACTGGGTGGGCTAGTTCACAACCGAGTACCAGCCCCTCCGCTAGCCACGTGCTCTGTAATTGCCTTGCTGATAGTACTGGATTAGGTGCTCCATATTCGAGGGGTGAAGGACGTGGCATCGCTGGAGTGTAGTTAGACGGTATGTCCCTCGACCGACCACTTCTTGGACTTTATATGGTCCTTCCCTCTTAGGGCCAAGGTGCAATCTTCTCGCTAACTTGTGGGATATGTGGCCTTCTTGGGGACTAAGCTACCGGGTCGGAAGAAGCGCGGGCTGACATGCTTGTCATTGTAGCATGGCACCAGCTGTTGGTAGGTAGCCAAGTGCTGCTCAGCGCGGGTACGTCTTTCATCCAGGAGGTCTAGTCCGATGGCCTGTAGTTGTATGCTTTAGTTGAGGTCAAAGTTTGCAATATGGTGTGTCTCGTGGTTGACCTCCCTAGGTGCCACCGCTTCTGACCCGAAAGCTAGGGAAAAAGGGGTATAGTAAAGTTTCAAACTTGTTGCTCAGTGATAGCCGTGAGTGCCTTGGCTTCAGCCCACTTGGTGTAGTAATCCATTGCAACTATAGCATAGCATTTCTCCTTGTGGCCAGGTGGCATTCGGCCGATTAGGTCCAATCCCCACTGTGCGAATGGCCATGGGCTGGTCATGGTGGTGAGTGGCTAGGCTGGCTGTCGAGGGATAGGTGAGAAATATTGGCATGGCATGCAAGTATGGGCTATGTCCATGGCGTCTGTTCGCATTCTTGGCCAGAAGTATCCTTGGCGCATTTCCCTTGAGACCATAGCCTACTTAGAGGAATGGTTGCCGCATATGCCCTCATAGATGTCTCTGAGCACCAGTTTTTTTTGCTCAGGTGTTATGCAATGGAACAGGGGTGTGGAGAAACCTCGCTTATATAGGTGTCTAGCTATCATGCAGTGGTGCGTTGACTGGAGTTTAAGTCGTTTAGCCTCTAGGTTGTTGGTTGCCGGGGTACCACAGATGAGGTAAGCAATGATAAGGGCCATCCATTAGGTATCAGGAGCTGTGAATAATACCTATGGGTCAAGTTTGTTGATGCTTGGTTCTGTAAGATATTCAACTGGGTGGTACGCTTGATATCTGAAGGGAGAGCCATGGTGAGTCGTGCGTGTGCGTCGGCTCGGTTGTTTTCCACCCTAGGTATCTAGATGACTGAGTATGAGTGGAACTGGTTGAGGAGCCTCCTTTCCGTGGCCACATAAACAGACATGTTGGTGTCTCTAGCCTAAAAATCCTCTGTTAGATGGCCGACTACCAATTGTGAATCGCTGTGGACTTGGAGTGACCAGGCGCCTAGTTCATGTGCTATCCATAGACCAGCCAGTAGGGCCTCGTACTCTGTTTGATTGTTAGAGGTGAAGAAAGTGAATCGCAATGCGTATTCCAAGGTGTGGCCTTCTGGGGTGCTTAGGACTAGTCTTGCTCCACTACCTCCCTTATTGGATGCCCCATCTACGTATAGTGTCCATAGTGGGTATTCTATGGCAGCAGGTTGGCTGGGTTGGCTACCCTGTTCTTTGGGTGGATGATCTAGCTCATGTGTAGTGAACTCATCGATGAAGTCGGCGACAACTTGGGCCTTGAGTGCGGTCCTGCTCTTGTATTGGATGTCGAATTCACCAAGCTCGATGGACCATTTGACGAGGTGCCTTGAAGTCTAAGGTCGTTGTAGCATCTGGCGGAGGGGTGCGTTAGTTAAGACTTCGATAGTGTAGGCTTGGAAATAGGGGCCGAGTTTTCTGGCTGAGGTGACCAAGGTTAATGCTAGCTTCCCTATATCTGGGTACCTAGTCTTTGCCCGTACAAGTGCCTTAGATACATAATAGATTGGGCGCTTTTCATAACCATCGGTGCGGGCTATGACAGAGCTGACTGCAGAGAGGGACACGGCTAGGTTGAGGGATAGGATCTCTCCTTCCAATGGCTTTGAGAGGATTGGTGGCTCTCCCACGTATTTCTTGGGGCTTTCGAATGCTACGGAGCACTCACCGTTGCATACAATGGCTCGCCCTGAACCTTTGAGTGCTTTAAAAAATGGGAGGCAGCGGTCAGTAAAGCGAGATATGAATCGAATGAGGGTGGCTACCCTGCCCGTAAGGCATTGTACTTCTTTCTTAGTGGTGGGGGTTTGCATATCTATGAGGGCCATTATCTTCTCTGGGTTGGCTTCTATCCCTCTATGGCTGACCATGAAGCCCAAAAACTTTCCTGAGCCGACTCCAAAAATGCACTTGGTAGGGTTCAGCTTCATATGGTAACGGTTCAAGATAGTGAAGGTGGTTGTTGGGTCTCCAATGTGTTGGGTTGTCTTGATACTTTTTACCAACATGTCGTCGATGTATACTTCAACTGTTTTTCCCCAGTGATCCGCTAACATTCGGTTGACATGTCACTGGTAGGTGGCCCCTGCATTATTTAGACCAAAAGGCATAACATTATAGCAGTACATGCCTCTATCAATGATGAAGGCAGTCTTCCCCTAGTCGTCAAGGTGCATACGGATTTCGTTGTAGCTGGAATATGCGTCCATGAAGCTGAGCAGCTCGGGGCCAGCGGTGGTGTCCACCAACTGATCGATATGAGGTAGGGGAAAACTGTCTTTAGGAAATGCCTTATTGTGATCCGTGAAGTCAACACACATCCTCCACTTGTCCTTAGTCTTCTTCACCAAGACGACGTTAGATACCCAAGTTGGGTATGTGGATTCGCAAATGAACCCTATGGAGCTGAGTTTCTCAACTTCCTCTTGCATGGCGTCATAGCGTTCGGCATCATATGATCGTCTCTTCTGGCTAACGGGCCTACTCTGGGGGTTAACATGAGGCGGTGGGTCATGACTTCAGGGTTGATGTCGGGCATGTCTGAGAAGGACCATGCGAAGGTGGTTGCGTTGGCTCGTAAGAAGTGGATCAGGTCAGCTCGCGTACCGGGGGTTGGTTGATTCCAATCTCACCACTCACTCAGGGAACTCTTCTGAAATGGGTACCGCGTCAATAATTTACATGGGGCGCGATTTGAGACTCAGGAATCGTTCCCGTGGATCCAGGTCGGGTACTCAGGACGCAGGTGTGCTGGATTCCCCCCTTTTGGTGCTGACAATTACCATGGTCTCATGTGTTCGCATTCGCATGGTTGACGCATAGCAGATACGTGTAGATGGTTGGTCGCCTCTCACCATTCCAACTCCTTCTACCATGGGGAACTTCATGATCAACATGCAGTAGCTCACCATTGCATCCAACTCTACCTAGGCGGGTCTACCTATGATGACGTTATATGCCGACGCAAAATTGGTTACCACGAAGTTAGTGTTAATGCTCGCTTGTGCGGGGAAGGTTCCCATTGTCAGTGTGAGGTGCATGTGACCCATGGGTTGTATGCTGGCTCCTCCAAATGCTACCAGAGGAGTGTTGTGGTATCCAGGGTACTGGTGCTTAGTCCGATTTGTTCGAATGCTGGAAGGAAAAGTATGTTGGTTGAGCTGCCACCGTCGACCAATACTCTGGATACCTCACAATTGGCTATTTGGGCCATGACTACTAGTGGATCATCGTGTGGTTGGTGGGTTTCTCTACCCTCGCTTCCTGAAATTGTGATAGGGCATGGCTCGGTCCTGCTCCTTTTTTTCGGCCTATAGGAGTGTTCCACGGATAGGGAATGCTTGATTTCCTGAACTTCTGGCCTCGCATAACTCTTACGGCTGAGGTTGAAGGATCCCAAGAAGGCGGGTCCTCCCGAGATGGTAGCTATGAAGCGTCTAAGCGGAGGGGCCACAGTAAGGGCCGAAGATGGTTCTTCTACCAGAGGAGTAGGTACTCGTCTTGCCACAAACTTGGCTAGGTGGCCTCATCATATCAGGGCCTCAATTTCGTCTTTCAATTGCTTGCAATTGTCATTGTGGTGGCTAGAACTGCGGTGGTACTGGCAGTATATGGAGTCATATCTCCTACCCTGGAATGGTCAGTTCAAGGGTCGTGGGGCTGGTAGCTCCCTCTCGATGATGTTGAAGACTCCGGTGCTAGTAGTGGTTATGCGTGTGTAGCTGGAATAGCCCTGAGGTTTTCCATGGGGGTAATCATTTCTTCGGTTGGTGAATTCCTGGTCATAACATTTCTTTCTCCCAAGTTAACCATAGTAATTTCTGCGTGTGTAGCTGGAATAGCCCTGAGGTTTTCCATGGGGGTAATCATTTCTTCGGTTGGTGAATTCCTGGTCATAAAATTTCTTTCTCCGAGGTTAACCATAGTAATTTCGGGTACCCTAGTGATGATCTCGTCCTTTGCCGATTTTGGATGATGGTTAAGGCAGAGCAGTGGCCCTTCGTGTGTCATTAAGCTATTTAGTGCAGCTGTAACTAGTGGCTTCATGGAGAAGGTCTTTGTAGGTCTCTGGAGGGTTTTTAGATAATGAAAAGAAGAAGTCACCCACTCTGAGTCCTCCCATCAAGGCATTGTGGGCTGTTGCATCATCAACACCTATGCATTTCGTATATTCGTTGCTAAAGTGAGTGATGTATTCTCTGAGAGGCTCGGTTGGCCCTTTTCGGATAGCGCTAAGGTCGGTGGCTGTATACAGGCAGTTGGAGATGATCATGTACCGCTCTAAGAAGACTTTCCTCATATCAGAGAAGCAGGATATTGATTCGGGGGTGAGGGGCTTGAACCAATTGCGGACAGGTCCTCTCAGTGAGGTAGGGAACATGTGGCAGCGGCTGGCCTTGGCATCCTGCCCTCCATGGTGTACCTAAAGTTGTCGCGACAGTCGAAGGGGTCGGTGGAGCCATCATAGGAAGAAATTTCCAGTGGCTTAGGGTCACCAATGGTTTCAGCTGTGAGGAGGTCTTGGGTGTAAGGCAGCATTGCTTCTTTAGGGTATTCTGTCGAGCAGGTACCCGATGATCGCCCTGCCTCCACCTTAACAATGTGGTCCCACACATTTCTCAGCTCTCCGTTCATAAGTTCTCTGAGTCTCGTTGTCAAGCCATCCGAATTAGGATCTTCCAAGTCTACCACTAGGGTACTGGCTTACCTTGCTGACAGCTCCTTCCAGTGGTCTAGTGTAGGTTGAGCGTCGTTCTCGCCTAGTTGGGTAGCTGGTTCGATGGTGACCGTTCCCACCGTGATGCTGTCTGACGCTCATGGGTTTCCACGGTTTGGGGCACCAGATGGGTCAGAGGTTCCAGCGGGCCCGAAGAGATGATCTTCAACTATTTGGGCGTGTACAACGTTCTGGTCAAGGCGTTCTCGAGTTTACAGGTGCTGTTCTGTCAGGTGATTGTGTTGGGCCTGGAAGGTCACGTTATGAGTGTGGAGTGAGCTGCTGATTGTTTGTATATTCTCTATTCCACTGAGAAGTTCAGACATTCTTCCTTCCAACCCCCTATGCGGATTTTCTCTCGGTGGCGCTTCTTCTTGCTTCTTTCCGTGTTGCGGGGAGTTAGGGCTCCTAGGCCATGGGGTGCCAAATAGAGTCAGCAGGCTTGCTGGTCTTTGCTTCAGGGAAGAGTGGTAGCTGGTCGTTAGCTTCCAACAGACGGTGCCAACTGTTGGCGAGTGGGTCAGACCCGACAACTCCTGGGTCCCTCGGGGGATAGGGCAACTCCTAGGTTCCGTGAACGAGGTGGTTGGAACTCCTACCACAACCAAGGAACATAGCTTGGACCAAAAGTATTTGAGATCTTCCGTGTGAGTGAGTCCCTCTTCACCCCATGCTATCTCCTCTATTTGGGCCAGGGTACCTACTGTGGAACCGGGTACCGCCTGCATGGGACTTTGTGCCCCCATTGCCACTGGGGAAAGCCATCCGATGAGTGACACCTGTTACCCTAGGCTAACACCGAGGGTCTTAGAAGTTGGAGTATCTCTGCCCCAAGTTACCTGAGCTAGCGTGTGAGGCCCAAGGGGATGGGACCTTCTCCACGAAGGAAATCGTGAAAAGTGTCTCTATTTTACAACTATGGATAAAAAGATGGCAGGTGCTGTCTGTGGTAGTTTAGTACCGTTAGCTGGGCGTTACCTGGGTAGGTGGTTGAGCGCTGCCCTGGTAGGCGACTATGCGCTACTTGGGCTTGATGGACATCACCTTTGGTCTTCTTGGGCTTGGGCCTGAGGTGGCCTTAGTGAGCTTGGGCTGGAAATAAGTCCGACAAGTCGACCCTAGGGTTTGTCTTTAGTGAGTCCCAACCAGGTTCTATCAAGTACTATTTACTGGATTAGGCTCAATTTATGATGGCTATCAATAGGAGTCCCGCAACTCCTTAATCGAGGGTCGAACCTCAGGTGGGGAGTTGAATCTTTAGCCAGCTTGTGAATCGAATCTGGTGGACCTGAGTATCAATCAACGTACTAGATCTGGGTACCTGGTACCCAGCCCAAGCCTACTGCGGAGATGAGGAAGTCCCCAAGTCCCCTAAACTGCCTAGCCGAGCTCGATTTTCAAATGATGGGAATTGGTGGTATTATGATAGCATTTATGTGGGAGTTGAGGCATGAGGAAGGGTTGGATGCGCACTTAGAAAGAGAGAGAATTGTGGTGGGCCACGTGGAAAAGTAGTAATGATGAGGGGATATATCCTTTGGGGGTTGTACATGGTGACTTTTGGATTTATTGTGTTGGGGGAGGTAATAAATATGCCCTTCTTTGTTTGAGTAATACTTTTTGTTAATTCATTTTTCTTCATTGTTGTTTTGTTTCTCTGCCATTGAGGGTTGAGTGAGGACGGGGTAGAGAGATCATGGGTTGGCAGTTGCCAAGGTTGTGGGTGGAGCTTCAAATATCGGCGAGTGCCTCTTCCTTTTTTTTTGTTTTGTTGTCGAGTATGCACTTCCATGCACTCTCCTTCCCTTTTGCTTTGCTTTACTGTTATCTTTGGGGGTTGAGACGAGAGGATGTCTGAGTTGGAGGGGCGGCGTCCGCTGCCATTGGATTCGTTCCATTGCTCTGACGAGAGCGTCAACATAGACTAGGATAGGGTAGATCGGACTTTTGTCGAAGCGCTGGACGTCCGTCTGTTGGCGGTAATGAAGGAGGAGGGTGAACCGTTTTCTGGGTCTCCCTGGGATGACTCGTTGCAAAAGCTTGAGTTGGTGTCTAGAGAGAGGAACCCGGATACAAGTAGTCGGTTTCGCGGCATGGGGTTGTTGTTGTTGACCCGGTGGAAGGGGAAGGTCGTAGTGGGTAGTAGTTCTTCTGCGAGGCTGCATGGGGGTGATTTGGGATGGGCTGATAAGGAGCCCAACATGATTGGTGACAGTGATGGTGCTGAGGGTAGTTGCTCTGGTGGAGAAGAGCTCGTTGCGAGGGTGGTGGGTGATGGCGCTAAGGGTAGGGGGTCTGGCGAGGGGGCGGTACCGAATGGGACTCACAGCACTGGCGCTACATCCTGTCTGTACATCATTGTCCAATTGAAGGATCGATCATGCCCCTTGTGAAGCACGTAGTGTCGTACATCATTGTCCAATTGAAGGAAGAGAGCTTGGAGGTGCCATCATGTCGACGCTGAAGACGAATGACGTGAAGACACGAACTGCCAAGGTTGTCGATGGTGCGCATGATGCTGTCGACGCTACTACCATGAAGTCAAGTGACACCGATGTGGGCTGTTAGAGCTGCAATCGCCATTATGGATGGTGCTTGAGTTATTGCTGTGAAGCCTAGCTCAGTAAGGGTGGTTAACAAGCGCAGGCCTTTAGGTCATTTAGCTGAAGGCACAAACAAGACCTCTATGCAGTTGAAGGCTTTTGCAGAATATCCTGGAGTGACTACCCAGTTGAAGGACGAGAGCGTCTTAGTGTCACCTGAGGAGGCGAAGAAAACATGCCCAATAAAGGTGTCGAAGCCATCTCCTTTGTGAAAGATAAGGAAAGTGGTCCTTGATCTCAAGGCGAATGACGTGAAGACACAAAGTACTAATGTGCAATTGAAGATCACAAAATTGAAGTCCATTGATGGACAACAACAGGTGTTTGGGTGGTTCAAAAGCGGGTGTGAGCAAGGCTTCTAGAGGTCGAAGTCCGTTTCGAAAGCTCTCGAAGTGCAAGATCAATTGAAGGAGCAAAGCTTGGTGAAGCCATCCGAGGAGGTGAAGTGAATGTCCCCCGTGAACGTGTTGGTGCCATCTTTCGTTCGAGACACAAGAAAGGTGATCTTGGGACTCGAAGGGGCGGCCTGAAGACTCAGAGTTCCAAAGTCACCATTGCCGTCCTGGATGGTGTTGAAGTTTTTTTCGCGGAGACAAGTAGCACTAGAGTTGCTTTTGTGGAGTCAAGCAGCACTATAGTTGCTTCAACACTTTTGTAGAGGCAAGCGGTTCTAGAGTGAGCGATATTGAGAAGCTTTCCCCCATTTCTCAAAAAAGGTCATAGAGGACGCGTCGTGAGAAGTCCATGATGGAGCTGTCGAAGACCTCAAGGTCACGAATGTTGGAGCTTGAAGATTTACGGTGGAAGTGGGATGTCGCCCGTTTGGAGTCTACCAATCTGTGTGGTGACTTTCTTCAAAACAAGTGAAGCCTATGCGGACTTGCCTACGTGTGCCCCTCCTTCTTCGCACCAAAAAGTAGAGGACCTTCTGAATTCTTGACTGCCAGCATAAGTTGTCTCCCAAGTGCGACATCCAAGAAGGAGACATCGAAGATGTACCTTGGTGAGTTTGAAGTTCGGAGCAAAAGTTGCGGTGTCGTAAGGTGATTCCCTCTATAGAGCCAGAGCATGAGCCATTGGGTCTCCAAGAGTAGCCAGGAGATGATCATGTCCCTGATGTTGGTGATCCCCTCTTTGATGGAATCCCTAAGCTATCAGGTGAAGATTGGGCCCAATTTCAGCATTTGATGGTTTTAGAAGACGTGCTCTCAGACTTGATTTAGATCATAGTGTAAGTCTCCAAACTTTAGCTAAGTCTTTGTATTGAATAAGCAATTGAGCAGTCGACATGTGATTTTCCAACTCTTCCTTTGAATTTAATCAATTCGAAGTTCCTCTTTCTTTTGCTTTTGATTCTGGACAGCTTTGACCTTTGTGTGCTAATTTCAATCTTCTAACTTCGTTTTAACTCAGAATTGAGTGCTGTCAGTGGGGTTGGAAAGCTGACTTCCATACCTTTTCACCGCCACAAGCTCTACCTGAGGAGCCAGAATTTGAGCTTGGTCGGTCCAATGAATCTCAGACTTGTGGGCTAAAACGTGCAGCTGACCTCTGTGCACTAAAACACTTGTGCAGGATTCGTTACAACCCCGAATTGTATGTCATTAATGGGGTTGGAAAGCTGACTTCCATTCCCTTTCTGCGCCAACAAGCTCTACCCATGGAGGCAAAAATTGAGCTTGGTAGGTCCAAATAAATCTTGAACTTGCATTCAGAAACGCGCAACTGATCTCCATGCACTAAAACGCTTGTCCAGGATTCGTCATAACTCGTATTTTGCTCCCGTTGGTGGGGTTGGGAAGCTATCTTTAATAGTTTTTCCAATGCCACCAATACCATTTGTTGGGTGTGAGTGATGAATCCTTGGCAATGTTCGCAAGTCATACGTACTTCTCTGTTGGTTAACTACCTCGAACCTAGATGTCGAGCTTACTTTTTCAAAGTTTCTTGAGGTGTTGACTTAGCTCTTTTTTGCATAGAGAAGAACTTTTTAATTATTTGAAGGCCCCCATTACAGCCATGGGTGTGTAACGTTTAGGTTTTGATTCAACTTGCCCCTTAGATGAGGGCTTTAATTTGCCTTTCATGGAAAGGCTTTGAGTGCTTCAGGGTGGAAGGGTTTGAGTGCTTCGCGGTGGAAGGGTTTGAGTGCTTTGCAGTGGAAGGGTTTGAGTGCTTCGCAGTGGAAGGGTTTGAGTGCTTCGCAGTGGAAATATAAAGCATTTAAGTCAGGGGGGAGAATGTAAAAGATCAGCAGATAAGAAAGGGACCGCCCCATATTCTTGCCTAAGCTTGTGGACATGATAGCTCAACATTGGGACAGCCTGCATTCTCCCATTTCAGACATGCGATGATCACCAACATGGATGTACACCGTGCACTTGCTCTTTTAAATAGAAGTGAGAACTTCATTTTCCAACTAGAAATTTCTGCATACTCCTGAAGTGAACCTACAATAAAGTCATAAACCAACACTTGTGCAGGAAAAATAACATAAACAAGAAATATATGAAATGGGAAAATGAAAAACAACAATAAAATTACAGAAAGGGAAAGAGATTGGGTTGCCTCCCAAAAGTGCTAAATTTAGCGTCGTCAGCCCTACTGCAGAACTTCTTTCTATGCTGGATCTAAAAGAGAAGTGATGGTCTTCATGGCATCGAACTAGACATCAATGTATGGCTTTAAATGCTAACCGTTGATCTTGAATGTATTTCCCGTCTCCAGATTTTGTACATCTACCGCACTATGAGGAAAAACTTGCAATAGCAGAAATTGACCATACCACCGGGATCGAAGTTTCCCAGGGAACAATTTGAGTCAGGAATTGAAGAGAAGAACCTTCTGACCTACATGAAACTCTGTTCGCAGAATGTTCTTGTTGTGCCAGTTCGTAGTTCTTTATTTGTAGAGCTTGGCATTCTCGTATGCGTTGTTTTGGAATCTTTCCAGCTCATTGAGTTGCAACAATCTCTTCTCCCCAATTGCTTCCATGTTGAAATTCAGTTTATTTATTGGCCAAAAAGCCTTGTGTTCGAGCATAACAGGAAAGTGACAAGCCTTCCCAAAAACTAACCAATACAAAGACATTCCAAGAGATGTTTTGAAGGTTGTACGATACGCCTATAAAGCATCATCTAACTTCTTCGACCAATCTTTTCTGGAAGTACTCACAGTATTGTCTAAGATTCTCTTGATTTCCTTATTTGAAACTTCAACCTGTCCGCTTGTTTGAGGATGGTAAGGTGTAGCAACCTTATGAGTGATTCCATACTTAGCCAAGAGAGCTTCAAACTGCTTGTTACAGAAATGTGTTCCGCTATCACTAGTAATAGCACGTAGAGTTCCAGATCTAGTAAAGATATTCGCTTTCAAAAATCGAAGAACAACTCAAGCATCATTGGTAGGGGCGGCGACAACTTCCACCCATTTGGACAAGTAATCAACTCCTACCAATATATACTTATCTGAGAAAGAAGATACAATTGAACCCATAACATCGATTTCGTGCCTACCACAAGCAAATGTATGGCAATGAGTTAGAATGATGTGTTGCTCTGATTCTAGAACACATCTTCGAATAACTTGATATGGGCAACGTTTATACAGAAAGGGATCATCTCAAAAATAATGTTTAACCAATGAGAATAATTTCTTCTTTTGTTGGAAGCTCATATCATGTAGACTCACGCCACTAGCCAAATAATTCACAAAATCTGCAAACCAGGGGACTTCACCATGTTGGACAGCGAATAAATGTTCATCCGAAAAGCTTTCATTGACCGGTACCTCAACATTTGCATCCCCTTCTTGGATCAACCTTGATAAGTGATATGCGACAACATTCTCTTACTCTTTTTTATCTCAAATTTTGAGATCAAATTCTTGTAGGAGAAGAATCCATCTGAGTAATCGAGGTTTGGCATCTTTCTTCGAGGTAGGAGCAGAACTCATCAAGAGCAAACACTACAGCCAGCATCTCCTTTTCCTTAGTTGAATAATTCAATTGCGCATCATTAAGGGTCCGGCTTGCATAATAAATAAAATGGGGCAGCTTCTGTCTTCTCTATCCGAAAACAGCTCCAACGGCATAATCACTTGCATCGCACATCAATTCGAATGGAATAGACCAATCTGGTGTAGTAATAATAGGGGTTGGTAAGTGACGTCTTCAAAGTGTTGAAAGCATACAAGCACTCTTAATCAAATTGGAATGCGACATCTTTTTTGAGATGATTGGAGAGAGGTTTGGTGATTTTGGAGAAGTCCTTGATGAACCTCCTATAAAAGCCTGCGTGGCTGAGAAAACTTCTTACACCCTTTACTGATGTTGGTGCAGGAGCTTCTCAGGAAGCTTCGATGCCTGTACTTGAAATTCTATGTCCCAAAACAATACCTTCTTGCACCATAATGTGACATTTTTCCCATTTCAACACTAAATTAGATTCTTGACATCTTCTCAGAACTAGGGACAAATTGTGGAGGCAATTATCAAATGAAGATCCAAATACTGAAAAGTCATCCATGAAAACCTCAATAAACCTCTCAACCATGTCCGAGAAAATACTCATCATACACCGTTGAAAAGTCGCAGGTGCATTGCAAAGTCCAAATGGCATTCGCCAGTATGAAAATGTCCCAAATGGACAAGTGAACGTCATTTTCTCCTGATCTTCTGGAGCAATAGGTATCTGATTATACCCAGAATAACCGTCTAGGAAGTAGTAGTGAGAATGCCCGACTAGTCTCTCCAACATTTGATCAATGAATGGTAAGGGAAAATGATCCTTACGTGTGGTGAGGTTGAGCTTCCGATAATCAATGCAAACTCGCCAACCTATAGTCACTCTCACTGAAACCAGTTTGTTATTAGCATTAGTTACCACAACAGTGCTGCCTTTCTTCGGAACAACTTGGACCGGACTAACCCATTTACTGTTAGATATTGGGTAAATAATCCCAGCATCCAAAAGTTTGAAAATTTCCGCTCGGACTACTTCTTTCATTGGTGGGTTTAATCTTTTCTTAGCTTCAATTGATGGTCCACTATCCTCCTCTAGAAGAATTCTATGCATATACATAGTTGGACTAATGCCTTTAATGTTGGCAATGGTCCATCCAAGGGCTGTCTTATACTCCTGTAGCACCTGCAAGAGCTTATGTTCTTCAACTGGACTTAGATAGGCAGAAATGATGACTGGTAAAGTTTCAGCAGCTCCTATATATGCATATTTGATATGCGTCGTTAATTGTTTTAAGGACATACTACATAAAAGTACCCAAACAATAGGGGTCATTTTAAATTCATACCCCAACTATGAAAATTTTCATCTAGGTACCTAAACTATCAAAACGCAACATCTAAGTACCCACTGTTAGCAATCTGTTAAAAAAAAATCTGTTAAGTGCCCAAGTGGCACTTGTAGGGCCCTTTATCATGCTGACATGGATGTCATGTAGACAAAAATAAAATACGAATTGAATATTTCAAAAGTAAAAATCAAATAAAGAAAATAATTACAAAAAAACCAAAAATCAAAACTCTCCCCAGCTCTCTGTCTCTTTCTCTCACTCTCTCCTACTCCCTCACTCGACAAAGACACATACAACCGGCCTCCACCACCACCCTCAAATCTATCGATCTCCTTGCCCCCATGCAATTCGAGGTCTGCCAAGTCTAGAAGGAGTCCCGTGATGGAGGCGAGACAGTGACGTCATAGACGTTGCAGGTAAGTAGATATGGCTCCATCTCGTCCACCAGTTGGCACGCATCGGCGTTCGACGACAGCGGTGCTAAGTGGTGGAGAAGATGACCACTGGTGCAAGGTGGTGGAGAAGATGACCACTGGTGCTGAGTGGTGGAGAAGATGACTGCTAGTGCCAAGTGGTAGAGAATGACTCTGCCTTTCTTCTCTCTCTTTTCTTGTTGGTTGGATGCAAAAAAAACTAAGAGCTTTGTAAGAGAATCTGAGAAACCTACATAAACAGACCAGATCATCAGATCTTAAATTTCCAAGCTTTCTACCAACCTAGCTAGCGAGAACCCAAATTTTATTTGACATCCTTTCACTTGAGTTTATATCTGCAGGGAAAGAAAAAGATACTAAAATTCAACAGGGAAAAAAGAAAAGCAAGAGATAAGAAAAAAAAATAAAGGACAAGGATTTAGTTTGTTTTGATTGTAAATTCTAATGAGTGATCATCTGGAAATTAAAAAGTGATGATTACAACGGTAGAAAATAAACAGAGAAAATATTTTTCATAGACCGAGCTCTCTAAAATGCTCCGCCTCCTTCTTCTCCAAGAGGCACCACACCAATCAGCCGAAGTCCGACGATGTCGTTGACCTCCTGCTCTTTCCTTTGCCTCTCGTCCTCTTCCCAAGCGCAATTTTGCCACTCTAGGTCTTCGAGTTCCGATATCGATTATGGTGCACTTCCTCCTCCAGATCGATCTCCACTTCGGCGTCATCTACAGTGATGTCGTCTCCGGCACCACCGATGTTGGCTGCGTTGGCGTGGTCGTCAAGCACGAGCGCCTCTTCGACTACCGATTCTTCCTCATCTGCAAAGGCCAGGAGCGGTTCCGAGTCACCGACCTCGTCCGCACCTCAAGCGCCTTAGTGTTTTTTTTAAAGTAATTTTGTTTTATAATCTATTTTAAAATTTTATTAATTGTTTTTAATATATATATATATATATATATATTTTCAATTAATTTTTTTTTTATCCACATGGAATTCAACTCAGCATAAACAGTTTGACCAAAAAATGCCGACTCAGGATTTAACAGACTGACTAACGGGAGGTACTTAGATCATGTGTTTTGATAGTTTGGGTTCATAGATGAAAATTTTCATAGTTGTGGTATGAACTTGAAATGACCCTTATAGTTTGGGTACTTTTATGTAGTTTATCCAATAACTCCAATTTTGGTGCAACTTCAATGGATGGCTGAATATTCACCGGGGATGCTCCTAATTCCTCATAGTGATGTCTCCATCACCGATTTTGTATAGGGGCAGAATTAAGAAATGTAGAGACAGCAGCAACGTCTTCCCATGCATCAGCATTAAAGTCATGTTGAACTAAGGATGCTTCCAATGGATCTTCTGGATGTTGTGCTTCAAAATTCTAATTCACTACTTCCTCCAACACTTCTTGCACCCTCAAAGTGAGAAGACCCTTTTGTACATCAATCTAAATTCCAGAAGTATCCATAAAATGGGCGACCAAGTATGATTGGAATCTCTCTGTCCTCTTCCATGTCCAGTATTAAGAAATCAGCCGCTAGAATAAATTTCTCAACCCGCACCAACACATCTTCGATTATTCCTTGTGGATATGTGACTGATCAATCTGCAAGTTGCAAAGAAACAGATGTCAGCATCATTTCCCGCAAACCAAGTTGTTTAAATATAGTAAAAGGCATCAAATTAATACTAGCACCTAAATCAATCAAAGATTTTTCAAAAGAAAATTTTCCAATTCTACAAGGTATAGTAAAACTCCCCAGATCCTTTAATTTAGGTGGTAGTTTCAGCTGTAAAACAACGCTACATTCCTCTGTTAATATCACTTTCTCATACTCCATGAATCTCTTCTTGTTGGTGCAGACATCCTTCCAGAATTTCGCGTAACTTGGGATTTGTTTCACTGCATCAAGCAAATGGATGTTAATATGAACTTTTTTGAACAACTCAAGAATTTCATAAAGATGTTGATCTTGCTTAGCCTTTTTTAGCCGCTGAGGATATGGAACTGGTGGCACATAAGGTTTAATTGGATATGTTTGTTCCTGCACAGGGTCAGTTGTAGAAGTAGCTTCCAACTTCTCTGACTTTTCAGCAATTTCATCAAGCTTCCTTTTCGGTACTAATTCAACCTCCTTCCCATTTCGAAGTGTAATTTCTTTTGCATGTTCTTGGTTCCTAGGATTTACTTCAGGCTAACTGTGAAACTTCCAAATTCCTCTCTCGGTCAATGCATTAGAAATATGACCAACTTGAACCTCTAGTTTACCAATTGTAGCTTGCTAATTTTGGAGGGTAGTTTGAGTTGCTTGCATGAAATTATTGGTATTCAGCATCTCTTCCAGGGAATTTTTCTTTGCTTCATTGCCCTGGAATTGGTGTGGGGGCGGGTTCAATTAGTTTTGAGTGTTGCTCCATGAGAAATTCGGATGTCTTCGCCACCCCGTATTGTATTTGTTGTCCGAGAGGGGATTAATCTGCTGGCAGTTGAAATTGGCTACTTGATTGGCTTGTTCTTGAATGAATTCTGGAAAAGAGCTTCTCATGTGACACTCCATGCTAGAATGTGTTCCACAAATTGTACACACATCAGAACCACGCATTGACTGATTTGAAGACATTAATGAATCAAACTTCTTGCTTAGGTTAGAAATTTGTGCAACCATAGCAGTGTATGAGTCGATCTCATGGATTCCAGCCTTCTTTGGTAGTTCTCTTTCTGCACCCTTATTTTGAGAATTGGCAGCTAAGGTATTGAAGAGTGCGGAAGCTTCAACCACTGTCTTTGTCATCAACACCCCTCCACTAGCTACATCTATCATCCCCTTGTTATATGTGATCAGTCGTTATTTATGCATCATTTTGAGGTCTTTATATGCCTCTCTTACATGTCTTTTGAATGATTTCGTGCCATCAATAGTAGAAAATGATCAATCTTGTGAGACTTGTGCAGACTTAGAAAGATAGGTAAAATCTGGAAAGAACGCAAAAAGAATGACTCAAATCGGAGTCCAGATGAAGGAGATGTCCTCATTTCAATATCAGGTCCTCAACGGGGTCCTGAGTGCGCCAGTGCGCCTATTTTGGGCAACTGGCCAAGTACCTCATATCCGGCCCTCCGGGTCCCGAACTTGTGTTTCATGACATCAGGGTCAGGTCCTAGAAGTGCCAAGGTCGCGCCGAGGCAGGTCGATGACATGTCCCAAGAACTCCCATCCGAGCCTAGATGTGCGCCTAAGCCGGGGTCCCTGTTCCGCCAGCGGTGGATCAAAGGTTCTCCCTCTGCGCTAAGCCTGACAACATTTGCGCCAAGCCTGAACGACGATGCGCTTCTATTATACTCCTAACCTACTTCAAAAGCGCGGTCCCAGATCCTGATTACGAAGACAGTCAAAAATCCAAGTTTGGCCAGCTTGCGTTCCCACTTGCCAGCTTGCATTCACACTCCCAGCCGTGTTCTGATTGGTTCTAATAGATTTTAAAGACTTTGTAATTAATTAAAAGTAAAATAACTTACCCTATTCCTATAGGACAAGGTTTTACCAATCCCTATAGGACAAGGTTTTACCAATCTGTATAGGACAAGGTTTTACCAATCTGTATAGAACAAGGTTATACCAATCCTTATAGAACAAGGTTTTCCCTTGTCTATAAAAAGGAGAATCAGATAGAGGATTGGGGGCGTTTTTGTTTCTGGAAAAACAGAGACCTAAGCCACAGAGTTCCGTTTTGGTTTTCTAGAGAATTAGGGACCATATTTTCGGAGATAATCTTTCACATAGATTATTGGACGTGGAGCTTGGAGAAGAAGGCCCTGCCGTGTCTTCTGCTGCATCTGTTCTTAACAATCTCCTCTGTACCCTTATTTTCATTATTACAATTTACTTATGGATTCAATTATACTTGTGTTTATTTCAGTTATGTGTGAGTAGTCATTAGGATTAGGGCTGCTTGAAGCCCTAGCCATGTTAGCTTATTGATTGGATTTCTGGCTCTTGATTATGATTGCTATGCATGCTGAATAAGTTGGATTACTATGCTTAATGAACTTAATTTATGCCTATAAGATTAGCTACCTTGTTTGCATATAATTATAGATGTAATTGCTTGAGTGACCGTCATATCATCTTGTGATTTGGAGCATCGAAAGTATTCATACTTGTAATCTTAACTCATGACGACCTAGGATTGCATGCCACTTTGCTAGGCTAATGTGGTGTCATTAAATTCTCTTTAAACTTCATGCATCATCTTAAAAGGTAGGTGATAGACGTTCTAGGCATATGCCTTCTTTAGAACATGCTAAGTAAGAGGGAATAAGATGTGTCTAGTGAACCAACGCCAGGTCCTAGGCACGGGCACCTAATTCAGAAAATGCATAGTAATTAGGTCAAGGAAATTTGGTTAAGAGCTATAATTGGTTAGAGTGGATAGTAAGCCTTAATTCGCCTTAGTTAACAACTTTTCATTCTTGCATTGTTAATTTCTGTACTTTGATTTACTTGTCTTTAAATTTCAGTTATCACATCATAAACCCACCCCCCCCCCCCCTGTGTGTGTGTGTGTGTGTGTGTGTGTGTTTTTATTTAAGTTAACAAATCTGAACTAAATTGGTCATCACGTTGATACAAGTCCTCGAGGGATCGATTCTTGCTGTGCTACTATACTATACTTATCGATTTGTGCACTTGCAAGGATTTTATAACTGTTAGAATTGAATTGCATATTTCTTGCTCTTTAAATTTACCAACAAGGTTTTGGCGCCGTTGCCGGGGACTTGTCCCTCAACGGTGCCCATTCAAGTTTAGATTTGTAACTTAGTTTTTTTTTTCTTTTTTGGTTATGTACCCGTGTATGTCATTCCAAGGTTCAGTGCACGGGTCATCAAGTGGACCATCATCGCAAGCATCTTCAGTCCACGGTTCCCCGCCACCAAGCCCAAGGAGGATGGTGGACCACAGAGAAGAGCAGGGCCTGGAACGTGGCCTAGTACCGCAAGCCCCATGGCGCCTTAAGGATTTTGCCATGCCCCATGTCTCGGAGGATCAATTTCCAATTGTTTTTCCCGAGTCAACAATGGCAAACTTCGAATTAAAGTCGGGGACAATTCACATGCTGCCTACATTCCAGGCCTTGCTGGCAAGGACCCGCACTTTCATATCAAGGAATTTGTTGAGGTTTGTTCAACACTGCGCATCAATGGTATGACAGAATCGGAAATCCGCCTGCGGCTCTTTCACTTCAGTCTCAAGGATCGCGCCAAGACATGGTTTCATTCATTGGCGCCGGCTTCCATTCACTCTTGGAGGGACTTGACGTCCAAATTCTTAACACAGTACTTTCCCGTGGAAAAGACAAATGAGTTAAAGTCCAAGATCATGAACCCACGGCAAGACATGGAGGAGTCTTTCTACGAGTTTTGGGAGCGGTTCAATCAGATGCTACGGGCGTGCCCCCACCACCATATTGATGCCCATCATCTTATGCTATACTTATATGGAGGCTTGAAAACTAGCGATCGGACAATGGTGGATTCTCAATCCCAAGGGATTCTAGAAGGCACAGCCGAGGAAGCAAGGACCGCCTTTGAGAACATTGCTCAAAGGGAAAAACAGTTCAGCTACAGGGGTCCCTCCTCTAGAGCTACGGGTGATGCATCCGCCAAATACAAAGATGACGCCATTGCTCAGCTCACGGCAATGGTAAAACAATTGTGTAGCGAGAAAGCCAAAGGAGTTCACATCTGCGAGGTATGTTCAATTCAGGGCCACACATCCCAGGACTGCCCGGTTGTGGAAGAGGCCAACTTTGCTGGAGGGTTCAATAGCAATTCTCGACCCCGGAATGACCCATATTCCAACACTTACAATCCGGGCTGGAGAAATCATCCTAATTTCCGTTGGAGCAACAATCAAGCAGCCGCGAATCCCTTGCCACCACCTGGATTTGAGCAGCAAGCCGCAGGCCCTCAGGGGAACTACCACGGTCCTTCCTCAAACCAGAATGGTGGAAGCAAGTCTGTTGAGGACTCCATCCATATCCTGACTCAACAGCAGGCTCAACTCATAAAATTCATGCACGATAGCCAGAGTCAGACGGGAGACTTCAAAAATGCAATTGCAAACTTTGAGCGTCAAATGGGATAGGTGGCGAACCAACTAAATCAGCGGGAGCAGGGCAAGCTACCGAGTCAAGTCCTGGTAAATCCGAAAGGATTTCACAATCCTACGGCTAATGCGATCACGCTGGAGAAGGAAACACCACTTCAAGACCCCACATATGCCACCCTCATAGGACCTGAAACTGAGCCTCAACCTACTCTGCCAAGGATCACCGACCAGGGCGCGCCGCAAAACATGCCACGGCCAACACCTCTGGCGCAGAACCAGTCCAATGAGTCACCAAGTGCCCTACCGCAAAGAGTACCTGACACTGCGCCTACTTCGGCCACGGCTGGCATGAAACCTGCTCCTAAGCCCAAGTCGCAGCACTTGAATACTTCTAACTCTAAACCTCAGAATTCCAATTCTAAAAAAGTCACTTTTGAGTTAGCTAATAATGTTGATTATCCATTTCCTCGCAGGTTCCAAAACAGGAATAAGCAAAAGGAGGACTTTGAGGAAGAAATCATCAGCATGTTGCAGAAGCTTCAGATCACACTGCCTTTCCATAAAATTGTCAAGCACATGCCTATCTTTGCAAAGCTGATCAAGGACTTAGTTGCAGGAAAGCGTGGTTTTAGCTCTACGAACACCATTGACATCCCTATGGCCTGCTCGGCTGCCCTTTTGCGCATGCCCCTTAAGGCCAATGATCCTGGGCCGCCATCCCTTCCATGTGTCATTCAGTCAAAAAGATTCGAACATTGCCTTTGCGACACGGGAGCATCAGTGAACATCATGCAATTCCACATTTACAGGTCACTCAACCTAGGCGCACTCAAGCCCACGCACCTATGTGTCAGGTTGGCTAACGCTTCTGTAACCAACCTAATGGGGGTTCTTGAGGACGTACTGGTACAAATCGGAGATACATGCATCCCTGCAAACTTCTACGTACTAAGAATGGACAGAATTGACAAAAGTGAGGAACCTCCCCTCATCTTCGGAAGGCCCTTACTAGCCACAGCCGAGTGCCTCATCGACGTCAGAAAGGGCCAGGTCTCCATCAAGGTCCTGGACCAGCTTTGGACATTCTCCATCCATGACACCATCCAGTACCCTACCGAGCCTATTGTAGATTTTCCGTTAAACACAATGGACTTACTGCTACGGGAGACAATTGCTCATTCTTGCATAACGGATGACCTTGAGAAGGCCGTTACTAGTAACCCACACACTGTGGATTCACTTACAGATAGCGTGATCGAAGAGGTACGAGCCCTTGACATCATGCCAGCCCTCCCATTGCACAGGCCTCCCCTCGAAGCGTTACCATTCACAAGTCAGAAAACCCTGCCGTCCATCATAAAGGCTCCTGAACTCGAGCTGAAGCCCTTGCCCGAGCACTTAAAGTATGCATATTTGGGTGACAATCAAACCCTTCCAGTCATCATTGCATCTACCCTAAGTACGAAAGAGGAAAAGGCATTGGTTCACGTCCTTAAGGTCAATCAAACGGCAATTGGATGGACAATAGCTGACATCAAAGGCATAAGTCCCGCAAAATGCATGCATCGGATACTGCTGGAGGAAGACTCCAAACCATCACGGAAGGCACAGAGGCGATTGCATCCACCTATGAAGGAGGTCGTGAAGAAAGAAGTCCTAAAGCTTTTGGACGTTGGAATCATCTATCCAATTAGTGACTCCAAGTGGGTGAGCCCAGTCCAGGTCGTGCCAATGAAAAGTGGGATCACAGTGGTTAAAAACGAGCAGGATGAGCTTGTACCTCAACGGATTCAAACAGGATGGAGAGTGTGCATCGACTATCGAAAGCTAAATATAACCACACGCAAGGACCACTTTCCTTTGCCCTTCATTGATCAAATGCTCGAGCGCCTGGCTGGACACTCCCACTATTGCTTCTTGGACGGCTACTCAGGATACAATCAGATTGCTATTGCACCCGAAGATCAAGAAAAAACAACATTCACATGCCCATATCGCACCTTTGCATACAGAAGAATGCCGTTTGGATTGTGCAATGCCCCAGCTACCTTTCAGCGTTGCATGATGAGCATCTTCTCCGATATGGTGGAAGATATAATTGAAGTATTCATGGACGACTTCTCAGTGTTTGGACATTCATTCGAACTGTGCTTAGTTTACCAATCTGTATAGGACAAGGTTTTACCAATCTGTATAGAACAAGATTATACCAATCCTTATAGAACAAGGTTTTCCCTTGTCTATAAAAAGGAGAATCAGATAGAGGATTGGGGGCGTTTTTGTTTCTGGAAAAACAGAGACCTAAGCCACAGAGTTCCGTTTTGGTTTTCTAGAGAATTAAGGACCATATTTTCGGAGATAATCTTTCACATAGATTATTGGACGTGGAGCTTGGAGAAGAAGGCCATGCCGTGTCTTCTGCTGCATCTGTTCTTAACAATCTCCTCTGTACCCTTATTTTCATTATTACAATTTACTTATGGATTCAATTATACTTGTGTTTATTTCAGTTATGTGTGAGTAGTCATTAGGATTAGGGCTGCTTGAAGCCCTAGCCATGTTAGCTTATTGATTGGATTTCTGGCTCTTGATTATGATTGCTATGCATGCTGAATAAGTTGGATTACTATGCTTAATGAACTTAATTTATGCCTATAAGATTAGCTACCTTGTTTGCATATAATTATAGATGTAATTGCTTGAGTGACCGTCATATCATCTTATGATTTGGAGCATCGAAAGTATTCATACTTGTAATCTTAACTCATGACGACCTAGGATTGCATGCCACTTTGCTAGGCTAATGTGGTGTCATTAAATTCTCTTTAAACTTCATGCATCATCTTAAAAGGTAGGTGATAGACGTTCTAGGCATATGCCCTGTTTAGAACATGCTAAGTAAGAGGGAATAAGATGTGTCTAGAGAACCAACGCCAGGTCCTAGGCACGGGCACCTAATTCAGAAAATGCATAGTAATTAGGTCAAGGAAATTTGGTTAAGAGCTATAATTGGTTAGAGTGGATAGTAAGCCTTAATTCGCCTTAGTTAACAACTTTTCATTCTTGCATTGTTAATTTCTATACTTTGATTTACTTGTCTTTAAATTTCAGTTATCACATCATAAACCCCCCCCCCCCCCCCCCCCCCCCCCCCCCCCCCCCCCCCCCCTGTGTGTGTGTGTGTGTGTGTGTTTTTATTTAAGTTAACAAATCTGAACTAAATTGGTCATAACGTTGATACAAGTCCTCGAGGGATCGACTCTTGCTGTGCTACTATACTATACTTATCGATTTGTGCACTTGCAAGGATTTTATAACTGTTAGAATTGAATTGCATATTTCTTGCTCTTTAAATTTACCAACAATATGTACTTAGACCTTGACAAAAAGATTGAAGTTGCAACCCTTCAGGTAGGCCATGATGTGGGAATTTCAACAACAAGTCTCTAAACCGCTCCCAACTCTCATAAAATGGCTCGGAATGAAATTGGGCGAAGGTCATAATATCATTCCAGAACTTAGACGTCTTGGAAGGTGGAAAAATTTTATGCAAAACCAGATTAGCCAAGTCATCCCAAGTTCTTATGGAATTTGGTGTAGGGGAGTGCAACCAACTCTTCGCCTTGTCCTTAAGGGAAAATGGGAACATGGGCAGCCTTATTGTTTCATCAGTTGCACCATTCAGCTTCAAAATGTCGCATATTTCGAGAAAGTATTTGATGTGCAAATTGGGATCTTCGGTTGACAAGGCATAGAAGGAATGCATCATCTGGTTCAGCGACGGCTTCAACTCGAAGTTGTTGGCTGTAATATGTGGTCGAACAATGCATGACGGAGAAGTGGACATGTAGGAGCTGAATAATCCATCATTGCATGGTTCTCATTTGGATTTGGAAAAGCCATCTCGTCCTTTGAATCTCCCTTCTTTGGTTCTCCTCTTAGTAATTGCCGGAAGGTTCTCTCGATCTCTAGATCGTCTGGCACAAGTTCAAAACTCCTAGAACATCGACCGTGCATATAAGCTTTGGAAGAACCTGATAACAAAAGAAGATAACGATTAAAAGACACAAAAATGAAAAACAAGTGTCAACAAAACTATGAAAGGGATAGAATTAATTTCGATCCCCGACAACGATGCCAAAAACTTGATGCGATTTTTAGTGTAGTAAAATTTAACCCAAATAGGTTTAAAATTTCAATGCTCGCAATTGTACGAATCGTCAAATAATATAGTAGCAACCAAATGTGAGAGACACTAGAGCTTCCAACTCACCATAACCAATCTCACTTAATTCCCGCAGAGAATTATTAACAAGTATTCCCCTCATTGATGGTCAATTTCCATAATTCGCATAACATCCATGGCATCTAGATTACTATGCATATTCTAATATACTAACCTCTATGACATCTAGATTGGCTAAGCATACAAGAACTCACGAAGATCCTAGGAAATTGATAGAAATACCACACGAATCCTAGTGCATGGCATCTACTACTAGAAATTCATGGCAGCATTTGCAAGAAGCTAAACATCGAATTAAACATGGCATCTGTTATAATTCGCATCCAATAATCTCAATAATAATCCAGGTGGTAGCTAATCACCTAGCTTAAAACAAAGATAAACACACAGCAAATGGTACTCAATGGGAAAAATACTTGAAAATAATCAAACTGTGGTTTAAGCGTTCATGGTCCTGGCTACATCGTAGCTCTAGCTAAGATGAAATTAGTTCCAAAACATAATAAAAAATAACAATGAATTATTCGTAAAATAAATTGAGTATTTGAAACCCTTGTTGTTGGCTTCCTGCACCTCCTTGATAACTTGCTCTCTGTGCCTCAAAAAAATTCCTCGTCTTCTAGTTTCTCTATGCTTTTTATCAAAATCACATCTAGCCTCCAAATTTTCCGCCACAAGCCTTAGCTGTGCCAGCTCCCAAAATGGCAAATTTCTTACACTGTGAATCCAAATTCAATTAAGCCATGTATTCTTTTCTTTCCTTTCCAGTCTATTGCTTAATCCACAACTGCAATTGAAGTCTCCAAGTCCCTCAACGGAAGCAAATCTCCACCACAATCAATTAAATCAAGAAACCCGATATGGGTAATCTACCCATTCTTCCAGATACCCATTAATTGACTCAAATCCATCACCAAATAACCATCATTCAAGCTTCCAATTTAAACCCGTGGAGCAGAAATTAAGTTGAGATAATGGGTGTTCAACTCTTATGCAAGCATTGCTGAAATCTTTCTGAACCTTTGAACGGGTATCTCGGCTACACTCTTTGGAAATTGATGGAGAAAACAGCGAAGCTCTTTGCTTCCTCTTTCTCTTCTCTTCTCTGATGCAAAATGAAGAGGCAACACCTTTTTTTTTTTTTTGATGGGAAGGTCATGTGTAAGGCCTTCATGGCTCTTTTCTATAGTAAAAAAGGGAACTAAAAAAATCAAACAAGCAAAGTGAGTGTTTTGGTTAAACCTGAGCACTTATCTTGACTATGCCAAATATGTACATGGCCATCTTACAATTTTAAAAGAAAATCATTCACAACTCATGTGATTAAATGGGAAGACAAGTGAAATAGTCCAAGTCTTCTTAATCCAATCAATTTGGCTTGGAGATGAAAACATGTCATTTTTGCTTAACTTTTATAAAAAATAATGCTGACAAATACAGCTTTTAGGGAAAAAATATATAATATATCATGTGGTCATCACGACGTGTGATGCGTTGGGACTCATGCTTCTTGCTCTGGCGTCGTGGTGTTGGGCTGCGCTCTTCCAGGGCTTGAGTGTGTCCTCGTGTGTCGCGTAGTACATCCAGAAGCCTCCGAAGATATGAGTCCGCATGGAGCCAATTTGGGGCTTGCTGGGATGCATCTCTCACCAATTGCCCATCCGTATGCTGAAAGGTAGTCGTCATTACGCCGAATGCTAGAGGTAGATTGACGTCAGGAAGTGAACCTATTTCGGGTACCTTGGCATCACATGTGTGATGTGGCCGAGCGTTGGCGCGGTCTCTTGTGCCATGGAAAGGGCAGGTTGCAACTCGAGTCACGGTCATCGTTGGTGGTGATTCGGTTGCACCTCCGAGCTTCCAGCGAGCAAGCCGCTCTCGTCGTGAGTTATAGCGGTGGAGTTGGCGAGCCTGTCGGATCGTGCCATTCTTCGTGTTCTTGCCATGGATGAAGAGCAATGAACGATGAACAATGTTGAAGTTTTTAGGAAAAACTCGAGAGCACGCTTTGAGTATTTCTCAATTCAGGTTTCAATGAAAGCAGCAGTTGTTGATGTAGAAATCGTCCAGACTTGTAGAATTCCTTCTCAATCCCTACACACAGTAAAAAAAGAAAAACGGGGTTATGGTTGAAGCCGGAAGGTGGGTGGTTCAACCAAGAATGCTCTGATGCCTAAGTTAGTTTAATCGAGAGAATAAACCGGCAGAATTTTTGTATGAGTTGTGAGTTACCTCTAGAAGTGAGGTGAGGTCCTCTAATTGTAGTGAAGCCATGAGAGTCAATAGAGCGTCTGATTGGTTGAAGGAGATAGTGTTTAATAGGTGATTCTACTCGGAGAAATAACTTATTATTAACTATATAAATAATAATAAATAACTCGCGGGGGGGTTATTTATTTTTGGAATTTATCTAATTAATTACTACATCCAGCTAGTAAATATATTAAATTAATGTGGAGACTGTGATAATGCCACCGTCGTCTATACCAGGGGTAATATCGACATTATGAGATTATGGGCCACGTGACATCTCCACAATTTTCAGATGATTTATGGTTCCACACTGATTATTTTCGGCATTCTTTTTTACTTATCAGAAGAGCCCTCAGAGCATGTTACAAGAATAATGATTTATGCCAAATTATTTTTAAGCAGCATCAAAGCTGAAGAACAGAAAACAAAATCAACAATTAAATAGCAGTAACAGTTCTAGGATTGTTGGTAAAAATAAAGAACCCAAATATGAACTCTATCTTTAACAGTTAAAACCTTGCAAGTGTATAAGTCAACCAAGACAGTACAACAGAAAGCAAGGATCAATCCCACAAAGACTATGTATCAACGTTATGTCCAATTTTTAGTTTAGAAGTTATTAACTCAGTAAGACTCAATTATAACAAAATAAAAACAAAAGGAATCCCTAGACCTAGACTCGCACAAATTAGATAAGCAAAACACTTAGTGATGGTTAGCGGCTTTTTTGTTTGTAATGAAACAAAAACAAGAACCGAAAGAAAAGGGCAGCGCCCAAACCGAACCAACACCAGCACCTAACTAAACGACCGCACGCGGCCTACCCACACCCAACCGATCATTCTCCAAACGCAACAAGAGGCCATCTAGGGGAACCGTAAAGGACTGAAAACCAAGCCCAGCAGCAGCTCCCACATCTGCCAAAAAACCTGCCACCTGGTTACACTCCCGGTACACATGAGACAACCGACAAGACCAAACCCGCTCCAGGAACTTACAGCAGCCTCGAATCAAGGTACCCAGCGGGTGGAAATCCACCAGACGGCCCTGCACAAGCTTCACCGCCACTTGGGAGCCGACTCCACCAACACCACCCTATGACCAAGCTCCCAAGCCATTTTCAGACCCAAGAACAGACGCCACAACTTTGCTTCCAGAACTTTCCCAACACCAAGATTAATTGCAAACCCGGAAAGCCAATCCCCATGGGAGTCCCGCAGGACACTTATCAGTCGTTATTTATACATCATTTTGATGTCTTTATATGCCTCTCTTACATGTCTTTTGAATGATTTCGTGCCATCAATAGTAGAAAATGATCAATCTTGTGAGACTTGTACAGAGTTAGAAAGATAGGTAAAATCTGGAAAGAACGCAAAAATAATGACTCAAATCGGAGTCCAGATGAAGGAGATATCCTCATTTCAATATCAGGTCCTGAACGGAGTCCTGAGTGCGCCAGTGCGCCTATTTTGGGCCACTGGCCAAGTACCTCATATCAGGCTCTCCGGGTCTCAAACCTGTGTTTCATGACATCAAGGTCAAGTCCTAGAAGTGCCAAGGTCACGCCAAGGCAGGTCGAGGACATGTCCCAAGAACTCCCATCCGAGCCCAGATGTGCGCCTAAGCCCGGAACCACTGTTCCGCCAGCGGTGGATCAGAGGTTCTCCGTCTGCGCTAAGCCTGACAACATTTGCGCCAAGCCTGAACGAATATGCGCTTCTAATGTACTCATGATTTGCTTCAAAAGCGCAGTCCCAGATCCTGATTACGAAGACAGTCCAAAATCCAAGTTTGGCCAGCTTGCGTTCCCACTTGCCAGTTTGCATTCACACTCCCAGCCGTGTTCTGATTGGTTCTAATAGATTTAAGGACTTTGTAATTAATTAAAAGTACAATAACTTTCCCTATCCTTATAGGACATGGTTTTACCAATCCTCATAGAACAAGGTTTTCCCTTTGTCTATAAAAGGGAGCCTTTGTTCTGTGTTAAAAGGAGGAGATAATTAGCTAGAGGCGTTTTTGGGAGATACAGAGACACCTTAGCCGCATATAGTATTTTGTTTTTTTAGAGTTTTACGTTAAAGCTTGGTTCTTCCCGAAGTCGAGTGTGTTGGACGTGGAGCTTGGAGAAGAAGGCTCTGCCGTGTCTTCTGCTGCACCTGTTCTTCACAATATATTTTGTACCCTTATTTTCATTATTGCAATTTACTTATGATTTCAATTATATTTGTTTCAATTTCAGTTATGTGTGAGTAGTCATTAGGATTAGGGCTGCTTGAAGCCCTAGCCATGTTAGCTTGTTGATTGGATTTCTGGCTCTTGATTATGATTGCTATGTATGCTGAATAAGTTGGATTACTATGCTTAATGACCTTAATTTATGCCTATAACATTAGCTACCTTGTTTGCATATAATTATAGATGTAATTGCTTGAGTGACCGTCATATCATCTTGTGATTTGGAGCATCAAAAGTATTCTTACTTGTAATCTTAACTCATAACGACCTAGGATTGCATGTCACTTTGCTAGGCTAATGTGGTGTCATTAAATTCTCTTTAAACTTCATGCATCATCTTAAAAGGTAGGTGATAGACGTTCTAGGCATATGCCCTGTTTAGAACATGCTAAGTAAGAGGGAATAAGATGTGTCTAGTGAACCAACGCCAAGTCCTAGGCACGGGCACCTAATTCAGAAAATGCATAGTAATTAGGTCAAGGAAATCTGGTTAAGAGCTATAATTGGTTAGAGTGGATAGTAAGCCTTAATTCGCCTTAGTTAATAATCAATCAACCTTAATTCTTGCATTGTTGTTTTCTGCATTTTATTTTACTTGTCTTTAAGTTTCAGTTCTCACATCATAAACCCCCCCTGCGTGTGTGTGTTTTCACTAAGTTAATAAATCTGAACTTAAGTGGTCATAACGTTGATACAAGTCCTCGAGGGATCGACTCTTGCTGTGCTACTATACTATTCTTATCGATTTGTGCACTTGCAAGGATTTTATAACTGTTAGAATTGAATTGAATATTTCTTGCTCTTTAATTCTACCAACAGACACCACCAGCTGCAATGCGCCCATCCGCATCCTTCCTACAACCACCAGTGTTCACTTTTACAGTCCCTACACACGGAGGAGACCACGCCAGGACCACCACCTGTCGAGGGAGCATCACAGAGCACTTAACATTGGCCTTCAACCATTCAGCAGCCACATCAATAACATCTTGCCTCGGCTCAAGGTGAAACTCAAAATGAGGGTCGAACAACCTCTTGTTCCTCCACACCCACAGGAACCAGCAGAAAAAAGCAAACATAGGAGGCCAAGGAAAGCTGGCCACACCCCTGGCACTGCACCTCAAGTTCCCAATAATCCACTCCAAAACCTCAACTCCCACAGACCCTCCACCACTGCAGGCACTGGGGCAGTACCCCACAACCCTTGCACCACCCAACAACTACGCACAATATTCTCCCCGGACTCAATATCCATCCCACACAGCGCACTCAAAGTAGAGTAAGCAAGCTGGCGAATCCCCCTTTGTAAATTAGAGAGTAACCTTTCTTGCACAAGAAGCCAAAGAAAGAGACGAATCTTGGGAGGGCATTCCACCCACCAAATACCCACCCACAGGAGCTCAGGGACATCCTCCATGACTAGGAAAATCTCATACGCTGACTTAACCGAAAAATCACCATTAGCAGTGTGACCCCAAATATTACAATCCGAAACACAACTCGCCAGACCCACGGGGATCTTACAAATCCGATCCATTGCCTCTGGAAGTAACACCTCATCCAATTTGGGAATGTCCTAACCCTCACTAGTCACAAACTCCGCCACCATACACTGAGGGGTGACATGCCCTCCCTCAACATCCAAATCCCGTAGGGAACCAACATCACACCACATGTCATTCCAGAAAGAAGTAAAAGACAATAATGTAATGTAAAAGAAGATAAAAGCATAAGTAACAACGATTGTGTTTAAAGATGAAGTAATTCGAATTAAGACTAACTATCCATCCTAACCAATCAAGTTATTAACGTGATTGCCAAGGTTCCATTACTTTGAATTATTGAATCTGATGCCCACGCAAAGGTCCACTTAAGGGTCAGCACACAAATCACTCCCTTCTTAGTTCATATGTCGCAGGTTTTTTCGACTCACTACAACAACTATCCAAGAGGACGCATTACACAAGAAAGGTAGTGTAATGACATCACACTAACCCTAGAGAATGTCCAGTAATCTACGTTCTCAAGAATTGGATTACTAGTAAGATGTAAAGCCACTACCGTTGGTGCCAAATAATTACAAGAAGATTGTATGTCAATCAACCAATTATTCACCTATAGATTATGCAAATAAGACGACCAATCCAATCAACATAAACTAAGATCATCACGCACAATAATCACAATTATATCCAGCATTCAAAGCATGTAAACCAAGGGCCAAAATCACATTAACAAACTACATGGTTAGGGCTTCAAGCAGCCATAATTCTGATAAAACTACTCATACATATTATTGATATATAACTTGAGAAAATTCATGATTACAAAATAAAGCTCAAAGAGAAGAAGGGAAAACACTGAGAATTGTGATGATCCAAGGTACACGCCCAAGTAATCTCCAAGAATTCTCTGCGTTCAACTGCTCTCCCACACAAGAAAGTAAAACAGTAAATTAAAATGCAGGAAAAAGTGTTTGATTTAACTAAGGCAAATCAGAGCCTACTATCCACTCTGACTAATTATTGCTCTTAACCATATTATCTTGACCTAATTACTATGCAATTCTGAATTAGGTGCCCATGCCTAGGTCCTAGAGTTGGTACACTAAACATATATTATTCTCTCTTACTTAGCATGTCCTAAACCGGGCATATGCCTAGAACGTCTATCACCTACCAGTTAAGATGATGCATGAAGTACTAAGAGAATTTAATGACACCACACTAGCCTAGAAAAGTGATATGCATTCCCAGGTTGTCATGAATTCCGATTACAAGATTGTTTCTTAACCTCAACCTCTTGATCCTAATGAACCACAGGATGATATGACGGTCACTCAAACAATTCCATCAATAATTTATGCAAACAAGGTAACAAGTCTCATAAACATAAAAGAATGGTTGTTAAAACAGTAATCAGAATTATCCAGCATGCATAGCAATCCAGATCAAGATTAAAACTCTACTTAACGAGCTAACATGGCTAGGGCTTCAAACAACCCTAATTCTAAAAGGAACTACTCACTCATAACTGAAATTAAAACAAATATAATTGAATTCATAATTAAATTGCAATAATAAAAATGAGGTTACAGAAGAGATTGTTGAAGACTAGGCACAACAGAAGACCACGCCAAAGCTTGCTCTGGCAAGGCTCACGCCCAAAAAGTGCAGAAAATAAAAACTGTTTAAAACTGAAAACTGGAGTACGATGATGTCTTGCGGCTAAGGTGTCTAGATCTCCGAAATAATGGTCTCTCTAATAATGTGTGAAAATCTGGTCTAAAAAATGGTGTCTAAAACACTGAACAAAGGCTCCCTTTTATAGACAAATGGAAAACCTTGTCCTACAAGGATTGGAATTAGAAACCCTTGCCTAGAGTGTTCTAGAACAGTTATTGTACTTCTAAGTAATTACAACATCCCTAAAATCTAACATAACCAATCTGAACATGGTTGGAAGTGTGAATGCAAGCTGGCAAGTGGGAACACAAGCTGGCTGCGGGCACCCCGCGGTCTTCCCGCGATTAGACGCTGGAACTTAGAACTTGGCCCTTGGAATGTCTTTGTCATAGGGATCTGGGACTGCGCTTTTGAGGAACACCATGAGCATAGTAGAAGCGCATCTTCGTTCAAGCTAGGCGCACAGGTTGTCAGGCTTAACGCAGAGGAGGACTTTGTTCCACCGCTGGCGGAACAAAAACCAAGGTTTAGGCGCAGAGGCTGGGCCCGGATGGGAAGTTCTTGTGACATGTACTCGACATGTCCTGGCATGAACTTGATGTCATGAGACACAGGTTTGGAACCCGGATGGCATGATCTGAGGTACTTGGCCAAGGACCCAAAATAGGGCGCACTAGTACACCCATGACCCAATTCAGGCCTTGATATTGAAATGAGGACATCTCCTTCCTCTGAATTCCGATTTGAGTCATTCTTTTTGCGTTCTTCTCAGAATTTACCTATCTTTCTAAATCTGCTCAAGTCTCACAAGATTGATCATTTTATATATTGATGGCATGAAATCATTCAAAAGACATGTAAGAGAGGCATATAAAGACATCAAAATAATGCATAAATAATGACTGGACACTAGGCAGAGGTGTCTTTGGGACGTGTCAGAGGACAAAATTTAGGTCGCACATGGGGTTCGGATTAGGGTGCAAGATGGGTCTCAGGGACACATTTTAGGGAGTGTCTTTGGCTTGTTTTTGGCGCATCCTAGCAGGGCCCATGCCTCTATTTAGGACCTTTTCAGGACCCGAACTTCAACTTGAGACATCTCCGCCGTTCCAACTCCGATTTGAGCCCTTCTTTTTGCATTTTTCTCAAATTTTACCTAACTTTCCAATTTTGTACATTTCTCACAAGATTGATCATTTTCTCCTATTGATGACACAAAATCACTCAAAAGTCAAGTAAAAAGGCATTAAATGACATCTACAAGATGTATGAAATAATGACTGAACAAATACCCTCAAACCTATCTTTTGCTAGTCCCTAAGCAAAACAAATGAAAACAACTTAAAAAAATCAGAAGACTTGATCTTAATTAAGGATAAATCATTTAAACCCCTAGGTCTTCCTAGTAGGAGGAGTTTTGTCTCCTGAGGGTTATAGCAGCACGGTACCCACAAACGTTTTACTTAGACATCTAGAAAGCTAGAGACAATGCTTTAGACAAGTTAATAAGAAGCAAAGTAAGTGAACATGCTTTGCGAAACTAAAGGATCATGCCACATCAGTAAGAGTCATGTGTAATGTATGAATGCCAATATCTCAAATAATCATGCTTACTAACAACTCCATTCAAGTGCTCTAGAAAGATTTCGCCTAAACTCTATTCCTCATTGGATATCTCTCAATTCACTCTAGAGTCCTAGCCTTTACACTCATATCAATCATATGTAATGGAATTTATGTACAGGCATTCAAGTTTAATCACATATGAATATTCAATGAAAAACAGCACTTTCTGAATTTAAGATCTCATGAATGGAATTGAACTTTAAGAACATAAATACTTACCTCAATCCTCAGCATGACTAGCCCTTAGATCAGTTAGGTATTTCACATTAGGTTGCAATAGGGCTAAGCTTAATGGCTTAAGAAGGAAGGGATAGGATTCAAAGAACCTGAGTTGTGCCAAGGCATAAGAAGTCACGACTTGAACTTGGACTTTCTGATTTGACTCCTTGCTTAAGGCCCATGGCATTGTACCTTCTTGAGGCTCTTTTGAGGTTCTTGACTCACTTGGATCAATCCTTTTTTTTTTATCACTTTTTCAATTCCTTTTCCTTTTTTTCTTTTCTGATCTCTTTTTTTTCTTTTTCTTCTTTTCTTTTCTTTTGAATTGAATTGAACCAAGATCATGCAATAGTTTCCTCATTACTTATGTAGCATTTCACTTGTAGAGCTTTTTACTCACAGTTCAAAATTTTGACTTTGTCACACTTAGTGCATGCGGCCAAGATCATGCAATAGTTTCCTCATTCCATATGCAGCTTTTCACTTGTAGAGATTTTTACTCACACTTCAAAATTTTGACTTTGTCACACTTAGTGCCTACGGCAATGGCTCTTAGGCTGGGCATAAACATCTTTCACTTATCATTCTCACCATGAATCTCATTGAAGGCAACCCTAGCACAAACTAAGGTTATAGGGCACGGCATATTGAATGGTTCAGTGTTTTGGGTAGATGATGTTTAGGGTGATGAAAGAAAGGCTAGTGTTTAGCTTCAAAAGGGCTTTGGGAGCATGCAATAGGGTAGGATAAGGCCTTTAGATGTTAAAGCACACATAACCTACATTACTTCTTATGGAGGACCACACATCAAACTAAGAGCATCTATATGATGTTAGTTCTTTAAAATTCAATGCAAATATGATGTAATGAGATCAACACTAAAGAACAACATTGCAGAGTGTTTAAAGAGTAGAAACAACATATATCACTCAAAAAGAATGTCATTAAGGCTCAAGTTCTCACAAGGTAGTCTCCACTAATTTTCTAAAGTTCACTCAAATTTAGTCATTTTGTTCACCTAATTATCCAAGACATGGCATTGTGCAGTGCAAAATTATGCAACAACTGATTATGGCAAGATTCTTAGTAAAACAAAGAAAGTTAACTTAGCATGTACACTCTTATTAACAAGTTATAACACTAATCAAAAGCAAAACTTAACTAGCTAACACCTTAAAAACTAACACTGAAAAAACAAAAAATTTGGCCATGAATCACCCCCAAACCTACTTGTTTCTATATGTAGAATATCAATCCCAACACCCCCAAACCTAAACTAGACATTGTCCTCAATGTTTGAAGTATAAGAAAGACCAAACAAAATGTTAGTTTAGCGAGATGATAGGCGCAGAAACACAAGAATGAGAGAGAGGTACAAACCAGGGTTAGGTTGCCTCCTATGCACACTTTATTTTACGTCTGAGCAAGACGAGGATGGAAGCTATGCACTTGGCAGTGAGCCAAGGTCCTGGTAGTTCACGGGTTTCTCAATGAATGCCTCATAGTAGGGCTTGAGGTGGTGGCCATTCACTTTAAGAGTGTACATCCTAACTAGGTGCTTGCTTTCTATTGCACCATGAGGAAAAACCTCGGTTACAAGATAAGGGCCAATCCATCTAGATCGAAGCTTACCTGGAAATAGTTTGAGCCTTGAATTGAATAGTAGAACTTTTTGGCCAATCTGAAAGTTATTCCTCAAGATGTACTTATCATGAAAGGCCTTTGTCTTTTCCTTGTAAATCCTGGCACTCTCATATGTTTCATTTCGAAGCTCGTCTAATTCATTGAGTTGGAGCTTCCTGTGAGTGCCGGCGACATATGAATATGCATCTTTTTTATGGCCCAGTACCCCTTATGTTCCAGCTCCACATGTAGGTGACAACCCTTTCCAAAGACAAGTCGAAAGGGAGACATGCTAATGGGGGTTTTGTAGGCTATCCTAGAGGCCCACAAAGCATCATTGAGCCGTAAGGACCAGTCATTCCTTGTGGGGCTCACGGTCTTCTCTAAGTTGGCCTTCACTTCTCGATTTGAGATTTCAACCTGTCCACTTGTCTGAGGATGGCACGGTGTAGATATTCTATGAGTGACACCGTACTTCCTCATGGGGGCATCTAAAAGAATGGTCGCAAAAATGTGGTCCCCCATCACTAATGATTGGCCTAGGTGCTCCAAACCTAGCTAGTATATGGCTCTGTATAAAACTCACAACAACTTTCGAATCATTAGTTTTAGTGGGGATTTCTTCAACCAACTTCGAGACATAATCCACAGCTAGCAGAATATACAAATAACCATAAGAGTTTGGAAAACATCCCATGGAATCAATGCCCCACACATCAAATATTTCAACATTAAGGATAGGGTTCAGTGGCATTTGATTTCTAGGACTTATGTTACCTTGCCTTTGGCATTTGTGACATGTCATGACAAACTCATGAGCGTCTTTGAACAATGTAGGCCACTAGGATCCATCCTAACCAATTATAGTCCTTAATCAGATTTTCTTGACCTAATTACTATGCAAGTTCTGAATTAAGTGCCTATGCACAGGTCCCGACGGTTGGGCCACTCCACATATATTATCATCTCTTACTTGGCATGTTCTATGCATAATGTGTACTCTAGAATGTCTATCACCTACCATTTAAAATGATGCATGAAGTTCAAAGAGAATTTAATGACGCCTAGAAAAGTGATGTGCATTCCTAGGCTGTCATGAATTCCGACTACAAGATTGTTTCTTAACCTCAACCTCAACCTCTTGATGCTAATGAATTAGAAGATGATATAGTGGTCCGTCAAGCAATCCCATCAATAATTTATTCAAACAAGGTAGCAAAGCTCATAGGCATAAAAGAATGGTAGTTTAAGCAGTAATCAGAATTATTCAGCATGCATAGCAATCAAAATCAAGAGCCAAAATCTAATTAACGAACTAACATGACTAGGGCTTCAAGCAGCCCTAATCCTAAAAAGACTACTCACACATAATTGAAATTGAAACGAACATAATTGAATTTATGAAAGTAAAAATAATAAAAGTAAAGATATAGAGGAGATTATTGAATATGAGACATAGCAGATGACCACCACAGAGCTTGTCCTCCAATGCTCATGTCCAACTCTCTAAACTTGGAAAATAACACTGTCTAAATTTAAAAGATGAATTACAATGTAAATTGCAGCTAGGGTGTCTAGATATCTCTTCATCCTCAAATCCTTAGGTCCTTTATATACGCTGCTAAACCTTTACAATGTAGGAGATAGTTTTGGATAAAATCCTAATTAGAAACGGACTCAAAACTCCTATTCTAATTTGATATAAAAAAGGACTTAAAAGATAAATCCTTCTTGGATTTGGACTAGGATTTGCGGTAATACTGTACAATAAGTCTTCTGAGCTTTCTTACATGCCAAGGAAACTTCTGGAATCTTCTGGATGTTGCTTGGACGTCAAGAACTAGGCTGGGCTGCCCCTGCACATGCATTACACAGCAAGGCCCTAAATTAACACTTTTGAGGCTCTTAAGCACTTATTGAGAACTTATCATGTCCTGGACCAATATGACTGAGCCAACCCACGTCTTGGGCTGGCTTATGATGTAACTTAATGAATTATGGGCTTTGGCTCACTCAGAAGCTGGAAAAACCTGGAGATCGCAAAACTGTGCCCTAATTAGGTCGCAGACGTGTCTTTAGGGCGCACCTAGGCACGGAGACTTGATACCTGGCTCTCCACTGGGATCCTTGGAACATGACATTGGGGTGCATAGCAGGACCCCGCTAGGTGCAAGCGTGACTTAGGACATGACAAGGGCAGGTCCTTGACCTCGATAGGAGCCTGATCAGGGACTCGATAGGGACTCGGATGGGAAGTTCTTGGGACATGCACTCGACATGTCCTGGCATGGCCTTGACACTTGTAGGACATGAACTTGATGTCATGAGACACAGGTTTGGGACCCAGATGACCTAATCTAAGGTACTTGGCCAAGGATCCAAAAGGGCGCACTGGCGCACTCAGGACCCAATTCAGGACCCAATATTGAATTGAAGACATTTCCTTCATCTGAACTCTGATTTGAGTCATTCTTTTTGTATTCTTCTCAGAATTCACTCATCTTTCAAAATCTGCCCAAGTCTCACAAGATTGATCATTTTCTACTATTTATGGCACGAAATCATTCAAAAGACATGTATGAGAGGCATATAAAGACATCAAAATGATGCATAAATAATGACTGGACAATGGCTCTTCATTCTTATCAATCCTATCCATCTTAAGAATATAGAAATCTACCGGGATACAAGTATCACCTATTTGAACAAGGACATCCTCAAGCACACCCATTAGATTAGTCACAGAAGCATTAGCTAATCTAACACAGAAGTGCGTAGAATTCAATTATCCTAAATTTAGTGATTGATAAATATGAAACTGCATTATACTTACAGATGCACCTGTGTCACATAAGCAATGATCAAACCTCTCGAATTTATGACACATGGAAGGGAAGGAGGGCCTGAATTACCAGGTTTCAATGGTCTGCGATGTAGGGCAGCAAAGCATGCCTTGGGGACATCTATGATGTCACTTGAGCTAAAACCCCGTTTCCCCGCTACCAAGTCCTTGATGAGCTTGGCAAAAATTGGCATATGTTCAACCAATTTGTTGAATGGCAATGTGATCTGCAGTTTCTGCAACATGCTTCTGATGTCCTCTTCAAACTCCTCTTTCTGATTGTTCTTGTTATGAAATCTGCGAGCGAGGAAAAGGCACAATCACATCATCGTTTAAGTCAAAATGAACATTTTTAGATGACTTTGGAACTGAAAAACTAGAAGCGTTAGAGTTTGGCTCAAAAGTGTTATGCTGGCCCAAAACTGTGTGTTGGGGCTTAGAGAAAGACTAGGACAAAGGTTTGGGCTGTTGAGACCTTGACAGGTCTTGGAACTGCAATCCCGGCTCGACCTGGTGCTGAGTGGCAGTATCGAGTCTTGGTAGGTCCAGCTGTGAGGCATGCGCCCTAATCTATGCCCTAAATGGCGCCTTGGCCACAATAAGTGGTGCGATCAAAGGCTGAGGCTCTATAGTTTTGGTCAAGACCTGCAACAACTGCTGCGTTCGAGATTCAGGTGCTCCCAGGAACATGCCAAGGGGTATGTTTTGTGGCATAGAGTTCTGGGGTAGCGGTAAGTGGTGTGACGCGTTCTGGGCCCGATTTGGGCACAAGGACACGTGTTGAGACTTCTGCAGTGCCTGGACAAGAGGGCCAGTTGCAGTTTGGCGTGTCATGGTCACTTCCTCATCCATGTCTTCTTGTCCGTGAGTCATGTCACAATGAATATCATCTTGTGGACCCTGAACTTGGGTGCCACTTCGCAAGGTAATAGAATTGGCCGTGGGATGTTGAGGTACCCTAGGGTTTATCACAACCTGGCTAGGTAACCTCCCAGTCTCTCTTTGGCTCAACTGACTAGAAATCTAGCCCAGGTGGGTTTCCATGCTTGCTAGGCAGCGCTTGGTGTCATGCATGAGGGACTGATGGCTCTAATTAAGGTTAGAGGTGCTCTAGGCCAAGGTAGCAACCATGTCTTCCAAAGGTTTGGGTCTAGTGTTGGAATTTGATGAAATACCTTGCTGGGGCACTTGAGGGGCCACGGGTTGAGGATGAAACTCTGGTGGTGGCACCGGATTCTGAGTATTCTTGGTGTTGCTCCACCTGAAGTTGGGGTGATTCCTCCACCCAGAGTTGTAGCAGTTGGAATATGGATCATTATGCGGCCTTTATCCTTCACTGAACCTGCCAACCATGTTGGCTTCTTCCTCCATTGGACAATCTTGGGAGCCATGTCCCTAAATTGAGCATTGTTGGTAAAATTAGAGAACAAGAAATATGCAATCTGATTCTAACAGTTATAAAATCCTTGCAAGTGCACAAATCGATGATCTGCATGTATGAATCCAACCCATGGGAGGGCAACGCATATATAAGTCATTGTACCACTCCCAAGTATCATGAAACGAATTGTTAGATTTCTGGGAAAAGGCCAGTATTTCTTTCTTCAAAGCGAGAGTCTTGGAAGATGGATAGAATTTGTTTAGAAACCTTGTCAGTAATTGTTCCCATGTTGTAATGCTTCCCGGAGGTAATGAATGTAGCCAAGCCCGAGCTTTATCCTTCAAGGTGTAAGGAAAAAGCCTTAACTTAATTGCCTCGTTGGAAATTCCCCGAACAATGATGTTGTCACACCTTGACAAGAACTCCGATAAATTCATGTTCGGATCACTGTTTGGGAGTCCATGAAAAGTGGGTAGTAGCTCAAGCATATGGTGCCTAATCTCAAAAGTGACTCTGTCTTGGACCTCAGGGTACACGATGCATTGTGGGGTTCCATTCTCACGTGCTGCAAGGCTTTTACAAAGCGGTGCGCCGACTTCAGGTATTGTTAATGCCATTGATGCGGGCAGTTTGCTATCAATTCCAATGAATAGATCCTCAAGGAAAGTGCCTTGGTGCGTGAACCGTGCGTTAATTGCTTGTAATTATCTTCTTCTTGTTGTTCTTTCGGGTTCAGGATCGAATTGTGCTAGAATCGGCTTCGTAGATCATGTACCTATAACCATGCACAATTAGATATTCCTACAAGAATAGAGACCTGTGCTTAAATGTTGAATAGGAAAAGTAGTGAGAAAAAATAAAAATGAAGGCAAACAATTTAACTAAGAGTAAATTAAAATAAGGGTAATCGGCACAGTCCTCGGCAACGGTGATAATTTCTTGATAGGATTTTTCCCACCTGCAAAATAAGGGTTAAAATCACACAAATAATACATGCAAGAGTACAGGGTTGTTGTAGTATAGCACTGGAAGTAGGTCGATTTCCTCAGGGACTAATATTGATATTTCTTATTTTAGTATTCACTCTTAATTAATAATAAAGTAAATTACAAGAGTTTAGGTGACTGAATACAAAATTAAATAAACAATTAAACAAGTACTAGGGTTCAACCTTCACCATTAACAATCATATGTGACTTAGAAAAGAATCTATGAATCAATACATGCAACTTTGAAGGTTAGATTTTTCGAAAACATATTTTCCTCGTGGGCATTCAAGTGAAAACGTATACCTAACATGTGATTAGTCTATGGCATTTAGATCTAATTCTACAGGCAAGATTCATTAAGTTCATGAAAATCTTTTATAACCATGCAATCTCTTAGTTATGGCATTTAACCTAGATGTATTACAATATTTAATCACAAGAAGCTAATCCCAATTTTTAGGTGGGCATTCCTATAAAATTGCATCAAATTACTTGTCTAAATATCCTAAGGGTGATCAAGCATTAAGACATAAAGATAGTTTTAAACAGTGATTAAAGATTCAAAGCATGCATATACGATAACATAGGAAAAGGATAAATCACATAGTCATGTTAAGGCTTAGGTCTAACCCTAGTGAGAAATTTAGCCACTCATGCTCATAATGAATAGAAATAATTTCATTAAAATTGAAGTTAAGAGAACAAACAGTTTTGTAGAATAATGGTGAGCCAAAAATCCCAGCTTGCCGTGCACTAGATGGAGGAATTATAATCTGAATCTCCTCTCCCTTAAACCTAAGCCAAGCTTGGGTATTTATAAGGAAAGATTCCTAATCCTACTTTGAAGAGGAGTAAAATAAAAGAAATAAGAAAATCTAATTCCTATTTTGAACAGAACTTGGCAATCACATGCCTTCTCCTATTTGAATTTGGAGTCCACTGATGTAGCCATAAAGTCAAAATGTCTCCTTTGTGGTATGGGATTCCTTAACATATTTCCTTCTTTTGCTCCACATTTTCCTTTTAGAATAAGTATGTCAATTTCATAAATTCGAGTATCAATTCCTCCCAAAATAATGACAATAACTAATTAAATTAATGGGAAATAGAAGTATAATTTCGGCTCATCAAATACCCCCAAACTTGAATTGTTACTTGTCCTCAAGTAAACAAAACAAAACTAAGAAAACAAAAATAAAAATAAAATGCCACTTTCGCAGGGAACTCGATAGTGTTGAGCAAGCACTACACGCCTTTAAACCCCTTGGTATCCCTAGTATGAGGAGTTGTGTCTCCAGAGGGTTTACCAGTTACGATACCCACAAACGCTCTAAAAATGTTAACCTTAATTTAACCTTCCTTCCAAAAATATAAAGTAGCATTCATCAAAGCAAAATCAAAATTCTCAAGTCATAAGCAAGGCTAAAAGAGAGAGCAAATCCACACTTTCAAAACAGAAGATTACCAGATTCTGGTGAGCAATCCATAAACCATATTCGTGTAATGTGAATCTCAACAACATTCTAAGTGTTAAACCAGTCCCTCACTTGCATTAAATATGTACCCACCAATTGTAAAATCACTTAACCTATTACCACCCAAAGCATTCATGCCTGACAATTTTTTTTAAAATTTTTTTTTTTGTTTATTTATATAATTTTTTTTGTTTTTTGTTATATATAACAAATGATGGAATTTTATTTAACATTAAGCAAGCTTTCTATCCAACCCATGTAACGAGCTTTAGATCGATGGCTCCCAAATCAGATGATTTTAGGGTACCAGACAACAAATGTCCCAAAGGATTTATTTACTCGAATTGGAAAGGCTAGCATGTTATTGATGGATAAATGCACACCCTATTTTAGGGCTCGGACTTACCTCCGATTTATTTATGACTTTCACTTTTACGAACCCTGGATGATAACAAATTAAATGACTCACAATCTTAGGATAAGAAAAATTAGCATGCTTGAAACAAATTTAATTCCCACAAATAAGTTGAGGTGCATGTGCAAAATTGAATATGGTAAGAATTGTGTGCAAAAATCAACTATATGTTCTTGGTGGTCATGCTCTAACATTTAATCTCACCTATGAATTTTCAAATTTCAATTATAGAAAATCGAGTGTATTAAAAATAATTCAGGAAGGAAAAATCAAATTAAATCTTAAACAAAATCTTTTTGTATTTTTCTAAAACATGTTTAATAAAACAGACAAAAACAAAATGATAGTTCCTACTTATTTTTGCAGCAAGAGTCGATCCCTCAAGGACTTGTATCAACGTTATGTTCACATCAATTCAAATTTGTTAACTTAGAGAAAAACGCACACACACACGCCAAGGGGGAGTTTAGGAATTTGGAAAACAGAATTTGAACAAGTAAAAACGCCGAAAATAACAATGCAAGAATGATAGATAGATTAATTATTAACTAAGGCGAATTAAGGCTTACAATCCATCCTAACCAATTATAGTTGTAAGGACCCTGCCCGAATTTTGCCTCGAAATTGGCGAAAAGCCCATTCCCGTCTGACAGCCTTTTCCACAAAAATTTAATACCAGGAATACTCTTTATCCTTACAAATACTAAATAAACCTTACAGGGGTTCCGACATAACTCTCTCTGTACTTTACTGACTATACCTACCTGTCAGACACATGATAGCTTACAGGTCACCGTCGAAACCTCGGAACAGTGGTGGCCCGAAAAGGTAACCTCAGAGACTTGTTTTACGCCCCAGCCCCTCGACTGAGCAACCGCACCGGTGGCTAACCGGCCTGGTCAGGTTAGGGTAAGAGCCAATGCTCACCACATATCACAATGTGAGAACCCCTGATATGATTCGAAGTTTATAGCCCACTACTAACATGCTCGGATACCAAGTGTCAGTAGGTCAGACATTGCTGAAACCTCTACTGTAATAACAAAAGACAACTGACTTGTCATTCTCTTGTGAACCGTCAATAACTCGTCAATCTGGGTCACGCCCACACCAACCCACTAACACAAATGATGAAGGTACCCGACTTGGTTGAGTTGAGTCTCACTGACTTACTCCGAGTTGTAATCGATATCCCTGCTCCTCCAGAGCACCCCGAGTGGTAACTCGATATGCCTGCTCCTTCAGAGCACCCCGAGTGATAACTCGATATCCCAGCTCGTCTTGAGATACTTCATACCTCAACGATCTAGCGAAGAAAGATCCCTCGAATGCCTACATCGGAGATCCCCTCAAAGTTCTGGGGGAGACGTACCCTTTAATGCTAGTCGGAGAACCCTCAACAATGTAGCGGAGAAAGACATCCTCCACGCCAATCATCGGAGAATCCCGTGGTATAACATAATACCTAGAAGTACGCATCCTATGCAATCTCGGGAACCTAGTCCGTTCATAGCGCAACTAAAATACCAAATCAAGGAAGCCCTAGCCCCAAATCCGTGTTTTGAAATTTTTATTTCTTGGCCTAAGCCAAATTCATTGAAAAATCATCCATGGCCAAATCCAGTAAAATCATAAATACGGGTCTAAACCCAAAATCATGGACTCAATAATTACCAGGTCAAAACAATATCAAAACCAAGTCCAAAAACCAGGCCATTTCCCCAAAACACATTTTCACCGAAATATGGAAAAACTGTGTCCAGAAAGATTTTAAATTCCGGAAATTGTCAAAAGCAATACATAATAGAAGTTAATTCAAATATACTTGTATGCATGCATTATATTTTACACACCAACGTCCACTCACCAGCAACCGCAACGCCTACCTCGCCAGTGCATCACATGACCTCGGCCTCCCTCAGTTCAAGGTCGCTGAAGAGACAAACGACTCGGAGGCATCTCGTTGATAGGAATCCTTAAATAATTTGCAAAATAGTGTGCGGTCTGTAGGAAGTTAAACTTGGCGCACTTACACCAATTGTAAGGAACCTTCCCGAATTTCGCCTCGAAATGTGCGAAAATCCCCGTTCCCGTCTGACAGCCTTTTTCCACAAAAATTTAATACAAAGAATACTCTTTATCCTTAGAAATACTTAATAAACCTTACAGGGGTTCTGACAGAATTCTCTCTGTACTTTACTGACTATACCTACCTGTCAGACGCATGATAGCTTACAAGTTACCGTCGAAACCTCGGAACAGTGGTGGCCCAAAAAGGTAACGCAGAGACTTGTTTTATGCCCCACCCCCTCGAATGAGCAACCGCATTAGTGGCTAACCTACCTAGTCATGTCTGGGTAAGAGCCAATGCTTCGCCACAGATCACAATGTGAGAACCCCTGATCATGATTCGAAGTTTATAGCCCTCAGCTAACAAGCTCGGATACCAAGTTCAGCAGGTCAGACACTGCTGAAACCTCTACTGTAATTGCACAAGAAAACTGACTTGTTAGCCTCTTGTGAACCGTCAATAACTCGTCAATCTGGGTCACCGACCACACTGACCCGGATGACGAAGGTACCTGACTTGGTTGAGTTGAGTCTAACCGACTTACCCCTAGTTGTACTCGATATCCCTGCTCCTCCAGAGCACCCCGAGTGCTAACTCGATATCCCTGCTCCTCCAGAGCACCCCGAGTGATAATTCGATATCCCGACTCATCCTGAGATACTTCAGACCTCAACAATCTAGCGGAGAAAGATCCCTCGAACGCCTACATCGGAGAACCCCTCAACATTCTGGCGGAGACGTACCCTCTAACGCCAGTCGGAGAACCCTCAACAATGTAGCGGAGAAAGACATCCTCCACGACAATCATCGGAGAATCCCATGGTATAACATAATACCTAGAAGTATGCATCCTATGCAATCTCGAGAACCTAGTCCGTTCATAGCGCAACTAAAATACCAAATCAAGGAAGCCCTAGCCCCAAGGGACTCTTGACACATTAATGACCCAACTCCCTTGACCTCCCGAGCCCAAAACCTGCTCCATGGTCAAGCATTACCACTGGGATTGCTCAAACGGGGGTCCAAACGAACTCGTACGGCCTCAAAATTGCCAAATTCCGATCCGGAATGTCCTAAAACCCTAGCCACGCGTAGCCGTGACCCCGGAATCAATCCCACGCACCGCCACGCGCCCCCACGTGTCGGTAGAAGGCCGGGCCACCCCCCCTCATGCGCCCCCACGCACTGGCACTGTTCACGGTAGAATATTCCGTCAACACTGACGGAATATTCGGTCAACCTGACGGAATATTCGGTCAAACATGACAAAATCTCCTAACTGAATCAGCATATTCTGTCAACCCTGATGGCGTTAGGGTTCCGTCAAACGCCGTTAACCTTTGACGGAATATGCTAACGCCTCAGCATATTCCATCCAACCCTTGACGGCGTCAGTTGACTCATCGGTCAACTGACGGCTGACGTCAGCCACTGCCAGTTGAACCAGTCACCGGACTTCGCTGGAGACAATGACCTGACCGCTGCCGATGGCCGAAATCTAGATTCCCTCGCTGGAGAAGATGACTTCGTTGCCAAGCGCCGCCGTCTGCCATCGTCGGAAAACTCCATTTCCGATCGACCTTGTTCTTTTCCTACTTTCTTCAAATCCCAACCATTTTTCACGAATTTTATGTCTAAATCTATCTACTCAAACCCAGGAATTCAAAAATGACCTCAACACACTAAACCCGTACCTATGCTGGCTGAAAAATCGACCTGAACTTTCTACTTTTTTTGGTCGGTCTAGCGTCTCCCGCGGTTGTCTCCTCCGATGGTTGGTACGGCTGTGATCGTGGGAAGGAGGAGATTCCGATTAGTTACACCAAAATGGGAGACATGGCCTTGAATCAAAGTTCACTTTACATGGGTTTTGTGAGTTTTGGGTCACACGGGTTCGGGGAGGGGGGGGGGGGGGGGGGGGGGGGGGGGGGGCGGGGTGTGGGGTGGTGGGGGGCGGGTCCTGAGAGAGAGGGTGAAAAACTGAAGATGATGCTAAGATCAAATGTTTTTGGGGGTTAAAAGAATATCTACCCATACCAAATTACGAAAATGGCCATGACATTCTAGACCCGCATCTTTCGCACACGAACTCCGTTTTACGCGTGCCGTCTGTTTACGAACTCGTGAGTTCGAGAACTACGCAACGGTACCCGAAACATAGCTAAAAGTGTCTAGAAATCAAATTTGACTTTCACGCCCCTTAACAACCAAGGGTATATTCATCATTTTGCAAAATAATTTACGAAAATTCAATTATTAAATTTCCGGATCGTTACAATAGTCCTTAACCAAATTTTCTTGACCTAATTACTTTGCAACTTCTGAATTAAGTGTCCATGTAAAGGACCCAATGGTTGGCTCACTACAAATATATTATCCACTCTTACTTGGCATGTTCTAAGCATGATGTGTACTCTAGAACGTCTATCACCTACCGTTTAAGATGATGCATGAAGTACAAAGAGAATTTAATGACACTACAGTGCCTAGAAAAGTGATGCGCATTCCTAAGTTTTCATGAATTCCGACTACAAGATTGTTTCTTAACCTCAACCTCTTGATGCTAATGAATTACAAGATGATATAGTGGTCCGTCACACAATTCCATTAATAATTTACGCAAACAATGTAGCTAATCTCATAGGCAAAAAAGAATGGTAGTTTCAACTGCAATCAGAATTACTCAGCATACATAGCAATGAAAATCAAGAGCCAAAATCTAATTAACGAACTAACATGGCAAGGGCTCCAAGGAGCCCTAATCGTAAAAGACTACTCACACATAATTGACATTGAAACAAACATAATTGAATTCATTAAAGTAAAATCAATACAAGTAAAGATACAGAGGAGATTATTGAAGATGAGACATAGAAGAAGACCACGCCATAGCTTGTCCTCCAATGCTCACGTCCAACTCTCTCACAGGTAGAAACTAAATACTGTTTAAATTTGAAAACTAAATTACAATGTAAATTGTGGTTAGGGTGTCTTGAGATCTCCTCACCCGTAAACCCTAAGGTCTTTTATATAGGCCTCTAACCCTTTCCAATATAGGATATAGTTTACAATATAGGATATACTTTAGGACAATATACTGTACAATAAGTCTTCTGAGATTTCTTGCAAGCCAAGACAACTTTTGGAGTCTTCTGGATGTTACTTGGAGGTCAAGAACTAGATTGAGCCAAGCCTAAGCACTTCGAACATAGCTGGGCCAGATTTTGGGCTCGAAACCGTCAAACTTGGACTTTTGAGACATTAAAATGTCATTGATCAATCCACTCGAGGCAAACCATTCCAAGCATTACCAAATGATGTATCTAGTATAGTTATGGGCTTTGTCTCGCTTTGTTCCATTCAAGTGCACGTCCGGGCCTCTTCTAAACCATCCGACCCTAAAATAAGGTCCAAAGGATCTCATTGGGACAAGGGACCAGGGAAGCATTTTCAGCACAAAGTGGGACTGCGCTTTTGAGGCGCACCATGGATGTAGTAGAATCGCGTCATGGCTCAAGCTAGGCGCATAGGTTGTCAGGCTTAGCGCAGAGGAGGAATTTGTTCCACCACTGGCGGAACAGGAACCAGGGTTTAGGCGCATGCGCTGGGATCGGCCGGGACTTGGCAGGAACACGCCTGGTATGACCTTGGCACTTCTAGAACATGAACTTGATGTCAAGAGACACAGGTCTGGGACCCAGATGGCATGATCTGAGGTACTTGGCGAAGGACCCAAAATAGGGCGCACTGGCGCACTCAGGACCTAGCTCATGATCCAGTTCAGGACCTGATATTGAAACAAGGACATCTCCTTCATCTGAAGTCCAATTTGAGTCATTCTTTTTGCGTTCTTCTCAGAATTTATCCATCTTTCCAAATATGCACAAGACTCACAAGATTGATCATTTTTTACTATTCATGGCATGAAACCATTCAAAAGGCATATAAAAGAGGTATATTAAGACATCAAAATAATGCATAAATAATGACTGAACAAACACCCCCAACCCTATCTTTTGCTAGTCCCTGAGCAAAAAAAACTTAAACAAAACGAAAAGACTCGATCTTAGTTAAGATAGAACATTTAAACCTCTAGGTTCACCTACTAGGAGGAGTTTTGTCTCCTGAGAGTTATAGCAGCACGATACCCACAAACGTTTTACTTAAACAAATAAGATGCTAGAGATAGTACTTTTAACAAGCTAATAAGAATCAAAGTAAGTAGACATGCTTTGTAGAACTAAAAGGAATGCCATAGCCGTGAGTGTCATGTGAAGGTGTAGATGTTTATGTGCCATAGTTTCAAGTGATCATGTTTGAAAACAAATTCATCTAAGTGCCCTAGAAATATTTCACCTCAACTCTAATCCTTACTAGGCAACTCTCAATTCACACAAGAATCCTAGGCTTTCACTCATTCAAGCATATGTGATGAGTGTATATTATAGAATTCAAGTTTAATCACATATGAGTATTAATGAAGAATAGCACTTTATGGAAATAAGGATCGCATGAAAGGAATTGAACTTTAAGAACATAAATACGTACCTTCATCCTTAACATGATTGTCCATAAGATCAGTTAGGTTTCCTCTTTGGGCTGTAATGGGGCTAAGCTTAGGGGTTTAGAAAGGAAGGATAGCATTCAAAGATCCTGAGCTGTGCCAAGGCATGAGAAGTCATGACTTGAACTTGGAATTTCTTAACTGAATCCTTGCTTAAGACCCACGGCATTGTGCTTTCTTGATGGCTTATTTTGAGGCTCTTGGCTCACTTGGCTCAATTCACTTTGTTTTTCACTTTTTTTTTTGTTTTCAACGTTTCTTCCATCTTTCTTTTGTTTTTTTTTCTTTGAATTGAATTGAATTGAACCAAGATCATGCAATGATTTCCTCAACCTTTCATGCAGCTTGTAACTTGTAAAGTTGAAACTTTGAACTTTAATCCTTTGACAAAAACGCCATTGTCTTGGAATTGGACAGCATATTCTTTCACTTCTCATTCTCACCATGAATCTCATTAGGGAAACCTTAGCACAAACTAAGGCTATATGGCATGGCTGTGATGAATGGCTAAGTATTTCGGTTACGTCATACTTTTGGGTGATGAAAGAAAAGGTTGAGTGGTTGGCTTTAAAATCGGCTTAGGGAGCATGCAATTGGGTAGGATAAGGCCTTTGTAGGTTAATGCACACATAGCCTACATCACTTCTTATGGCAAACCACACATTAAATCAAGAGCATCTATATGATGTTAGTTCTTTAAAATTCAATGCAAAATGATGTAATGAGATCAGCAATTAAGAACAAAAGTGATAAGTGTTAAAGAATAGAAACAAGTATATCCCTCAGAAAGAATGGCAATTAGGCTCAAAGATCCCACAGGGAAGTCTCCAATAATTTTCTAAAGCTCACTCAAATTCAGTTTTTTTGTTCACTTAATCAATTAAAACAAGGCATTGTGAACTGCAGATTATGAACTACTTGACCATGGCATTACTCTTAGTAAGGAAAAGATAGTTAACTTAGCATGTACATCCCTTTTAACAATTTATAATACTATCATTAGCAACACTTAACTAAACAAATTAAAACTGAAACTCAAAAGTTTTGGCCGTGTATCACCCCCAAACCTACTTATTTCTATATGCAAAATTTTAAATCCACACCCCCAAACCTAAACTGAACATTGTCCTCAATGTGATAAGAAGTAAGTATGACAACAGAACAAAGGTTTGAGAGATATAAAGGGCAGAAACAGCAATGGAAGAGAGAAATACAAACTAGGGCTAGGCTGCCTCCTAGGAGCTCTTTAGTTAACATCTAGGCAAGACGTGACATGGCTTGCAAGGCCTTTTGTGGGGTGCCCAGGATTTCAGCGTCAACATGGAACTGATTATAAGCCTCTTGCTGTAGAATCTACGCTGCATCATGGAGAAAAAGGTTAGAAACACACAAAGGAATCCACCGACGAGAACGTAACTTATCGAGAAAAAGATTGAGAAGGGATTTGAATGAGAGCTGTTTCTATCCATTCTAAAATGTCTTCCTTTGATAATGCTCGTGGTGGAATAGCTTTGGTTGTGCCCTGTACGTTCCACACTTCATCCTTGGTCCCTTTCGTTGATTTTTCCTTCTGAACTTAAAGATGGGGATCAAGTTGAGGGCCGCCAGCACCTTCCTTTTATTTTTGTTGTGGGACCTGCGAAGGATAGATACAATATCTTTAGTAACTGAATCAAAATTCACATCCGAGAGTGCCACATTAAATTTAAAGTCAAGTGTTTCAGCATTGAGTTTAGGAGGTGCATTGGACTTCGAAACTGGGTCCTTGTTCGTGGGCATGAACTGAGACACGGCTGGCTACATATTGGGAGGCATGGCCTTATGCTGGTCCTTGGCCTTGTCTCTTGGTTGTGCCATGTGTTGGGGCAGGAAGGTGGGCACGGATGTGGGCAGCAGATCACGTGCAGATTGAGGCTGAATTTGGGGTAGTGCCGCATGAACGTCCTGAGGCAGATCATGGGGCATGGCTTGGGGCAGCACAGTGCTGCTGTACAGCGCAAAGGGCAGGGGCAGGGTTTGGCCTGGATGTCCTTGTCATCATCATCCGCCCTATTCTCTTCCTCCCAGTTTTCTTCCATTTCGCTTTCCAATCTGTGAGTGCAAGGCAAAGAGCCATAGTTAGACATGAAAGCAAAATCCGAAACATTATAAAAGGAAAAGTATATTGGAGGGTACGAATTGGGTGCGTCCCACTGCACAATCTGAGCAGAATCGGGAGACACTGTCACGTCATGGGCTTGGCTGGGAGCCATGGCCTCAATGGCAGGCTGTTGAAGTTCTAGCGTGATGGTGTCCTCAATATGCTCATCCTCCTTGTAATGGTTCAGCTCTTGGATTTCTTCAATAGCGGCTTCAATGCTTTGATTACAAGCCTCCATGCTTTGTATCATGGTCCACAAAGAATTTTCGATGGACTCCATGGCCTCCATGGCAAGCACTTATCGAAGGGTTGGCGTTATGATAGCGTCATCATGATCAGCATCTACAACTTCACTTGGTGGGGAAAGGGACATCTCTTCGCATGGACCCATGTAGAATACAAACTGCCACATTATCTGTTCATGTCTCTCACCCATGCGCTACTTTAGCTCTCGGACTTCTTCAGCAGTAGCTGCAATGCTTTGATTACAAGCCTCCGTGCATTCTATCATGTCCCTCACGAAGGTTGGAGGTCAAGAGTTAGTTCGCAGTGAGGAACTATTTGAGTGGAGTTCCATGTGAAATTAGGCTGTGTGCGCCTTCCTGGGTTGTATGGTTCTAGGTATTCTTGATAATGGAATTCCGGCTGATTGCTCCAACCTTGATTGAATGAAGTTCAGTATGGATCGTTCGAAGCTCTCGTCTCCATGTATGGATAATTCCATGGTCCCATATCCATGTATGAGTTGTTCATATGTACATGAGAAAGATGACAAACTAAGTTAGTAAACAATCTAAATGAAATCTAAATAGTTAATAAACAAAATTGAGTTAACTAAATCTGAATTAATGGGCACCATTAAGGGACAAGTCCCCGGCAACGGCGCCAAAAACTTGTTGGTAAAATTAGAGAACAAGATATATGCAATCTAATTCTAACAGTTATTAAATCCTTGCAAGTACACAAATCGATAAGAATAGTATAGTAGCACAGCAAGAGTCGATCCCTCGAGGACTTTTATCAACGTTATGTCCACTTCAGTTTAGATTTGTTAACTTAGAGAAAAACACACACACACACAAAAACGCAGAAAATTTGAACAACTAAAAACGCAGAATATAACAATGCAAGAATGATAGATTGATTAATTATTAACTAAGGAGAATTAAAGCTTACTATCCATCCAAACCAATTATAGTCCTTAACCAAATTTTCTTGACCTAACTACTATGCAACTTCTGAATTTTGTGCCCATGCGAAGGTCCCGATGGTTGGCCCACTATATTATCCTCTCTTACTTGGTATGTTCTAAGCATGATGTGTACTCTAGAACGTCTATCACCTACCGTTTAAGATGATGCATGAGGTACAAAGAGAATTTAATGACACAACACTAGCCTAGAAAAGTGATGTGCATTCCTAGGTTGTCAAGTATTCTAACTACAAGATTGTTTCTTGACCTCAACCTCTTGATGCTAATGAATTACAAGATGATATAGTGGTCCATCAAGCAATTCCATCAATAATTTACGCAAACAAGGTAGCTAATCTCATAGGCATAAAAGAATGGTAGTTTAAGCAGTAATCATAAATGCTCAGCATGCATAGCAATCAAAATCAAGAGGTAAAATCTAATTAAAGAACTAACATGACTAGGGCTTCAAGCAGCCCTAATCCAATGCTCACAACATAAGAGATTATCGAAGATGAGACACAACAGAAGACCATGCTAGAGCTTGTCCTCCAATGCTCACGTCCAACTATCACACACGCAGAAACTAAAAACTGTTTAAATTTGAAAACTGAATTACAATGTAAATTGCGGCTAGGGTGTCTAGAGATCTCCTCACCCGCAAACCATAAGGTCCTTTATATAGGCTTCTAAACCTTGACAATGTAGGAGATAGTTTAGGACAAAATCCTAATTAGAAACTGACTCAAAATTCCAATTCTAATTAGACATCAAAAGGGACTTAAAAGAGAAATCCTTCTTGGACTTAGAATAGGATTTGCGGCAATAATGTACAATAAGTCTTCTGAGATTTCTTGCATGCCAAGACAACTTTTGGAGTCTTCTGGATGTTACTTGGACGTCAAGAACTAGGCTGAGCCATGCCTATGCACTTCGAACATAGCTGGGCTAGATTCTGGGCTCAAAACCTTCAAACTTGGACTTTTAAGAACTTAAAATGTCATTGATCAATCCACTCGAGACAAACGATTACAAGCACTTCCAAATGATGTATCTAGTATAGTTATGGGTATTTTCTTGCTTTCTTCCATTGAATTGCAGGTCAGGGCCTCTTCTGAACCTTCCGACCCTAAAATAAGGCGCAAAGGATCTCTTTGGGACAATGGACCAGGGAAGCATTTTCAGCACAAAGTGGGACTGCGCTTTTGAGGCGCAGCATGGATGTAGTAGAATTGCGTCATGGCTCAGGCTAGGCGTAAAGGTTGTCAGGCTTAGCGCAGAGGAGGAACTTTGTTCCACCGCTGGTGGAACAGGAACCAGGGTTTAGGCGCATGCGCTGAGCTTGGCCGGGACTTGGCAGGAACACGCCTGGTATGACCTTGGCACTTCTAGGACATGAACTTGATGGCATGAGACATAGATCTGGGACCCGGGTGGAATGATCTGAGGTACTTGTCCAAGGACCCAAAATAGGGCGCACTGGCGCACTTAGGACCCAATTTAGGAGTTGATATTGAAAAGAGGACATCTCCTTCATCTGAACTCCGATTTGAGTCATTCTTTTTGCGCTCTTCTCAGAATTTACCTATCTTTCCAAATCTGCACACGTCTCACAAGATTGATCATTTTCTACTATAGATGGTACGAAATCATTCAAAAGACATGTAAGAGAGGTATATAAAGGCATCAAAATGATGCATAAATAATGACTGAACAAGCATACATCACATACTTGCAAGTCCTTAGCCTTCTTATTGCACAATTAATTCACCCTTGTCGTGAGTTGGGAAATGGTGTCATCCTTGTCCTTATCCTTGGACACTCCTCCTAGAGTTCTAGGTGGATTCCCGCGATAGCTGAATTGCTTCTCCCGTTGTGCAATACTCTCAAAAGCCTCCCTAGTCTCCTTGACTATGTTATCGAGAACTCCTTTCAATTGAGAGTTCACCATCACAGGGTCTCTGTTTTTCAGTCCACCATAGAACTACAACATCAGGTGACAATCATCGATCTTGTGGTGAGGACATGCCTGGATGAGTTGGTTAAACCGCTCCCAGAACTCATAAAAAGACTCATCTTCATACTGACATTGGTGCATGATCTCACTCTTGAGTTTATTTGTCTTTGACACTGGATAATACTGAGTGAGGAACTTGCAGGATAAGTCTCTCTAAGATGTGATAGATGCAGGGGCCAAGGAATGGATCCAGGGCTTGGCTCTGTCCTTAAGACTGAAGTGGAAGAGTATCTGTCTAATTTCTGCCTCAATCGTGCCATTTATCCTCAATGTAGAGCACACCTCTACGAACTCCTTAATATATAGATGAGGATCCTCTCTAGAAAGTTCATGAAATTTGGGAAGCATATGAATGGTTCCTAACTTCAACTCAAAGTTTTCCACAGTAGATGGTGGGAAAACAATAAGGAACTGATGCTCAGAGACATGAGTAGTAGCATACTCCTTCAGAATCTGTGGGGCTGGAGGTTGAGGTGGTGGTATAATGTCACGGCCTGCCATCCTAGGAGGGGATTGTGGTGGTGTTGGATGTGGAGAACCGTGCACTAAGTTGTTAGCAGAAGAAGCTTGGGAGGAACCGTGCACAGATCCTTGTACCGATCCATTTGATGATAAAAATGAAAACACCTAAACAAATAAAACACTAAACTAAGTTAAATAATCTAAACTACTTGGACACCGTTGTGGGACAAGTCCCCGGCAACGGTGCAAAAAACTTGTTGGTAAAAATAAAGAACACAAATATGAACTCAATCTTTAACATTTAAAACCTTGCAAGTGTACAAGTCAACCAAGACAGTATAGCAAAAACCAAGGATCGAACCCACAAAGCCTATGTATCAACGTTATGTCCAATTTTTACTTTAGAAGTTATTAACTCAATAAGGTTGATAGTTAGGATAAAGAACACAATAAATATGAACTCTATTCTTAACAGTTATATCTTTGCAAGTGCACAAAATCAGTTGAGATAGTATAATGACAAGCAAAGGTCGATCCTTCGAGGATTTGTTCAATGATTAATCCAATTAAGTTCATATATTATTAACTCAAATTAAAGACACACGAAACAATAAAGAAGCCACAAGAGACACTAAGACACGGCAATACTCCAATAATAAAAAACGGAAGAGGGGTTTATACATTTGGAATGAAAATTAAAACAAGTAAGCAAAACACAGGAAATTAAAACAAGAGGGGGGGGGGGGGGGGGGGGGGGGGGGGGGGGGGGGGGGGGGGGGGGGGGGGGGGGGTGTGGGGGGTGGGGGGGGGGGGGGGGTGGGGGGTGGGGGGGGGTGGGGGGTGGTTACTATGAACTCTCTTAATATAGTGCCCATGCAAAGGTCCCGATGGTTGGCACACTCCACACATGCTATTCTCTCTTACTTGGCATGTCCAAAGCATGATGTGTACCTAGAATGTCTATCATCTACCGGTTAAGATGATGCATGAAGTACAAAGAGAATTTAATGACACTGCACTACCCCTAGAAAAGTGATGTGCAATCCTAGGTTGTCATGAGTTTAGATTACGAATAGGTGTCCCTCCACCTACCCTTGATGCTGCAAATCACAAGATGATACGATGGTCCGTCAAGCAATTACATCAATAATTATCCGTAATTAAGGTGATCAATCTTATAAACATAAATTAAGTTCATTAAGCTCATTAATCCAGCTTATTCAGCATTCATAGCAACTAAATCAAGCGCCAGAAATCTAATTAAATAACTAACATGGCTAGGGCTTCAACCAGCCCTAATCCTAAAAAGACTACTCACACATAATGTAACAGAAAAGCATAATGAAATTCATAATCAAAATAATATAAAAGAACAATGGAAGAAAAAAACAAAGGGAACTCTGAAGGGCCACGCCAAGATGAACTCCAAGGTCTCAACGCTCTCCTCTTATTCAAACTAAAAACTAAAGGTGTTTTAAAACTGAAAATTACAAGTAAAGTCTAGAGGTCCCAACCCGTGAGACTTTGGTCCTTTAAATAGGGCCTCTAGACCTCTACAAAGTTGGAGACATTTTAGGACAAAATCCTAATAAAAAAACTGACTGAAAACTCCTATCCTAGTTAGGTATGAGAAAGGACTCCAAAAAGGTAATCCTTCAAGGACATGGACTAGGAATTGCGGCAACTTTGTAAGATAAATCTTCTGAGCTTTCTTGCATGCCAAGCCAGCTTCTGTAATCTTCTTTGTAACGACCCGTTTATTTAAATAGGTGAATTTCGTAAATTATTTGGGAAATGATGATTTTACCCTTGGTTTTGTGAGAGGCTTGAAAGTCAAATTTAGTTTGGAGTTACCTTTTGAAGTTTTTCATGGACCGTTGCATAGGTCTCGAACTTATGAGTTCGTAAATAGGAGGCACATCGAAAACGGAGTTCGTATGAGAGAGTTGTGGGTCTAGAATGTTCAGGGGAAATTAGGTAATTTTCATTGGGCTAATATTTTAAGTCAGATCTCTCCAGATTGTTCTTCATTTTTAATCTCTCTTCGCAATTCCTCATCCAAACTATGCAACCAAACCAATAACCCCATACCCTTGAACTTTTTATTTGAAGCAACCTCGTCCATTTTGGTTCAACCCATCGGAATCCTCTTCTCCCTGCAATCTAGAATGTACCGGACGTCGAGGGAAACAACCATGGGAAACCCAGAACAGAGGAAGGAGAAAATCGAACCTTTCGATCGATTTTCAGGCCAAATCATGTAGGGTTTCGTGTTTAGACCTTAGTTTCAAGTTCCTGGGCTCGAGTAGATAGTTTTAGGTTATTAATTCGTGAAAAATGGTGCAGATTTGAAGAACATAGCAATTTTCAAGGTCAACCGTCAATGACGAATTTCAGTGATAGCGTACAGTGAAACGGTCGTCTTCTCCGGTGACTGGTTCGGCTAGAGAGCTGACGTGGCATGCCACTTGGCAACCACATAAAGCCACGTGGAGGCCATCTGGCAGCCCAGTCAGCGCGCGTGTAGGCACGTGGCACTGTAGCCGGTGCGTGGAAGAGTCATTGGCCTTCAACCAACATGTGGGGCCGGTCCTTGGGCCACAACGGCTCATGTCGACATGTTTTCAACTTTTCGGACCTTTTGGTGTAGGTTTCAGGTTAATCGGACATCGTTTAAGGGTAGTAGTGGGCATCTGAAGTAGCTGCATTTTTAGTGGGACGCGTGTGGACCTCCTGGGATTTAGGGAGTCCGAATGTAGGGTTTTTAATTATCGTTGGTAACCCCGATTGTTACTTTTGACATGCGATACTGCTCTGGGAACTGAAGAGGAGCGTACAACTCGGGATTGAGCTTAATTGGACGTTCGGTGAGTGGACTTTGGTTTGTAAATTGTCATGCATGCATAAATGTGTATTTTAAATAATTTCTTGTTCATTATTGTTTTTGGAAAATTTCTGGAATTTAGAAAAATTATTCTAATAAATTATTACTAGACACGGGTTCTCAATAATAAATTGGAAATGACGTTTTGGGCTATGGCCCGGCTTTATGGATTCTATTTTTATATAGTTATGACTTGATGGATTTTGGGTTTCGGTCGAGTCCATGATTTTGGGTTTAGACCCGGATTTGTGACTTTATTGGATTTGGGCATAGACTTGATTTTTCAATGAATTTGGCTTAGGCCAAGAAACAAGGATTTCAAAAATGGATTTTGGATTTTTCTTTACGGGTTTGTTTCCACTATGTATGTTGTCCCTGAGGGTTATAGTTTTTTTCCGGCACATGATGTGGGATATTTCCCATCACGTGTTCATTGAGGGTTCTCTTATGCTGGAATCAAAGGGTATTTCTCAGTCAGATCGTTGAGGGTTCTCTGATGCTGGCATCGAAGAGTATTTCTCCGCCAGGTCGTTGAGGCTGTCTACGCTTAATATAGGGTTACATCTGCAAACCTCGAGGTATATCAGGAGTGTAGAGGGTCGGACCCGGGTCAGTCAGCTCGAATATCGAGTTAAAACTCGGGATTACATTCGGGGAGCAGTGAGATCTGTTTATGAAATTTTTGTGTCCAGGTTTGTTCACATGATTTTTTAAACTCCTTTGAGGAGGGTTTTCAAAGCAAGGTTGTGGACCACGGGATGTTTTCATTGTTCGAGTTTTCGTGGGTCCCATCGAGTGTTCAACTAAAAAATGGATTTTTCGGTAAGTTTTCGACTTATCTTTATAGATTACTTGTTTTAAAAGGAATTTCATATTATGCATGCATTGTTTTACTCATGGAGGGGGAAAGGTATGTTTTCATCGGAAATTATTTTAAATGACTATTTTGTCCAGTCACACTTTTCTTGTTTTAAATCCCCTCCAGGCCGTTGAGTTGACGAGGGCACACCCAGAGGCGGAGGCACTAAATTTCAGCTGCGCCTTTACCTAAGACTATCGAGTAGGACTTATAAATTTTCTTTATTACCTTTCCAACCTAGTTGCTCTAATAAACCTTTGGACTTATTGTAAATTATAGCTACGTCGATGGTTATTTGGGGATGTTGGAATTCGAGATTGGTATTTGATCCTTCATCTGACAGGTGGAAGATAGTTTAACCATTTTATAGGGGCGGTTTTGCCGGATTTTTGGTAGAATTTTCATAACTAATTGCAACGGCTTAAGGGTATTCTAGGCAATTTATTAAGGTGTCAGGGAGGAGCAGGGCTTTTCATGGGTTTCGAGGGGAAATTCGGGAAGGGTCTTGTCATTCTGGAGGATTGCTTGGATGTCAAAAAATGTGCCTGATCACTCCTGAATGCTTTAAACACGGCTAGGCCATATTCTGGGCTACAAGAACCTCAAATTTGGGCTTCTAAGAACTCAGCATGTCATTGACCAATGCAGCTGGGACAAACCATGACTTGGACTTCCATATGACATAACTAGATGAGTTATGGGCTTTTTCTCACACAAAAATTGCCAGAAAAGGGTGATAGCAAAAGTGCGACCTAATTAGGGCTCAAACGGGTCTTTAGGGCGTAAATGAGAGATAGACGAGTCATTGGCATTTCCAGGCGCACCTTCAGGCTTTCTTAGCTTACTAACATCATCTAAGATCCAAATTTGGTTGTTGTCTTACTTTGTTCTATTGATTTCCAGGCCTTGACACATTTTGGCCTCACAGGACGTGAATTAGAGCGCAGCATGATTAGGGCTCGGCTGAAGCTCTTCAAGGAGATTTTGGGCGCAGTACATCTCTTTGGGGCTCGATTAAGGGTGCATATTTAGGGCGCGCCCTGGTTGGTCTTGTCATGTCCCTGGCATGTTCCAGGACCCGGGTTTGGACCTTTCTAGGGCCGGAATTTCAACTTGAGACATCTCCATCGTTACAACTCCGAATTGAGCATTCTTTTTGCGTTGTTTCTAGAATTTACCTATCTTTCCAAATCTGCACAAGTCATAAATATTGATCATTTTCTACTGTGGATGTCACGAAATCATTCAAAAGTCATGTAAGATAATTACTAAGTGACATCAAAATGATGCAAAAATAATGATTGAACAAATACACCCAAACCTATCTTTTGCTAGTCCTAGAGCAAAACAAAGGAAAACAAACTTAAACAAAAGATTTGATCTTAGTTAAGATAGGACATTTAAACCCCCTAGGTCTTCCTACTAGGAGGAGTTTTGTCTCCTAAGGATTATTGCAACACGATACCCACAAACGTTTACTTAGACAAGTAAGATGCTAGAGATAGTAATTTTAACAAGTTAATAAGTACCAAAGTAAGTAGACATGTTTTTCATAACTAAAAGGGATGCCATAGTCGTGAGTGTCCTGTGTTACGTGTAGGCGCCAACATTTCAAGGGATCATGCTTAAAACAACTTTGTCTAAGTGCTTTAGAAAGATTTCGCCTCTACTCTAATCCTCATTAGGCAACTCTCAATTCACACAAGAATCCTAGGCTTTCACTCTTATCAAGCATATGTGATGAGTTTATGTTATGGAATTCAATTTTAATCACATATGATTAGAAATAAAGAATAGCTCTTTATGGAAATATAGATCTCATGAACGGAATTGAACTTTAAGAACATAGATACGTACCTTAATCCTCAGCATGATTGTCCATAATATCAGTTAGGTCTTCCATTGAGGTTGTAAGGGGGCTAAGCTTAGGGGTTTACCAACGAAGGATACGATCAAAGAACCTGAGTTGTTCCAAGGCATGAGAAGTCAAGACTCGAACATAGAATTTCTGGCTGAATCCTTGCTTACGGCCCACGGCATTGTATCTTCTTGTTGGCTCATTTTGAGGTCTTTGGCTCACTTGGCTCAATTCACTTTGTTTTTCAAAACTTTTTTCTTTCTTTCTTCTTTCTTTTTCAACGTTTCCTTATTATTCTTTTCTTTTTTCGTTTCTTTGTTTTTTCTTTTTGAATTGAATTGAACCAATGTCAGGATCCGTCCCGAATTTCCGCTAGAAACCCAGGAACAACCCTGATCCCGTCTGAAAACCTAAGGAAAGGTTCCCAAAATGCCCTTCAATCCTTACAAAATAATAATAATAAATACTTTCACTTATCAGACAAGGGATTCAAGCACTCAATAATTCCCGTCATTAATGACCAACCAAATAAAATATAATATCAGAGCGTCTAAGTAGGATCAAGGGTACAATTTAGATATCCTACTCAAGTTTAACTACACAGCGCAGCCGAAAGTACAAATGCCTCTATCTCGAGAGAAGTGTCCGCGTCAAATCAACAGCCTGAACGGGGTTTAAACACAAAAGTTGTGAGTGGACAAAATTAATTGTTTAGAAATCATTTTTCGAGGAAATCTTACCTTTTCCCCCTCCACTTTATAAAACCATGCTTGCATCAAATAAAATAGTTCATGATATAAAACATCATCTGCAAATCACCGGAATTCCATTTCTATTTAAAACCACTTAGTTGGACCCACACAATCCATATAAGGAAAACACATCGTGGTCCATAGTTTGGTTTGAAAATCATCCTCAAAAGAGTTCAAAATCATTTAATTCAACTTGGACACATAATATCTCAAATCCACTGTTCCCGACACATCCACTAACCACCAGGGTATGCCTTGGGTTGTGCTAGTCCTGTATCACAACTCTCTGTACTCTGCATAGACAGCCTCGTGACCCGGCAGAGCCAAAACTCCTCGATGCCAGAGTCGGAGCACTCAACGAACCAGCGGAGCAAAACTCTCCACGCTAGTCGGAGAAACTCAACAAACTAGCGAAGCAAAACTCTCCACGCTAGTCAGAGAAACAGTAACCAATTATATTGGAGGTTCACCGGGTTCACTGTCACCAGCGGATCCTAGTCCCATATCCTGGTCCTCCTCAAATATGTTTATCTTGGAGGTTCACCGGGTTCACCGTCACTACCGGATCCTAGTCCCGTGTCCTAGCCTCCCTCAAATATGGCCAAATCCAATAAACTCATACATACAGGTCAAAACACAAATCATGGATTCAATAATTTCCACGTCAAAACGATATCAAAACCGAGTATGAGTTTATTGGATTTGGCCATATTTGAATCATGTACCACGCGTCGCCGGTAACTCGCTGTAGGCACGTGTCGCCGGAACATCGAAATCAGGTTACCACGCGTCGCCGTGACCTCAGACTCGGCCCCACGCGCCGTCGGAAGTACGGAACACGCGCCCACGCACCGCTGGAAGTATGGAACACGCGCCTACGCGCTGCCACACGCCCTCTCGTGCTGGTCACGCGCCTGCTACAGTGTTCACGCGCCTAGACCAGTCCAACCCGGCCGGACTCGACCTGACCCTATCCAACTTGACCCGACTGGTTCACCCAACCCGATCGGTTCAACTCGACCCGATTGGTTCGCTCAATCCGACCGGTTCACTTGACCCGACCGGTCACCGGTAACTCGCTGGAGAAGACGACCGGCTGCTGGCCCCATCGTCTGGTTTCGTCGGAATCCCCCATTTCTAGCCGAAACTTCAAGCTTTTATAACTTCTCCAAAAATCAACCATTTTTCACAAATTTTATGTCTAAAACTATCTACTCAAACCCAAGAATCCAAATATGACCTCAAAACCACAAACACGTACCTGTGTAAGCCGAAAAATGAATCGAAAGATCCGAAACTTCCTATACTCGGTTCGGCTTCCCCCGTGCTCCTCTCCATCGATGGTTGGTACGGTTGTGATCGTGGGAAGGAGTAGAATACGATTAGTGGATCAAAAATGGAAGTTAAAGCCTTGAATCAAAAGTTGACTTTGTGGGTTTTGGGGTGTTTTCTCACGGGTTCGATGGTGTTTGTTTCACAGAGAGAGATGATAATCAGATGAAGATGAAAATGAAGTGAAGATGTAAACTGATTGGGGTTAAAATATCTTCTCCCAAGCCAAAATTACCAAAAGGCCCTTGCACATCTAGACCCATAACTTTCGTACACGAACTCCGCTTTCCGCGTGCCGCCTTTCTACGAACTTAATGTAAGTTCCGGAAATCCTGAACTCCGGAAAACCACTGTCTTATCATAACAGTCTATGGAGGCATGGTGCATGGACAACCAATCCATCCCCAGAATCACATCAAACTCAAAAATATCTAAGGGAATTAAATCTGCCTCCTACCCATGGCCTTCAATCATCACCGGACAACTGCGAATCACAATGTTCGCAACTAACATATCCCCGGTAGGAGTACTAATACCCATGTCTCAACCAATCGGGGACAATTCTCTACATCCTCTAGGCTAGACTCGCCCATAAATATCGTCGCCCCCAGTCTCTGGGCTCTCTCAATATCAGAAACTTCATGAGAAGCCCTATCCTAGAGTACAAAAGCTAAAGTCTGACCAGCTGCTCTCGTGTCTGCCTAAAATCAGGCTAAACTGCAGGTTCATGGTCATCTCCACAATTTCCAGACCGTTAACGGAACTCACGTCTCGAAGGCATTATACGCTGAATTTCCGCTCGAAACGTGGGAAGAACCCTGATCCCGTCTGACAACCTAAGGAAAGGTTCCCAAAATACCCTTCAGTCTTTACAAAATAATAATAAATACTTTCACTTATCAGACAAGGGATTCAAGCACTCAATAATTCTCGTAATTAATGACCAACCAAATAAAATATAACATAAGAGCGTCTAAGTAGGATCAAGGGTACAATTTAGATATCCTACTCAAGTTTAACTACACAACGCAGCCGAAAGTACTAATGCCTCTGCCTCGAGAGAAGTGTCCGCGTCCACTCAACAGCCTGAAGGGGGTTTAAACACAAAAGTTGTGAGTGGTCAAAATTAATTGTTTAGAAATCATTTTCCGAGGAAATCTTACCTTTTCCCCCTCCACTTTATAAAACCATGCATGTATCAAATAAAACAGTTCATGATATAAAACATCATCTGCAAATCATCGGAATTTCAATTCTCTTTAAAACCACTTAGTTGGACCCACACAATCCATATAAGGAAAACACATCGTGGTCCATAGTTTGGTTTGAAAATCAACCTCAAAAGAGTTCAAAATCATTTAATTCAACCTGGACACATAATATCTCAAATCCACTGTTCCTGACACATCCACTCGCCACCAGGGTATCCCTTGGGGTGTCCTAGTCCTGTATCACAACTCTCTGTACTATGCATAGACCGCCTCGCAACCCGCCGGAGCCAAAACTCCTCGATGCTAGAGTCGGAGCACTCAACGAACCAGCAGAGCAAAACTCTCCACTCTAGTCGGAGAAACTCAACGCACCAGTGGAGCAAAACTCTCCACGCTAGTCGGAGAAACAGTAACCAATTATATTGGAGGTTCACTGGGTTCACCGTCACCAGCGGATCCTAGTCCCATATCCTGGTCCTCCTCAAATATGTTTATCTTGGAGGTTCACCGGGTTCACCGTCACTAGCGGATCCAAGTCCCGGGGCCTGGGCTCCCTCAAAGATGGCCAAATCCAATAAACTCATACATACGAGTCAAAACCCAAATCATGGACTCAATAATTTTCACGTCAAAACGATACCAAAATCGAGTCCAAAAACCTTGACATTTCTCAAATCACACTTTCACTGAAATATAGGAAAACATGTGTCCAGCATTCATTTCTAAATTCCAAAAATTCAATGCAACAATACATAATAGTATTTACCAAAGATACATTGATGCATGCATTTCAGTTTATAAAACAAAACTCCACTCACAAACCTGTTCAAGCAAGCTCAATCCCGTCTTGTTCGTTCCTCTGAGGTTCCCGGAATAAGATTGCCTGTCAAAAAAAAACAATTGGGATTACCGGCTAGTAATAAGACTCTTATATAACAACTCCCTAAACCTCGGGAGGTCTACCCATGCTATTCTAGAAAACACAGCAACTTCAGACGCCCAAAACGACCTCTAAACGACGTCCGATCATCCCGAAACCTGTACCAACAGATCCGGAACGTCGAAATCTAGTTACCACGCGTCGCCGTGACCTCAGAATAGGCCCCACGCACCTCCAGAAGTACGGAACACGTGCCCACGCGCCGCCACGCGCCCTCTTGTGCCGGTCACTCGCCTGCAACACTGTTCACGAGCCTGGATCGATCCAACCGGCCCGGCTCGACCTGACCCGATCCAACTCGACCCGACCGATTCACTCAACCCGACCGGATCAACCCGACCCAACCAGTTCGCTCAACCCAACCGGTTCACTCGACCCAACCCGTCACCGGTGACGCGCCGGAGAAGACGACCGGCTGCCGGCGCCACCGTCTGGTTTCGCCGGAATCCCCTATTTCCGGCCGAAACTTCAAGCTTTTATAACTTCTCCAAAACTCAACCATTTTTCACAAATTTTATGTCTAAAACTATCTACTCAAACCCAAGAATCCAAATATGACCTCAAAACCACAAACACGTACATGTGTAAGTCGAAAAATCAATCGGAAGATCCGAAACTTCCTATACTCGGTTCGGCTTCCCCCGTGGTCCTCTCCTTCGATGGTTGGTATGGTTGTGATCGTGGGAAGGAGTAGAATACGATTAGTGGATCAAAAATGGAAGTTAAAGCCTTGAATCAAAAGTTGACTTTATGGGTTTTGGGGTGTTTTCTCACGGGTTCGATGGTGTTTGTTTCACAGAGAGAGATGATAATCAGATGAAGATGAAAATGAAGTGAAGATGCAAATGAAGATGTAAAATGATTGGGCTTAAAATATCTTCTCCCAAGCCAAAATTACCAAAATGCCCTTGCATATCTAGACCTATAACTTTCGTACACGAACTCCGTTTTCCGCATGCCACCTGTCTACGAACTCATGAGTTCGAGACCCACGCAATGGTACCTAAAACACCACCTAAAATGTTCCGAAATAACACTTGATTTCCATGCCCTTAACCGACCAAGGGTAAAATCGTCCTTTTACAAAATAATTTACAAAAATGATAAATAAAATTGTCCGGGTTGTTACAACCAATATTAAGCAATGATTTCCTCATTCCCTTATGCAGCCTTTTACTTGCAGGGCTTTTCACTCCTCGAAATTTTTGAACTTTTAACTTCCATCTTTTGATAGTGATGCCATTCTCCTGGAATTGGGCAGCACTTTTTTTCACTCCTCATTCTTACCATGGATCTCATTTAGGGCAACCTTAGCACAAACTGAGGTTATAGGGCATGGCTTGATTGAATGGTTGAGTATTTTGGTTTGGTTATACCTAAGGTGATGAAAGAAACGGTTGAGTGTTTGGCTTCAAAGTTGGCTTAGGAAGCATACAATAGGGTAGGATAAGGCCTTTAGAGGTTAAGCATACATAGCATACATCACTTCTTATGGCAAACCACACATCAAATCAAGAGTATCTATATGATGTTAGTTCTTTAAAATCCAATGCAAATATGATGTAATGAGATAAGCAATTAAGAACAAAAGCGATGAGTGTTTAAGAGTAGAAACAAGTATATCCCTCAAAAAGAATGGCAATTAGGTTCAAAGGTCTCACATGGTAGTCTCCACTAATTTTCTAAAGCTCACTCAGATTTAGTTGTTTTGTTCACTTAATCATTTAAACATGGCATTATGAAGTGCAAGTTATGAACTTATTGACTATGGCATGACTCTTAGTAGAACAAAGATAGTTAACTTAGCATGTACACTCTTATTAACAAGTTATAACTTAGCATGCACAATTTAACTAATTAATTACTTAAAATTTTAATTTTTTCTGGCCCTGTGTCACCCCCAAACCTAATTGTTTCTATATACAAAATTTTAAGTCTACACCCCAAAACGTAAACTAAACATTGTCCTCAATGTGATAAGAAATAATCATGACAAAAACAAAATAAAGGTTCAGACAGGGTAAAAGGCAGAAACAGTAAAGTAAGCGAGAACACAAACGAGGGCTACGTTGCCTCCTAGGAGCGCTTTATTTAATGTATGGGCAAGACGTGGCTGGCAGGCTATGGGATTGGTGGTTGATGAAGTGCATAAGGAGCCATAGCTTGCAATGGTGGCCGCGGTTCCCATTGAAATGGAGGGGGTTCCGTGATGGAAGGCCAAGGGTCCTTGGCCGTGAGTGGAAGGCCACCATTTGGATCATGGGCTAGAGATGACACGGTGTGGAGCCTGCTGACATAAGAAATGATGTTGGCTAGATGGCGAATCCACCTTTGCAAATTAGAGAGTAACCTTTCTTGCACAAGAAGCCAAAGAAAGAGACAAATCTTGGGAGGGCATTCCACCCACCAAATACCCACCTACGGGACCTCAGGGACATCCTCCACGGCCAGGACAAACTCATACGCTGACTTAACCGAAAAATCACCATTAGCAGTGTGACCCCAAATATTACAATCCGAACCACAACTTGCCAGACTCACGGGGATCTTACAAATCTGATCCATTGCCTCCGGAAGTAACACCTCAGCCAATTTGGGAATGTCCTAACCCTCACTAGTCACAAACTCCGCCACCATACACTGAGGGGTGACATGCCCTCCCTTAACATCCCAATCCCGTAGGGGACCAACATCACACCACATGTCATTCCAGAAAGAAGTAAAAGACAATAATGTAATGCAAAAGAAGATAAAAGCATAACTAACAACGATTGTGTTTAAAGATTAACTAAGTCGAATTAAGATTAACTATCCATCCTAACCAATCAAATTATTAACGTGATTTCCAAGGTTCCATTACTTTGAATTACTGAATCTGATGTCCCCGCAAAGGTCCACGTAAGGCTCACTCCACACAAATCACTCCCTTCTTATTTCCTATGTCGCAGGTTTTTTCGACTCACTACAACAACTATTCAAGAGCAAGCATTACGCAAGAAAGGAAGTTTAATGACATCACATTACCCCTAGAGAATGTCGAATAATCTAGGTTGTAATGAATTGGATTACAAGTAAGATGTAAAGCCATTAGCGTTGGTGCCAAATAATCACAAGAAGATGGTCAGTCAATCTAGCAATAATTCACCTATAGATTATGCAAATAAGATGACCAATCCAATAAACATAAACTAAGATCAATATGCACAGTAATCACAATTATATCCAGCATTCAAAGCATGTAAACCAATGGCCAAAATCACATTAAAAAACTACATGGTTAGAGCTTCAAGCAGCCCTAATTCTGATAAAACTACTTATGCATATTATTGATATAAAACTTGAGAGAATTCATGATTAAAAAATAAAGTTTAAAGAAAAGAAGGGAAAACGTTGAGAATGGTGATGATCCAAGGTACATGCCCAAGCAATCTCCAAGAATTCTCTGCGTTCCACTCCTCTCCCAAACAGCAACATACACGTCTCAACTATTCTCAAAGTAAAACAGTGCGACTAAACAAAGATTCGAACCCTAGTTTCATGTTGAAACTTAGTTTAAATAGGTCCCTAGGATTCCCCTAAATTCTAGGAGTTGAAACTGAAATACAAAGTCCAAAACACCCTTAATGAAACCCTAAAACTGGTTTCCTAGCTTGGCAAGGACACAACTTGGATAGAACCCCTTAGTCGTGTGACATGTGATGCAAGAAAGGGTCTTTCTTGTCCAACAAGTAAGCTTAAGACAGCTCTGAGGTATCTAGAATGGAAAGAAAGTATTTCTTGGTGTTCTTGAGCATTCTTGGATAGCTGGCATCTTCTAGACACGATTGAGCATGAAGTTCCTCATTTGGGCCCCCAAGTTCTCCCTTTTTGGGCTTGTCGGGAAATAAGCATGTCATTGAGCAATGCAGTTGGGACAAACCACTTATTTTACTTCCATATGAAGTATCTAGCATGGTTCTTGGCTTTGTCCTACTTAAATGCTCGCAGAAAACTCAATGGCCCAATTTGACTCAAATCAGGGCTCCCGGGATGTCCTTTTAGGGCGCAACATGTCATGGACATGTCATTGGCAATTCTGGGCTCGCCTTACAGCTCCACTAGCTTGCTAACACTATTTGAAGTCTAGTTCTTGTTGGTGTCTCACTTGGTTCCATCGGGTTCTGAGTGATGACATACTTTGGCCTACTTGGACATGTCACGGGCCTAAATTGGGCGCAATTCTAGCATCTAAGGGACTTGTCAAGGGCTCGGCAGAGGTGTCTTTGGGACGTGTCAGAGGACACGATTTAGGCCTCACCTGGGGTTCAGATTAGGGCACAGGATGGGTCTCAGGGACACGTTTTAGGGTGTGTCTTTGGCTTCATTTTGGCATGCCCTGGTAGGGGCCATGCCTCGGTTTAGGACCTTTTCATGACTCGAACTTCAACTTGGGACATCTCCTTCATTCCAACTCCGATTTGAGCCCTTCTTTTTGCGTTGTTCTTAGAATTCACATAACTTTCTAATTCTGCACATTTCTCACAAGATCGATCATTATCTCCTATTGATGACTCAAAAGACAAGTAAAAGGGCATTAAATGACATCTAAAAGATGAATGAAATAATGACTGAACAAGTACGTAACAATATGACAAGGTGTACACAACGTAAAAGTTTGTTTTTGTTTAGTTCCTCCGAACTTCAAAGTCTACATTTCAATTCCAGCTAACATCCGGTTGTTTGATTGAGCAAGATTTTGATTTTGTAGCTGCAATTTCTTAACACTAATTCGCAGTCAGCTCCTCTTAATTCAACGATTTTACTGTTCAAATATAATTAAAGAAAATCCAATCTCTCTATTTCATTCCTCATAAATGCAAACATGAGAAGATACCACGCGGCGCCACGCGCTGGCAGTGTGGCTCACGCACCTGGTTTCTGCCAATACTGGCCGTTTTCTGCAAAATTTCTCTGCAAAAAAAAAAAAAAAACTAGAGTTTTCCGACGAGGCTTTTCTCCTTCAAAACTTAACCAATTTCAGCATGCAACACATCAAACAACATCTACTCGAGATAAGGATCCTCAATATCGAGTTTCCGGGTTGAGATGTTACCTAACGTGGCCGGAAAAAATTCCATTTTTTTGACAAGGCTCGTCTGCCGTCGATCTCTCTCCAAAATGCAAGTAATCGAAAATGAAGCCTTGAACTAGACGAATTCAATGGTGGGAGCCTTAAAACGCGAGCTTACCTCGTTTAATTGAAAATCCCGTCGGAAATTCTTGGTGGTCCGTGCGATTCTGCAACTTCCAGCAAGGTCTACCGTTGATCCTCACACAAACAAGCATGCAATTAGCTCAAGGAGAAGCTCTAAACGAGACAATTCTAATGGTAACAAAAACAAGTCCAACGATTACCTAGAGTGGCCGGAAATTGACCTGGAAGCTTCGGCTCCGTCGTAGCTTTTCCAGTCGAAGCTCCGTCCACGAAAATCTATGAAGTGTGAGACCACCATGGTTGGCTTCGTCTCATCGTTCGGATAAAGAAGGTGTTGGAGGTGAGGGTTAGTTCGTAGGATTTCGAGAGTGGAGCGATGGCTCTGCAACTTCCGGCGAGATTAACCGCCACCGTTCCTGGGTTAAAACCACCATCCATTCAGTCTTTAATGACGCCCTCTACAAAACTAAAACGTTGGTTAAACCCACAAAGATCAATCTCACCTGGTTTGGTCACAAACTCAACGGAATGCCTCCAACCGCTCGTCGATTTTTGCTTTGTAACTCGAGTTGCGGTGGTTCTCGACGCTCACGGCCTAACTCAACGAGCTTACGATGAGGAGACGAAGAGGGTAAATGGTGATTGCAGAGATTGGGTCGTCAAATTTGGTCATGATGGATGGTGGCCGGTTCACGCTCTATTCTTGGACAGGGTTATCACGAGGAAAGGGAGAGAATTAGGAAGATAGGGAGATCAAAATGAGAAAGTTAATAAAATGTTGTGGGCTTGGGCTTACAACAAGAGTTCAAGTGGGCTTTACTACTTATTTTGAGCCTAAAAGGCTTTGGACTCAAGGACACAAGTCCAAAGTGTTAAGTATACAAGGCCCAAAATTATATTTTCACGGGCACTTTGTTAAATGCAAAAATTCCAATTTCGAGTTTACGGAATTGGATGTAACAATATATATGTCATTTATGATTATAGGTGGCAATAATATTAGAAATAGCCGGATGTAACAATATCTATGTCATTCATGATTATAGGTGGCAATAATATTAGAAATAGGAATAATAGGCTTGCAAAATAAGTTTGGTGGGAAGGACTATTTTTCCAGGAATGATAGTACGGTTTGATATGACCTGCATATTAATTGTCCATCACCCGACACATGGAATTAGTGACGTCATAAAACATAGGGATTATCTCTAGTGTGATTCTATGTTTGCTTTATTTGCATGCTTAATGAAGTCAACAATTCACAGCTTCCTCTTCGCTTCTTCTCCCTCAGATGGCGTCAAATATCTGCCATCTTTAAATTTGTTTGATGAAGATCGATCTCACTTTCATAGAACCAGCCGACAGTAATTTAACAACCAAATTAGCTGCTAACTAACATAATCTCTGTTCAGACGGAGGAAAGACTTCATTAGTTGCAGTATTAATTGTACGTACTCATGTTATTTTTCAAGCCAATAGTGGGGCCATCGTGTTGCTCGTTTTGCCTTGTCTTGTGGTAAGGTTTCACTTTGGTTTGAGGACATAGTACTTCAATGTAATTAACATGTTGTGTGGTATTTTTTTTTTCCTTTGATCAGGTAAATTTTGTTGAAGTCACTGATAGTATTTCTATCCTCTTTTATTTTTTATTCGCATTTCAATGAATGGTGTATTTTATTAAATAGTAATAATTCAAAAAGTCTACACCACTGTTGCAGCATTGTACTTATTCACTTCATTTAAAATTTAAAATATTTGCAGAATAATTTACAATAATGATCTTTTAATTTAAATTTTTATTTAAATTAATACATACGTATAAAAATGTACTAATTTTATAAAGTAATATCAATCGCAAATTCATTCCAACTATTATGTGGACTACTAAAAATAAACAATTCATCAGTGTCCGTAATTTTACGCTAGCTTGGTCTGGTCAACAATCAAACTTTCACACTTGACATGAGCACAATTCAACAGTGTCGATTATTTTACTGTAGCTTGGTCTGATCAACAAGTCAAACTTTCATACTTGACTTGAGCTCTTTAGTTTGCTTGGAATTTTGACCGACATGCAATGCCAACAATCTATTTACTTAAAAGAGCTGCTTAATTACCCAAAAAGAACATCAACTATAAAAACTCTATGCTTTTTTTTTTTGTGATAATTTCAGTAAATAAATAAAAAAACCAAGAGAAAACAAAATAGAGTTCTAAACATTTCAACTAAGTATTCATTATATATATATATATATATATTCTTTTGGCCCTAAGTATTCGTTTGTATTGAAAAGTTATTTATATTTAGACCACAGTTAGTTGACCCTTAATTATCTCTATTTTGGAGATAGAAATATAAAATGAACTTTCACTTACAAATTATTAATATAATTTACACCTGAATTCACAATTATTTGTCTATTTATAGTTTGTAATAGTAACACGCCTTTAATGAAGACTTTTTGAGTAAAAAACCATTGAAAATCAGCCCATCAAGCCACATATTGTTACTATTTCAGAATCATTAAACCCAAACCTTCATAATCCAAGCTTCACCATTTGCTATACACATAAAAGGAGAGTTACCATTCTAGCCTCACCATTTGCTATATAATAAAGAAATTATTATTAGCACACTAACAAACCTCCTCTTATAATTTCTCCAAATTTTCTGTTATGTGCTTCCAATTATATATGGAGACATGAAGTGCATAATGATTTAGTGTGGAATGTATGATCATTTTTTTATTATTGTACAGTTTAGATAACTTTGAAAAGTCAAATAAGTTGTTATTCAGTCAATATTTATTAGTCAAATTAATATAAACTCTAACGAATCTAAATTTTCAAACGTTACGTATTGGTTCAAAATGTTTGAGCTAGGATCCATTTGAAATTATCATCCAAAATTTGGAGGATTTTATTGATACACACCCCAATTTGGAATATGTCTTTTTATTTTTATTTTTTATATTGTATAGTGAGTAGTTTTAGATTTGAAAGCAACCCTTGTAAATTGCCGAATCTTGTAAACTGTGAGCCCAATGATCAATGTCTATCTCCCTCTTTTAATTATATATCTTAAATATTGGAGAAAATAGATTTCCTCTTTTAATTATATATCTTAAATATTGGAGAAAATCGATTTCCTCTTTTAATTATGTACTTAAATATTGGAGAAAATAGATTTCAAAGTACATGTAGATAGGGAAAAAGAATAATAAACGTAAAGAAAATAAAGAATATAATATAAACCACGGACAAATTAAAACGAAGGAAATTTTTATAAAGACAGGCTAGTGTGATCGATCATTGAGTAAAAAAAAAAAAAAAAATAGCTAGTGTGATCATTGATCAATGAGTCAAATTTGCATCACTGAGAGTTGTTTTCCAGGATCTTGCCTTGACCATGTGGCAGAACTACTTTGTAGCTAATTGTTAATTTCAGTTTTCAAAGGGAGAGCCACTTAATTAATAAACTAAACTTTGATTATTATGAATTCAAACCCCATGTGGAATGCAGGGTGTGTTTTTTTTTTTGGGTGAGAACCTGAGAAACATGGACCAAAATATTGATATTTTAAATACTTTATATTTTAATTTTTTTTTAAATTAATCCTTGGAAGCAGACGAGTCCTTAAAAATTATATCGATATTTTTATAAATTTTAATGTTGATATTTTTGTCGATATTGATATCGATACAACCGAGAAAATCCACCACCAATCTGGACTTGGACGGGAAGGCACCCTCAACATCAGTCAATATTGATACAACAGAGAAAATCACACCACCAATCTGGACTGGAAGGCACCCTCAACGTCAGCTGCAATCAGAGCAGGAATAATAATGTAGTGTTTGAATAATCTACTGCTTTACATAATGCGGGGGTGGTGACTTTTTCAATTTTCCTTATCTCCAACGTGTTTGAATAGTCTACTGCATGATTTCCATGCACCCACAGATTTTGTTTGAACTTCTCTTTTGTTTGTTATTTTTTTTTGTTTCTCTGAGGAAAAAGGACACCGGAGGAAGACCAGAGCTAGTTGTCTAGACATAAATGCTCAAGTAGAGAAGGCCAGCATAATGAGTTTTGTAGGGAAAGGAAATATATATTGCCCTTGTATATATGGTGAATTTTAGTAGAGAAGACCAGAGGTTCATAGTCTTATAGTGACTTTATAGTGACCTTCTAGCCCCTTTTTAGTGATAAATATTGCCCTTATAGTGATGTGTAGTGCTCATATATAGTTACTGTCTTTAAATTATGCAAGTATTATTTAATGATTGGAAAATTCATAATTAAGCTTGCCGAAATTTGGAAAATAAAATTTCCAGAAAATATCTCAATCTTGTTTTGGCATACAATTTTTCATGTAGTTTAGGATGACATAATTATTGAAAACTAAAACATACAATATATATAAACATGATTTATGGAACATACAAATTTTAGGTTTTTTAGAGAGTAGTGTTTTCTCTCAATCTCTTTACTTTTTCTCTTTTGCTCCGAAAAAGAGGTAGGAAATCCAATCCAAATCAAGGAGGACAAAACAAAATCAATAATGCCGCCATGGTGGATCTGCATAGGGCGAAGTGCAAATGGGAGCAAGAAGAGAGAAATGAGGGAGAGAAAAGGGAGAGATGGTAACCGAAAAATGAAATGACGGTGGTGGAGGCTGGCCTGTAACCTTTTGCTAAAGAGAGCTTGTCTTCCCTCCGGTTGGTGTTTCATATCCTCCGGCTAGCTCCTTGTCTAATATTTTTTGGCGATTTTTTGTAAATATTTTAAACTTTAGTTTATATTTAAATTGGTTTTGAGAAGTGATGCATTTTGGAATATGGAAGTCATAAAGAGCATACATAAGATAATTACCCTAAATTTTTTATTTTATTTTTGTTTGAATGATACTAGAAGTATTACGTACGTTATTAGATCACATTATAAACCATAGATTTTAGTTACTAATATATTAATAATGCGGTCCACTATATAATATAATCTACTTATAACCTTGAGTTGTTTAGAAAGTGATTTTTAGTACATTATTGTTGGTTTTGGTTTTCTCGTCATGTATATTCTAATAAACATGCTTATGTGATTTCCTTTACATATATATATTAACCGAAGGAGACGATAGAAACAACTGGAGACAAGTTAAAAACAAGGATCGAGGGTTAATTTGCGTACAAAATTAAGTGGCTTAAAAAAATATTAATTTCAATTTGTTGAAATTTCCAAATAATGAAGTTTCTAGAATAATCCAATAAACATTCCCATTCAAAAGTTTGTAGACATCATATATGGAATGCATCATATTTTATGATGCATCATTCTCATTCAATATATATTGTCGAAATTGTTGAAACTTATGTTTTTTGGGCATCCTACAGGTGGCACTACATGATATTACTATTATAATATATATGACAATTTAAGCTACTAATAAAAAATTAAAAAACTTTATTTTCTTTTGAAAAAAAAAAGAAAAAGTTAGATTCAAAAGAAAATGATGAATTTTATGTTGTCTCAGAATTTAAATTCTATAAAACAAACATATTATGGTCTAAGAGATGGATGATTATGAACATTTAACCTTTCAGTATTATAGAGAGATAGACAATGAAAATAGCATATATTTTTTTTATGTTTTTTCCAATTGTCGTATATGTTGGAGAAATAATTTTATGTACCTAAAACGTTATATGATCGTGTATTCTTCCACGTAATCCTTACATAATATGTAGTTTTAGTTAGGAAAATTGGAATCCCTTAATCTCTGTCTATCATAACCAAAAAATTAAGGTATTTGCTTAATTATTAGGCCTTAATATATAAACACCTTTTGGTGGCATAGCCACTCCATAGTTCCACTCTCAAACAATGAAACAAGCATCCAATTTTGGTGCAATTTTTGTGTTCCTCATCTTCATCTTTTCGCCATCCAACATGAAGATCATGAACTTTCTTCTTCATCTTTTTCTGGGATCAATTTAATTTCGTGGCAAGCTTCTAGGTTTTTAAGTTTATTTTTTTGAACAATGAATTTTCATGGGTATGAATTTTCTGGTAAATCAAGTATTTGGTAAATTCATACCCATCAAACACCAACACTTTATTCTTTCTTAATTCATGAATTTTCTAGAAACACAAACAATAAAGAACATAAACCCAGAATTTTAATTTCTTAATTAATGATTTTTCTCAAAAAATTAATTAATAAGAAAATATAGATTTGAAGGACAAGGAATGATAACCCTAGCGTCTGTTTTCTCTCCTATCGTCTTCTCCCTCATCCCTTCCACTCTTTTCTCTTTTTCTTTTAGGTTTGTAATAAGAGTCCCTTGTGGTGACTGTATGATCTAAGGCATGCTCAAATTTGAGTTCCCCATAATTGTTATTTGACTTTTTACCTTAAATGCACCATGTGCTCGCGTGGATGTTCCACTTTGTACCCTATTTTCATTATTCGTCCAAAATGCACCCTGAAACACACGATTTGTCCCACTCAGGTGCTTTCCGTTCAATCTGTTAAATGGGTATCAAAAAGCAGGGTAAAATTAGAAATTTACCCTGAAAATGGATGAGGGCATCTCCAACTCTCTCGAAGACTCTCTCTAAACCAAGCATTCTAACTATGAGAGCTCTATGCCTTCTGAGGGATGGAGATTTAGTGCTTCCGGTAGTGGGTTTGATCAAGAAAGAAAGGTGGGGTTTGCATCTAATGGTGGAGGTTTTGATCCTTATAATTGGAGGAAGAAGAAGGAGGAGAGTACTACACTACAAAATTTCATCTCTTTCTTTCTCTTTCTCTTCCTTTCTCTCTCTTTACTTCTCTTTAGTTCCCCATCATCGTCCGCAACTAAGAATCTGAAAACCCCTTTAAAGTTTTCAAAAAATAGAAAATCCAAGATCCCACATAAAGAGAGAGCCGCCCCTGAGAGAGAAAGAGAAGAGAGGAGATGGTCGATGGTAGGCGTTGCCAGAGAACGGTCGTTGGAGATGGTCGTTGCACAAAGGAAAATCCCATCTGCCTCCTTCATGTTGTGGGTCCGAAACCTCCGCCGCTTCATCGGATCCGGTGCTAGACTCAGATCTTGTGATGAGAGAGAGATAAAGAGATAGAGAGAGAGAGAGAGAGAGAGAGTGTGTAAGGCCCATTCCCGAATTTAGCCTCGAAATCCACAAAAACCCCTTATCCCGTCTTACAACTTTTTTTCCTCAAAATTTAATACTAGGAATACCCTTTATCCTTAATATATTTAACAACCCTTACAGGGTTCTCGACAGCACCTCTGTACATATTGACCACACCTACATGTCAGACGCAGGATAGCCTACAGGTCATAGCCGAAACCTCGGAATAGTGGTGGTCCAAAAAGTAACACGCTCTGACACCAAATGTCAGTAGGTCAGACACTGCTGAAACCCTACTGGAATAACACAAGGCAACAATTGATCAGCCACTTGTGAACCGTCAATAACTCGTCTCTCTGGGTCACCGCCCACATCAACCCACTGACCCGGATGACGAAAGAACCAAACTTGGTTGAATTGAGTCACACTGACTCCCCCCGAGTCAAACTGACTCGCCTCGAGTCAAACTCGATATCCATGCTCCTCCAGAGTACCCCGAGTGATAACTCGATATCCCTGCTCCTCCAGAGCAATCTTGGACCACAACGATATGGCGGAGAAAGATCCCTCAAACACCAACATTGGAGAACCACTTGACGATCTGGTGGAGACATACCCTCTAACGCCAATCGGAGTACCCTCAATAATGTAGCGGAGAAAAACACCCTCCATGCCAATCATCAGAGAATCCTATGGTATAACCCAATACCTAGAAGTATGCATACCCATGCAATCCCGAAACCCTAGTCCATTCACATCACGAATAAAATACCCAATCATGGACGCCCTAGCCCCAAGGAACTATTGACACATTATTAACCCAACTACCTTGAACTCTCGAGCTTAAAACCTGCTCGATGGTCAACCATTACCATTGGGATTGCCCAACCGGGGCTCTAAATGAACTCCTATGGCCTCAAAACCATCAAAATCTGATTCAAAACGTCCCAAAAACCTAGCCACGAATCGTCGTGACCTCATAATTGGCTCCACGCACCGCCATGCACCCTCGCGCGCGCTTATGCACTTGCTACAGTACTCACGTGCCTGACTCGGTTCAATCCAGCCTAACTCAGCCTGACCCGATCCAACCTGACTTGGTCCACTCAACCCGACCGATCCACTCAACCCGATCGGTCTATTCGACCCGACTGGTCCACTTTACCTGATCGTTCCACTCGACCCGACCGGTCCGCTCAACTTGATATGTCCACTCAACCCGATCGGTCGCCGGTGACTCACCGGAGAAGAAGACTGGACCGTTGTCGCCATCACCGGATTCTAGCCGGAGAAGACGACTGCGCCGCCGCCGTCCTCCTCGTCGGAAACTGGAATTTCTCGCCGAAAATGACCATTTCCGGTGAGCTTCCAACTCCTTCATTTCTTGAATGATTTTCACAATCCACACATGTAAATTCATCTACTTTTTCACCAGGAATCCGAATATGAGGTCAAAATTCCGAGATCGTACCTGGTTTGGTCGGAAAACGACCGAGAAGTTTCGATCCACCTCTCTCCTCCGTCCGTCGTCTACGGCGGTGCTCCCACCTCGATGGTGACACCAAAATGCTCGTGGAGTCACAGGGAAGACCCTCCTGGCCTTGGTTTCGGTCGAGTCGGATCGAAATCCGTCCGATGAGAATGGGGTTTCGGTGTTCGCACGGAGAGGTCGGGTAGGAGAGAGACTGAAATGGACCAATCTCCCGAAGAGAGAGAAAAATATCCAATTTATAGTTCAAACTTTTCCAAAATTACCAAACTACCCCTGAAGCTTCTAGACCCGTAACGATCTCACCGGGCCTCCGTTTTTCGCATGCCACCTGTCTACGAACTCGTGAGTTCAAGACCTACGCAATGACCCAAGAAAAATTCCCAAAAGCATTTCCAGTCAAAAAGTGACTCCCGAACCCGTCCAAAATCGAGGGTAAAATTGTCCAATTCTCAAATTAATTTAATTTATGGTTTGGGTTGTTACAGAGAGAGAGAGAGAGAGAGAGAGAGAGAGAGAGAGAGAGAGAGAGAGAGAGAGAGAGAGAAAGGGAGATGGAGAGGGAGACGATGGTGTTTCTGGGTAGCCATAGAGATTAGAGAGGGAAAGTCCTCCCAAGTCATTACCAAAATAGATACGACACAGCGAAGCAAGAGAAATTCCAAATCTGTTTGTCTCATTCTTTGGAAATCTGTGAGGTACCTGAGTTATGAGGAGATATCCTCTATTTATAATGGAGACCTAGGGGTCTTCGGAGCTTCTGATTGGTTGAAGGAGTTTGCAATTAATAAGTATTCCTGATTAGATAATACTTAGGATTGACTTTTAATAATAAATAATTCACTAGGAAGTTATTTATTAGGAGTAGGAAAATGAGTTCTAATTAATTAAGTAATCCTTTTAGGAAAGGAAGGTTACTCATTAATTGAATCCTACTTGGAAAAGGATCTCAAGGAGATGTCTTTTATTATATGATATAATTCCTATTAATTAATATATTTAGTTGGTAAATATATTTAATTAATACGCAATAATTATATCCCAATAATGATTCCACCAACTGCAGAATTATCATTATATAAATTATGGCCCACGTGGCAGCTCCACAATTTTTGGACGAATTATGCTCCCACAAATGCCCCCACATCCCTTAGGAATTCAGGAGATCCTAAGGGAAGTAACTTTTTGCGATTCCGATAATCCACCGCCTTTTGATGCTTCTATGTAAGAATGCTCAACTGCTCCTACTGAAGAAGGCTTAATTGCTTCTATGGTAGAAGGCTTTGATGCTTTCGTAAAGGTAGGCTTGAATGCTTCGCAAGGCGAAGGTTTTGGTGCTTCCGTAGAGGAAGGCTTGGGTGTTTCGCTGGGCAAAGTCTTTGATGCTTCCGTGAAGGAAGGCTTGAATGCTTCACAAGGAAAATGCTTGAATGCTTCACAAGGCAAAGACTTGATTTGTTGCTTCTACACAGGAAGACTTGAATGCTTCGCAATGCGAAGGCTTGATTTGTTGCTTCCACGCAGGAAGACTTGAATGCTTCGCAATGCGAAAGCTTTGATGCTTCCGTAAAGGAAGGCTTGAATTGCTACGCAGTGCGAAGGCTTTGATGCTTCTGCGGGGAAAAGGCTTGAATGCTCCGCAGGGCGAGGCTTTGATGCTTCTACGGGAGAAGGCTTGGTTTGATGATGGCTCATACCAGGTCACCTGTCGCAACTCGGGAAGCCCACGATATGGTAGTCATGGCAAAGGTGAGGAGCATCGGCGTGGTTCCCACGGGTGGCAAGGTTGCCGCACCCTTCGGGGCGGTGAGGCCGGTTGCCCCCATTCCTACTCCGAGTGCTTCAGATAGCATTCCTCGTACTGATTTTGATAAAATTCAGGGAGAATTGGAAGCCCTTCAGGCACGGTTGGCGGAAAGTAGCTTGAATCTCAAAACATTGTTAATTTGCAGCACAATGCATAGGAATGTTTGGATTTAGCCTTTAAGATTTTGTAAACTTCTCTTTTTTACTTAGAACTAGCTTCTTTTTCAGCAAATGGTTGAGCCTTCGATTTGTGAATTGCCAACTTGTTTGTTGAATCCTTAAATAAAAGAATTCCTAAGGTTTGAAGCAATTCACATTTTTCGTAGCTTCTGGCAGACTTGACGTTTGTGTGGTCATTTGGCTCCTCTAGGCTCAAGTTAAGTCAAAGTCGAGTCATTCCAGCGGGGCTGGAAAGACGAGTCATTCCTAAATCAGTTGGCCTTTCTCAAAAAGGTTGAGAATTGAATTTTTGACCAATTTTTGAAGTTGGTTCATGTGCGCAGCTTTGCAAACTACCCAGTAATTTGTCAATTAATAATTCGTCGCTTGTCGGAATTTATTGATTTTTGTGGGGTTAGAAAGCTAACACCCACAGCTTTCAAACTACATTAAGTCTTCTGGAAAAGGTTAAGAATTGAATTTATGGTGAATTTCGGAAGCGGTAGTGCGTACAAGCGCATGACTTTTGCCCTTCTTCGCCATTTTGCCCATATATAATTCAGTCTTTCTCCAATTTAGCTTTTCTTTATAGTGTTGGAAAGGTAACATCTATACCTTTCCAATGCCATTGGCCTTGTTTGAAAAGGTTGAGAATTGAATTCTCAAGTCAGCTCGCAAGACATGCCTTTGCGCAGGATTACGTTTTTGACCTTGTCTCAATGAAGTGGACATTCCGGATTCGTTACGTCTTGGATTGGGGTGCCGTGGATAGTGTTGAAAAGCTAAGCATTGTAGATTTTCAATTCCACCTTTCCCATTTCGTGGGTATGAGTGTTGAATCCCGAATTCTTCCTTGCATGTGACGTTTTTTGCACAGAAAAATTCTGGCTTGGATGTTTGTCTCAACTTAGATATCCTTGGGATTTTTCTAAGTGTTTGGACTTTAAATTTTGCTTCTTTGAAGAAGGTTTGGGCACTTTGCAAGTGCAAAGGTTTTAGTACTTCTTTTAGAAGGAGGTTTTTAATGCTTCTAAAAAAGAAGGCTTGATTGCTTCTATGGAAGAAGGCTTTGATGCTTCCGTAGAGGAAGGCTTGAGTGCTTCGCAAGGCGAAGGCTTTGGTGCTTCCATAGAGGAAGGCTTTGGTTCTTCCATAGAGGAAAGCTTGGGTGCTTCGCAGGGCGAAGGCTTTGATGCTTCCGTAGAAGAAGGCTTGGGTGCTTCGCATGGCAAAGGCTTTTGATGCTTCCGTAGAGGAAGGCTTGAGTGCTTCGCAAGGCAAAGGCTTTAATGCTTCTATAGAGGAAGGCTTGAGTGCTTGGCAGAGCAAAGGCTTTGATGCTTCCGTAGAGGAAGGCTTGAGTGCTTTGCAGGGTGAAGGTTTTGATGCCTCTATAGAGGAAGGCTTGAGTGCTTGGCAGGGTGAAGACTTTGATGCTCCCGGAGAGGAAGGCTTGAGTGCTTCGCAAGACGAAGGCTTTAATGCTTCTATAGAGGAAGGCTTGAGTGCTTGGCAGGGCGAAGGCTTTGATGCTTCCGTAAAGGAAGGCTTGAGTGCTTTGCAGGATAAAGGTTTTGATGCTTCCGTAGAGGAAGGCTTGAGTGCTTGGCAGGGTGAAGGCTTTGATGCTCCCGTAGAGGAAGGCTTGAGTGCTTGGCAGGGCGAAGGCTTTGATGCTTCCGTAGAGGAAGGCTTGAGTGCTCCGTAGGGCGAAGGCTTTGATGCATCCGTAGAGAAAGGCTTGAGTGCTTTGCATGGCGAAGGCTTTGATGCTTACGTAGAGGAAGACTTGAGTGCATCGCAAGGCAAAGGCTTTGATGCTTCCGAAGAGAAAGGCTTGAGTACTTCGCAGCGGAACGAATGAAGAGGTTGAAGAAGTTCTAAGTTGACGGCGTAGATCTTCCTCTAAGTTTCCGTCGCGTTGGACCCCCTAAATTCGTTGGTCCAACATCTTTCTCACGTCGTCGGCTTGAAGTTGATTTTGACGAGGGAGGGGAGCTCTGCAGCCATGGTAGCGCCGACTTCCCTGCATCGTGCAGTCTGAGGTGGAGCGTGACGAAGCGTATGTCATATCCTCACTGCTTATGTTCGTTGATCCTTCGGAATTACCATTGATTCATCCGTTTGAACGAGTTTGTGTGCTCCGTGAGGTTGCTCGTCGAGAAGAGTTTTGGTGGGGGATTCTAACTTCAAAATGGTCCACAACTCGTCTCCCCAATTGATCGTGAACCAATTGCCTCGAATTGTGGCGATAGTTTTCGTCGGGAGAGTGACTCTCGTTGGTGGAATCGTTAAGGGTGACGCCTCACGACACAGGATGACTTCGGACAGGGTCCTTGCCATGTCTACGAGGGGCATTTCCTTGAGGATTCCGCAAATTGGTATATCTCCCTGCTGTTTACGAAGTACTCCCTTCCCCCAAGTATTCCTACAGAATCTTTGCTTGAATTTGAACTTGGTTGCTGAATCTGGCCACCTGCCGCAACAAACTTGGCGCGCGAGGGTGATCTTTGTGAAGTACGACGAGCGTTGTGGCGAGATTCCCTTGTCGAGCGGCGTGTGGGCTCCCTTCCTTCATGATTATCATGATTTCTGGTGGCATGGAGCTCGTCCAAAATCAATCTTAAATCTTCGGTAGCGTGGTGAGACGCTTCTCCCACGAATCGGCCATCGGTATGTTGAAATTGGGCGTGAACTCTCAGCTCTAGAGTTAGTGCCCCAAATCCAGACATAGCCAAAGATGGATGTCCTTGGGCGTCAAATTCCGCCGATGGTACGCCGTGGGCCCCGTGAAGAACGTCTGCCCAGCAAGTGGGCCGACTGAATTGGATGCTTGTCCAATCACAGCAGCGGCGTGAAGGCGCTCCAGCGGAGTAACGGTGTGATTGGTGGCAACCTGCGTGTCCCCAACTCCTCCGGTGACGACGCGGTGCGGTAAGGTCCCATCGACTCCTTTGGTGACATCATGACACGGTGAGCGGGGCCCGGCTCCTCCTTGGGCTACAAAAAAATTGTTGTGTGGGGGCGGTGTGAGGCTGGGCAACACCGACGAGGCTCCAGCTAGCGGTGGCGCCATGTCCTGTGGCTGGCCCCACTCCTTGGGGTCCGGCGGGTACTCCACGTGGGACATGCGACGACATGTCCCTCTCCACTTGGTCGGCGGCACATCCATCCCCTTGGGAGGGATTCTTCCCGCGGGATCTTGTGGATTGTCTTGTTCTTGCCATTATTCAAGGATTTAATGAATAAAAGAAAAAAAATATATTTTGATGGAAAAGTAAGAACTTTTGGATCGAAGAGCAATCTTTGAGAATTTCTCAGATCGATTCTCAATGAAAGCACCAGCTGTTGATGCAGAAATCGTCCGAATAGAAATTGACCCTCCAATCTCTACACACATAGTAAACACCTAAGGTTAAGGTTGAATCCATAGCTGGGGGGGTTCAACCAAGAACGCTCTGATGCTTAAGTCAGCTCAATCTAGAGAGAAAACTGAAAAACAATTATGAGGAATAATTGTGAGGTACCTGAGTTGTGAGGAGATGTCCTCTATTTATAGTGGAGACTTGGGGGTCTTCGGAGCTTCTGAATGATTGAAGGAGTTTGCAATCAATAAGTATTCATGATTAGGTAATACTTAGGATTGGCTTAATAATAAATAATTCGCTACGAAGTTATTTATTAGGAGTAGAAAAATGAGTTCTAATTAATTAAGTAATCTTTTTAGGAAATGAAGTTTACTCATTAATTGAATCCTACCTGGAAAAGGATCTCAAGGAGATGTCTTTTATTATATGATATAATTCTTATTAATTAATATATTTATCTGGTAAATATATTTAATTAATACGCAGTAATTATATCCCAATAATAATTCCACCAAGGGCAGAATTGTGATTATATAAATTATGACCCACGTGGTAGGTCTACAAATTTTGGACAAATTATGCTCCCACATTGGTTTACATTATCAATTTCTTGTCTATTTATTTGTTTTGTTTCATTTACGAACCCAATTGGATGTTACATTCCCTTTTGTTGAAGAAATACTGAGGCACAAATTCAAAGTTTAAAAAAAATGGTGTTTCTAGGTTTTTTGTGCTTGGTTTAGAGAGAGATGGAGATGCCCTCTTCCATTTTCAGGGTAAAATTGAAATTTTACCCTGCTTTTTGCGCCCACCTAACAGATTGAATGGAAAAACACTTGAGTGGGACGAGTCGTGTGTTTCAGGGTGCATTTTGAACGAATAATGAGAATATGGTGCAAAGTGGAATATTCACACGAGTACATGATGCATTTAAGGTAAAACGCCTTGTTATTTTACCATTTTTTCAATCCATCCTCTTACCGAAAATCTTTTTTTAATTTTTTTTCCCTAAATCTTGTTATCCATTGTTGTTGGAGGAGTTTGCTGTAATATCTCCCATTGGTTTTGATCACAGTAGTTGGATTAGGAATTTTGGTCCTTTATTCGATTTTATGTGCAACTGGTTCGCATGAGATCAAAGCTTCCTCATGTCCGCCATGCTCAACAAGTTCTTAAAGACTAGATGTGATAGGGTGGACGACGGTGACTATTTCTTTTAGTGGAGGTAGCTTATGGTTTAGGGTTATCGATACTATTAGGATTTTGAGTAGTTTTACGCTAACATATCTCCTAAACACATGTTGGAAAAATTTGACACAATTGCCCTTAACCTAAACGGCGTTACAAACGGTATTAGTGAAATGGTGCAACAGTTTTGACAATGTAATTGTTTAGGGAGCTAAGTGAAACAAATTGCAATTCTTTGTGCATTTTGAGACTAAGTGGCGTGTTCTGAGTGCATTTTAAGTAATAAGGCTTAATTAATTGAGGGTTGATTTTTGGAGTAGGTGGCTTAATTAATTAAATTTTTGTTAGAAGAGATCTTTTATTCAAAAGATCTTAAGAATACACATAATCCAAATGAGAATGTCAAGAACAATAGCAAAAATCTTAAAAAGATACGCATCCTAAATAAATCCAAGGTTAAAAAAAAAACAAAAACAAAAACAGAACAAAAAAAGGCAACTACTAATTTCGTACAAGCTTCAACCATCAGCGCTGAAAACTTCATCAGCAACAACGAAGAAAGAGGAGTGGTCCTGTGAAACAGTTTGAAAATGCATTATTAGTACTGGTCCTGTGAAATTGGTGGGTTATTTAATTGAGGATTGATTTTTGTTGGATAAAATAGACAACACAAATTTGAAGCATATTCTATTCAGTTTAACCTTGTAAATGCACAAATCGAATAAATAGTATAGCAAATAAGCAAGGGTCGAATCCCACAAGGACTTGTCTTAAATGTGTTCCACTTTATTTCTTAGATTGATTAATTAACTCATAAATTTAACAAACAAATAAAAATAGAAAATAAAAATAAAATAACATAACTAAAAATAAGGAAAATTTGTGCAATAGTCCCTGAACTTTACCATAATGTTAGAAATCGTCTATAAACTTCAATATTAATTTTTTCTGTCCCCAAATCGTCTAAAAATTAAGGGCAAAATCGTCCATTCATGTTAAATGCTTTTTCTAAGTTTAATAAAAAGGAAAAATTGGAGCAATAGTCCATGAACTTTACCATAATGTTAGAAATCGTCCCTAAACTTCAATATTAGTTTTTTCCGTCCCTAAACTTTACCATAATAGTTTATTTAGTCCCTCTGTAAAAATTTTAAACGGAATCCGCTAAAAATTAAGGGCAAAATCCGTTAAAAAGTCGAGAACACAAACGAGGAGTTTTTCCCGCCTCCTTCGCTGTTGCTACGCCGCATCAAATCTCTAATGCTCCACTGCCACAACAAACCTCAACCGTCGTCGTCACTAACTAAAAAAAAACATTCAATTAGCCTAACATCAAGCTCACAACAAGGCAATTCTAACATTATTGAAAACCAATCCAACGATTACCCAGGGTGGTCGAAAATCGACCGGGAAGCTTCAGCTCCGTCGAGATTCATCTCCTGGATTCTCATGCCTTGACGCTCCTCGACGGCAATGGTTTACAGGTTTGGCTTTGTCTCATCAAGGGGAAGATATTGGTCGTCGTCTGAATGCATGAGCTGTACGAAGTCGACGCCTCTGGAGGTGATCGGTCGATTCTACTTTTGGTGGTCTTCGACCTTGCTCAAGTCAGAGAAAGAGAGAAAAGTAATTGAGGAAGGCAGAGAGAGTGTGAGGGTAATCGAGAGAGTTCACTAGTGTTGGTGGCTTGCTTGCTTCGAGAAGGTGGCATTGGTCGGTCTTGGCTTGTGGCTCTGTTCTTGGGAGATTGCTCGCGTGAGGGAGATGACAGAGAGGAGAGTCCGCGTGAGAAGGGAGAAGAAGGAGGTGAGGGACTAAGATGACTGGACGATTTTGCCCTTAATTTTTAACGAATTCAATTCGAATTTTGGACAGATTGACTAAATCAACTATTATGGTAAAGTTCAGGGACAGAAAAAACTAATATTGAAGTTTATAGACGATTTCTAACATTATGTTAAAGTTCAGGGACTATTGCTCCAATTTTTCCTTTTTATTAAACTTAAAAAAAGCATTTAACATGAATGGATGATTTTGCCCTTAATTTTTAACAGATTCCCTTTGAAATTTTGACGGATGGACTAAATCAACTATTATGGTAAAATTCAGGGACGGAAAAAACTAATATTGAAGTTTAGGGACGATTTCTAACATTATGGTAAAGTTCAGGGACTATTGCTCCAATTTTTCCTAAAATTAAAACAAATTAAAGAACCGAAAATAAAACAATTAAGAAAAATAATAGGTTAAGGCACTCAATCCACCACTAAACACAATTACTTCCTAACATGATTTTTTAGATTCAAATCTTATGAATGTTCCTTACTAAGATGCCCATGCAACAGACCTTGGCCCAGTACAATTACACATGAATCTTCTTCTTACTTTGTATGCAAGATGTATGGCATCTACACTCTAACTTTCTATCCACTTATGTAACCTAGCATGGCATCTACTCAAGTTAATATAGAGTGAATCCATTAAGTGCTAAAGAAGATATAGGTCATCACACTAAACCTAGAACATGACATCTATCATAGGCTGTCATGAATTCAGATTACAAGATTGTTTCTTAACTCAACCCCTCGATGCTAAGTGAATTACAAGATGATAAAGGCAGTCAACCAAGCAATTCCATCAATAACTTATGCAAATAAGGTGATCAATTTCATAAACATAAAAGAATATCAAGTAAAAGTAGTCATCTAAATTTATCAAGAGGCAAAGGCAGCAACCCCAATCATAGATGGGGGCCTTTGGTTTGGCTTTGGAGGATTGTCAACTAAGCTTAGTTAGCTTCAAAGGTCGGAAGCTCAGTTGGTCGAATCGGTGGCTTGGGAATGGTTCAGTTAGTGTCAGATTGGACCTCGGTAGTCTCACAACATAACAACTCTTGGGCCTTTGACCACTTGCCGGTATTAATTAAACTTACTTCTCAACTGTTTGTAAGACGGCACAAACGCTTCTTTTTCGAAGAGATGTGGACGGGTAGGGAAGAATGCTCTGAGGTGATTGAGCTTGGGTGGAATGCCCGGGATGGTCCAATAACGGTCAAAATGAAGGAGTGTAGTTAGAAACTTCAAAAGTGGAGCTGGGAGTCGTTGGGGTCCTTACCTGGGCAGATCAGGAAATTACAGGACCATATTGATATGGTGAGGGACACGGAGTCTACAGAAGATGACCTGAGGATTCAGAGGAAATTAACTGCGGACCTGGATTCTCTCCTCGCACAGGAAGAATTGTTATGGCGCTAATGTTCTCGGATGTCTTGGCTAAGTTTGGGTGATCGTAATACTAAAGGTTTCCATGCCTTTGCAAGGCAAAGGGGATAGAGAAATGCGGTTAAGGGGATTTTTGATGGGGACCAACGTTGGCAGACCACAGATGAAGCGATTGGAGGGGTCTTTCAGGCATATTTCTCGGAATTATTCTCTTCTTCTGGTCAGGACGATTTGTTAAGGATTTTGGAGGCTGTTTCAAAGAGAGTCACGGATAGTCTGTTTGGTGCCTTGAACCGGCCCTTTAATAGAGCAGAGATTGAACAGGTGGTATTCCAAATGTATCCAACTAAAGCCCCGGAAGTCGATGGGCTTCCGGTTATTTTTTTCCAGAAATACTGGGGCACCGTGGGTGATGATATTGTGCAGTTTTGCTTGGTGGTTTTGAACGACGGAAGAAGCGTTAAAGAGGTGAATCATACCATTTTCACATTGATTCCAAAAGTTGATCACCTAACGAAGGTAACCGAGTACTGGCCTATCAGTTTATTTAGAGTGGTTTATAAGTTTATCTCTAAAGCTATGGTCAATCGTTTGAAGCCCATAATCTCAGGTATCCTTTCTGAATTTCAAAGTGCTTTAGTTCCTTCTCGGTTGATTACAGACAATATTATTGCAGCATTTGAAAGGATCCATGCAATTAGGAGATGGGGGAATACTGATTTGAAGAAAATGATTTTAAAATTAGATATGTCTAAGGCTTATGACATGGTTGAATGGCCTTTATTTGGAGGCAATGATGGGAAAAATTGGGTTTCCGGAGAGGTGGATAGCACTGATAATGGATTGCATCGCCACGGTTACTTATGCTATGAATGTGAGGGGGAAGCCAACCGGGTTTATTCAGTCGGGCGGGGGATTGCGCAGAGGGGATCCTTTGTCTCTTTATTTTTTCTTAATTTGTGCCGAAGCCTTATCAGCGCTCTTAACTCTAGGCCAACAGGAAAAGGTTATTCACGGCATCTCAGTGGCCCCCAGGGCGCCAAATATTTCTCATTTGTTTTTTGCCGATGACAGTTTACTTTTTTGCCATGCCCATCTTGCTGAATGCCAGAAACTAATGGAGATCCTGAAAGTGTATGAAGTGGCCTCAGGCCAGGTTATTAATTTTGAGAAAAGCACTGTAGCTTTTAGTCCCCACATTGATCCCATGATGACAAGGTTGATATCGGAATTGATGGGAGTCTGGGTAGTTGAATTCCATGAGAACTATCTTGGGCTCCCCACAATAACGCTGCAGAGTAAGCATAAGATGTTTAGCAGAGTTAAGGAAGCAGTTCGAAGTCGGTTACCTGAATGGATATCAAAGATGCTGTCAGCAGCCGGGAAAGAGGTGCTAGTTAAAGCTGTGGCTCAGACTCTTCCTACTTATGCCATGAATTGTTGTCTATGATTGCCAGATACTGGTGGAGCAAGTCCAGGAAGAAGAACATTCATTGGTTGAATTGGAAAGCTTTATGTAGGCCAAAACAATTGGAAGGATTGGGTTTCAAAGACTTTGAGGCTTTTAATAAAGCGATGGTGGCTAAACAGGCCTGGCGGATTCTTGAAAAACCTGATTCTTTAGTCACTCAGATGCTTCAAGCAAGGTATTTTCCACACAGTCATTTTCTTAAAGCTGAGGTGGGGTCTAATCCCTCAATGGTGTGGAAGGCGATCATGTGGGGTAGGGAAGTACTTGAGGCTGGGCTAATTTGCAGAATTGGGAATGGGGAAGATGTTCGGGTTTTCCATGATCATTGGATTCCAAAACCCACGACGTTCAGGCCGATCCTCAATAAGCTCCTACCATTGGAGACAAAGGTGGCGGCCCTGATTACTAGTGAAGGTATTTGGAACTTAGACTTACTATATGCTAGTTTCTGTGATGATGATGTGCAGGCTATATGTTCGATTCCTCTTTGTCTACAACGCAATTGGAGGGATGGATTATATTGATTTTTTGCCAAAAACTGGCGGTTTACGGTCAAATCTGGCTATTATTTAGCTCTAGCTCAGCTGGACAAAGCTATAATGGAGGGGCAAGGGAGTTCCAACCCCACTCGGCTGTGCATCTTTTGGAAGAAATTGTTGAAGCTCAATGTGGCCTGCAAGGTGAAATTGTTCCTCTGGAAGGCTTGTAAAGAGATACTGCCTACTGCCTTGAATTTAGTCAAAAAGAAAGTTTTGCAGAGCATGACTTGTCTGCAGTGTGGGAGGGAGGTTGAGGATAGCTATCATGCGATATGGGCTTGTCGGCAAAGTCAGAAGATGTGGAGGCTTACAGCGTTCTCATTAGACCTGTTCTCTAAGGTAGGCTTATGTTTGGGATTAATTGAAACAGCGTTGGAGGTTTTAGATGCTGATTATGTGGAGCGCTTTGTGTGCTGTGTGGCAGATTTGGAATATTCGCAATAACAGATTGCATGGCAAGAAGGTGCTGGAGGCTACAGAGGCGGTGGAAGCTGCCTTTTCTGCTTGGTCTGAATTCGCTGCTGCGAATGCTAGCTCCAATCGGATCCAACCGCAGAGTGTGCTTCGCTGGGCAAAACCCCTCCCGCCGGATTTGAAGCTGAACACAGATGGGACTGTAAGTGGGAGGGGCCTAGGGAGAGGACTGGGAGGGGTCATCAGGGACCACAACAGTACCATGGTGGCTGCTTTCGCTGGTGCAGGGTCCCCGGGCTTGACTGTGACAGCGACAGAGGTTGATGCGCTGAGCAGGTTTTAAGCTGATCCATGAGTTGGGCTTGGAAGTTAATAAGCTGGAAACTGATTCTCAAGAGATTATTGCTTTGATTAATGGAAGGCAGAAGGATTGGTCGGCGGTGGGAACAATGGCAAGGGATACGTATCCCTACTTCGAACCTCTCGTACACACCAAGGCAGGCGAATTCAGTGGCACACAAGCTTGCTCAGGAAGGCCTCCGTAGTACTAGCTTCCAGCTATGCCAGCCGCCAGCTTCTCCATGGCTTTCTTTCATTTTAGAGAGAGATATTGAATAGTTTACTGTTGTTTTGTTGGGGTTGGACATTATTTTTCCTCATCGGATTTCTTCGGATTAACTTGGTTTTATTGTGAGGTTTTAATGAGGCCCATTTGTTTATTGAACCCCAGGGTGTAAACTGTCTGTTTGTACTCCATATTGAATGAATCCATTCTAATTTGATAAAAAAACAAATTACAATGAAAAGGTTTCCTAAACATATAAGAAAACTAATTAAAACCTTTCCTAAATATAAAAGGACAAAAAATAATATTTCATATCCAAATAGGCATGAAATTAATCCCCTTGAAACATGGAGAATGAGTGTGAACACAAGCTATCAAGGGCATCATAGCTGGCCCGCGGGTTGTCTAGCGGGCTTCCTGCGGGATTCGCGTGGTCTTGAAGTAATATTTAGAATATTCTTGAAATGATCTTGGAATGATCTCTGACCCGCGAGATGGACCGCCAGATGACCTTGGGGTAATTGGGATGATTTTGAAGTTATATTGAAGTTGACCGCTAGCTCGTGGGACCGTAGCGAGGTTCTTGGTGCTTGATTTGATTATTTAATAACTTCTTCATTTCAACGCCAAATTGAGTAATTCTTAGAATTCAATTATCTTTTTGACTCGGCACATGTTTGAAGTGAAGTGAAGGCAATTTTTGACTCGGCAATTTTTTATCTTAGTTATTGATTATTGTGAGGATCTTGGTTGAATTGAAGTGAAGGCCTCTAAACCAAGAGGGCGGGTTTGCAGATTTTTCTCAGTTTTCTGGGCTCAATTTTCTCTTTTGGATTTGAGAGAGAGAGAGAGGGGAACTATGGAGTGGCTGTTTAGGACCAAATAGCAAATATGTGCTAGCTTAGGGTAATGGTGGTATGAGATTAACGAAATGGGGTATGTCTGAATAAGATTAGTGAGAGTGGGGTGTTTTGGCCAATATTCCTTTTTTCTAATTATTATACTCAATTAAGAAATTATATTGCCCAACTATGTTAAAACACGTAAAATAAAAATATGTGCATAGAATATTTAAGTATTTTTCATTTGATAGATTATAGGAGAAGGATTTTAACGAATATTTATCTGATAATTTTCTGATCAAATACTTCCTGGTATGCATGATAAAAGTTTTATTAATTTTGTCATTTAGAATTTGAAATTGAAAGGGAGAAAAGAGACAGATGTGAGAATACAAGCTTAATTTTGAGAATCTTGGAAGCCAACCATTTTGATTAAACTAATGTTTATTATTATTATTGAATTCCATGGACCAGAATTGATTAACTCTTTCATAAAGGGGTTTCCATGGTTTGGCCCTTAAAGCATCTTACACACCTACCCACTCGCTCGCGAGCACTCCATGACACAAACTCCCAAAACTCCCAACCTAATTTTAGTTGAACATGATGAGATTCCACGCTGTGTTTGTGTTTTGGCCTTTCTTCAGATATCCTTAACAATAATTATTCTTTTTTTATTGTTAAATGATGAAATTTTTTAATCTAATAATATATTAGATTCATTTTTATTTTTATCAGCATTTATGTAATACTTTATTCTTACATTAAAATATAATTTTATCTATTGAAAAGTTGAATTTATAACATATAAAAAAAAAAGTAATACTTGCATCTCACATCTGCATGTATTTTCTCATGTTATTATTTTGATTTATCGAATCATCATTATACGTAAATCATAATCGGAACTATTCAATTCATAAATCATCATTTTAATATGCAAAAAATCAACAAAATTGAAGATCGTTTATTCATTTATATGTATCAAACAAACCAATATATTGGTAATAATTAAGATTCTCGATCATGGTGAACCGTCTATGTAGTTTATATAAGAATAGCTAAATGATTTTCGATTTAGTTGATTTTTATATAAATGATATTGAAATTAATGATAATATACGAAATGAACGATTTCGATTATAATATATGTATCATGATTATTTTTTTCTAGAAATGTTTACATCAGCTGCTAAAATATTAAACAACCAAAAAGGCTCCAGGTCATTCCAACGATGGATACCAACACAGCGTCCAACATAGGCTACAATTTCATGAGCAGCTTTGTTGGATGTCCTAGGGATAAAACTCAGTTTAACCCATTCAAAACATCATCTCGGGATTGAAATATCATGAATGATCCCATCAAAACTCCTATCTATCGGTTGCCCACATAGAATGAACGACACCAGCAATTTAGAATCCTACTCAAATGCATTAGGATTATTCAATAAATCAAAAAAGTAGTACCAATTAATGTGTGTTGCAAATATTATCTTTATAAAAATAACATACAAATGCAAATATGTTGTAATTATTAAGTTACCCAAGGTGGGCAGGATTATATTCTTGTTCTTTGTTTTTGTTAAACAAAAAGATTTATTACAGACCTGCAAAGCAGGATCCCAGAATTTGTTCTATAGGACGTACCTCTGTATCCTTGAGATTATATTCTTTTTCTTAGCTGGCTTGTTTTCATTAATTAATGGTCGGTTACAAAACCATGGACTACTCAATTTTTATTTACTAAAAAAAACATGGACTACAATTATTGACCTTAAGAAACACGGGGTCTTAGTCAATAATTGTACCGACCGCATCCAACCCTACGGCAATGCCATAGTACATTTCTAAATTTCACATCAGTTAGACGGCATGGCTTTTCTTAACAGAATTTTTTTATGTATATTTATTATTTATTTATTTTTGTGTATATCAATTGTATTCTTTTTTTCATATTTTGTTATTCTACTTTGTTATATGGAAGATTTTATATTCGATTCTTATAAAAAATAATATCGATATCTAATAAATATATAATAGTCCACGCTCAATATTATTGTATTAAAAAAAAAACCAAGTCAATGCTATGGTATATTTGTAATTTCACATCAATTAAAACGTGTGGCTTTTTTCTTTTGTTATCAGAATTTTTACCTGTATTTAATTGTACCTTCTAGCTGGTGTGTCGATCAGGCAAAGAACACTACCCTCACGCCAATGCAATAGTGCATACCCTTAATAAATGAAAAATTACCTTCAACAACCCTTTTTCAAAATAGAGCTTTCACATGTACTTTTGTAATTAGGTCACATTCATCTCAACATCTAGCTAGTTAACTACCAACAAATATTATAATACAATAACTTATTCGCATATTTATCGTAATAATAGAGGATGTCAAATATAATATAATATTTAAATTATAAGGCAAAAATAATTTTATATAACATTTTTAGTTTTAATAAAAGATTTTTGTTGATACAACTCTGTTAATATAGGATTTATAAAACAATATAAAAAAGAGATTATATTATATAAGTTATAGAAATGCGAGGAAATATATTCCTAAACTGTAAAACTAAGTGGGTAATTTTTATAATATTGTTCTATGACCAGAAAAAGGGCAACTTGGTCAGCGTTGGCTAACTTCTTATACAACGAAATTCCACCACCGTTATATGATCTATATCAGGGGCAAATGTCAAAATAGAAAGACTTACTTCTCCAGACATTTCTCCACGTGGATAATTAGGCCCTCCCATCTGGGCCTATAAATATCAACTCATTTTGCACAATACCTCTCACAACACCATACCTTAAATTCTCTCTCTCTCTCTCTCTCTCTCTCTATACCACTTGAATACCAAATGGCGCCTACTGTGACTCCATTGGAGGGATCTAACGACCAGGAACCCAAAGTAGCAAGCATCAAAACACTTTCTGAATCAGATGTTCTCACTTCTGTAACTTCTGAATACACCTACACCAGAAATCCCAATGATCAAGGTGATGCAAACGACCCTGAACATTCAATCCCGATCATCGATTTCGCCCTTCTCACCTTCGGCTCTCCCGATCAACGCCAAAAAGTGATCCAAGAACTAGGAAGAGCTTGCGAGGAATGGGGTTTCTTTCAGGTATACATATTAATGTTCTTTTATCAAACTTACGTTTTCATATATAAAACTCATTAAAATAAACATATTTATGTTGTGTTTGATTATTAGGTTATCAACCATGGTGTACCGGTGAGCTTGATGAAAGACATGATCGATGCGTGCCAAAGGTTTTTTGATCTGCCGGAGGAGGAGAAGAAGGAGTTCCAAACAAGGAACCTATTGGACCCAATCAAGTGTGGCACAAGCTTCAATGTGGCAATTGAAAAAGTTCGTCTATGGAGGGACTACCTCAAGGTCATAGCTCACCCTCAATTCAACTCACTCTACAAACCTGCTGGATATAGTGAGGTTTCATTTGAGTTCAGCAAAAGAACTCGTGAAGTGGCAACCCAAATATTGAATGGAATATCAGAGAGCTTGGGATTGGAGCCTGAGTACATAGCAAAGGCCATGAACTGGGATCGCGGCTGTCAAATTCTTGCCGCGAATTACTACCCAGCTTGCCCCCAGCCTGACCTAGCAATCGGTATTCCCCCGCATACCGATCACGGGCTGGTGACGCTCCTTATTCAGAATGATATGAGTGGTCTTGAAGTCAAGCACAATGACAAATGGGTGTTGGTCAATGCTGCTCCTGGAGCTTTTATTGTTAACATTGGTGACCAAATGCAGGTACCAAAATAAATACTTTAATCTAAGAATGAATTAAGAATCTTAATAATTTAAAAATTAAAATCTAATTCTTTGTTTATTATGCATAGTATTATTGCTGATTAAGTTAATTTATTTGTGACAGATTCTAACCAACGACAAGTATAAGAGCATATGGCATCGGGCAACTGTGAACAACCAAGCTACAAGGATATCGATCGCCGTACCGCACGGACCGGCACTGGACACTCCGGCTTTGCCGATCCCAGAATTGTTGGAAAAGGAAGGACAAAAAGCAAAATACATCGGAATGTCATATAAGGAGTTCATGGAACTTCAGGCAAGTCCGGCTGCGTACATGATGCCGTGCTTAGATCACCTGCGGGTGAAGGATAACGGAATTAATCTACCAGCTTAGTCATATGATTCATATCAGCATGGCTTGGTAGTTCGCAATTAAGTTGGGAGTCCTCGATCTTATTTGTGTTTGTCAGTGAAATAAGAGCTTTGTTGCTCTCCTTGTATATTTGCAGCGGAGCCTTGTTGTTACCCTATTTTTCTTTTGTGGGTCGATCTTTTGTGCTTGTTTAGATTCTAAATTCATCATACTTCTCTTGCCTTGGCGTAAATGTTCCTACCTAATGTGTCTTTAATTCAGTGAGAGATTCTCGTCACATATGTATTGGATACATATACATGCCATATTAAGCGACATTTGAATTTTTATTTGTATATGTACGATCATAATATATATAGTATTTTATGTCTCTATTTAACTTCTTTCAAAATGCATACACAATTTCGATCTTGTCATAGACGACAATAGAAATAATTGATCCATCACAACTAATTCACAACAAAACTCAAAGAGGCTAAAGGTGTTTTCATACTCGTTTTTAGTCGCTAGTAACGGCCAACATGTCTTGAACTCCATCTTTGTCAATTGACTACTAATGAATCAAGAATCACTAGAATAACCACGCTTTTTAGTGCAACCCGGAGTACAATTTAAAAATTTATCAATAAGGATCGAACCCAAAATGAGTCGGGAGTAAATTGGTAGGGTTGATGTGGCTTATTTTTGCTGAAATATATCTGCATATATTAATATTTGTGGCATACTATTGGAATTTGGAATGCACATGCACCTTCAGGTATATATTAATATATTAGATATGCATAGTTTTGGGGGATTTCATTGAATCTAGACTATTCAAAATTGCACTCCTCTCCTGATCGTCCGCATGCTTTTGCGTGATGAATATTTTTTTTTTATGAGTTGTCCAACTTTCATGCTGATTCATTGGCGATAATTGCCTTTTAAGACTTGTAAATACAAGTTTAGGATTTTATTTTCTTCTACCTGCAAACCACCATGTTATGCTTTGACACTTTGAAGTAGCTCCCCACCTAAGGGAGATAGCGACGCTCATTTCGGAGGCATCACCCCCGCTACGCGAGAATTTTTATATTAATTTACTTCTACCTTATAGTTTAACGAAATTTGATCAAAAATGATATTTCTGAATATCAACACATAATGGTACAATCATATTATCAAAAGTCAATCATAACAGTAATATTCAAGAGTGAATACGGCAATACTAATATAGATAAAAACTGTACAAATAACTAAAAAACACACATCATTAAAATTATACAAAATTACAAACTAAACTCACAAAACCCACAAAACCCAAAACAACCAAAACCCTATCAACACCTATAACTCTAAATAAACTACCTCCAATAAAAGAAACAGTCACCGTCGTCAAAACCCACATCACATCCAATCTTAAAAAACCTGTAGAGCAAGGGTGGATTTGAAAAAAGGTTGATCTTCAACGATCAAATTGCGCATAAATGCGAATAAGGGACAAAATAATCAATCTAATTACCGTGACAAAAAAAAATGAAGATATTGCGGCAAACTCCCCCAACAACAAGGTAGAACAAAATTTAGAGGAAAAAAGAAAAGAATTTTTAATTGAAGATTTTGTGTAAGGGGACGTTGAAAAAAAAGCAAAATAATAGTGACGGGAAGCTCAAATCTGAGCATGGCTCAGACCGGATAGTCATCACAAGGGACTCTTATTATAAACCCAAAAGGAAAAGAGATACGGTAGAGCGGAAAAGGGAAGGTGTGCCTTTTCTTTGGGATTCAGAGAAGAGAAAACATAGATTAGGATTTTTGGCTTTTCTATTAGTTTTTTCGAAATTTGTTTTATTTTAATACTCATATTCTTTTATTTATAAATAAACATCTCTTAGCATCCAAGAATTTGTTTTTCTATATGAAAAATTTTAACTTACAATCAATAATATATGCGTGTGCACCAATTTACTTCTAGCCAATTATTTATCAGGCCCTTATTTGATAAAACTCATTTAAAAAAAACTATAGCGTATCATTTCTTTTTAAAAAGTCTATGGTTCAATTCATGTACCATACTACCCACTTCAAATAAAAAAAAATTCATATGTGTCACCATACAACTATAGATAATAGTTGCAATTCCAAAAGTCGACAGACAGTTACAGCTCCACCAATAGCCGAACAATTGTAGACCCTCCGGCCACCAGTCATCGAACAGTTGTAGTTCCTCCGACACCTGAATCTGGTGACGGAAACAATTGCAGTTTTTTGGCCAACAGTAGCCAGAATTCGAAACAGTTGTAGTGTTACGACCCGGGTACGACAAAGAGACATAAATCATGGGAACTTCTCCGGCAACTTAACTCCTCTTTGTCCCTACCTTGGCTTTGTATAAGGGACTTCAATAAGATACTTCAGCAGTCAGAGTATGATGTTTCCTTATCATTCACTCTCTCACTGGGACTTCTCAACGTCCGACCATGCGCTGCTATTAGCAAAGTGGGTAAAAGAGAGAGTGCGGCTAAAGTAGAAAAAATAGCGGTTTAGATTTGAGAATCATTGGGTGGGCAGCAAGGGATGCCGTGAGGCATTGGAGAATAGTTGGCGCATAAATCAAGAAGGAGGCTATATGGATGGTGTGATAAATTGCATCAGACATTCTCGCATGTCACTGAACAACTGGGCTCAGCAGAACCACCGTACGCTGCCAAAGGAAATTCTTCGAGTGCAGGCCCAGCTACAATCGGTGCTCGACACTCCATTTATGACGGACTCAATTGCAGTACGCAACCTGCTATCTAACCAGTTAAATGACTTGTTACATCAAGAGGAGGTTTATTGGAATCAAAGAGGCATGGAAGATTGGCTGAAACACGTAGATAGAAATACACAATTCTTCCACTAAAGAGCGCCGGAACGTAGAAGAAAGAGCTCATATTGAGAGGATTATTTGCAGCAACGTTGATTGGTGTGAGGATGATAAACATATCGAGGCAATTGTGGTGGATTACTTTAATGAATTATTTACTGGACAAGGCTCTCGATCTATGGAGGTGGTTTTGGAAGCTATAGAGCCCAAGGTGACAGAGGAGATGAACATGAATTTGTTGGAGCCATTCATAGATGATGAAATTAGACATGCTTTGTTCCATATGCATTCTTCCAAAGCACCTGGCCCAGATGGCATGACACCAATGATCTTTCAGAAATGTTGGGATTTGATTGGGGGCGATGTATATATGCAATGGCGTCCGTGAGGTGTTCCAGTCACGACATATGGCCCATGGACTTTACTTTACTCATGTAACGTTGATACCAAAGGACAAAAATTCGACCACCTTGGTACATGTAATCATTTGCTCCAAAACTCTATCTAATCATTTGAAGAAGATTTTGGTACAGGTAATTTCTCCCACTCAAAGTGCTTTCATTCTCGATAGACGTATTTCAGATAACAGTTTGACTGCAACTGAATTATCTCACTATATGTATAAAAAGTGAACTGGATGAGATGGTGTCATGGCTCTTAAGCTAGATATGAGTAAGGTGTATGACAGGGTGGAGTGGAATTTGATCGAAGGGATTATGCGTAAACTGAGGTTTTTAGAGCACTGGATTGAGCTGATTATGATGTGTGTGACTTCTATTACATATTCATTTAATTTAAATGGTGATACTGTTGGCTTTGTCCCTCCAACCAGAGGTATTTGGCAGGGAGACCCATTCTCCCCTTATTTGTTTGTAATATGTGCAAAGGGCTTTTCAGCTTTGCTTGATAGGTGGGAATCTCTGGGTAATATTCATAGGTTGTCAATTGCTCCTGGAGCCCCCAAAGTGCATCATCTTCTATTCACCGATGATAGTCTTTTGTTCGCAAAAGGAACCCTAGAGGAATGTAAGGTAGTGAGACAAGTTATACGATACTATGATGAGGCTTCAGGTCAAACAATAAATTTACAAAAGTCTAGTGTGGCGTTCAGCAACAATATCACGAGATATGACCAAGAATTGTTGGCCAACTGCTTGGGCATGGGTCGGGTGGAGTACCATGACAAGTACTTAGGGTTGCGACTATTTATAGGTCCCTCCAAAACTGATACCTTTGCTTTTGTGAAGGAGAGATCGTCTAAAAGGTTAAATAACTAGAAAGGAAAATTGTTTAGTGGCACTGGAAAAGAGGTTCTAATTAAATCTATCGCCCATGCCATATAATTAGAAAAGGCTTTAGATGGTAGGTGGGCTTTGGGGATTCTATAGCATGGCCCAACCTCCCTTTTGTTGTGTCACTGAGACTAGAAGCATGGGGTATTCAGAGCAAAGTAAGTTTGCTTATGTCAACCAATGGCAGAAACTAGGATGAGGTTACAATTCGGGAACTATTTCTTCCGAAAGAGGCTGGGATTATTCTTGGTATCCCCTGAGTTTTCATAGACCGGTGGATCGCTTAGTTTGGTAAGGAAAAATATCAGGTTTATTTTTGGTGAAGAGTGCCTACAAGTATGCACTAGCCCAATTAGATGCTGAATCTAACGTAGCAGGGAACTTTGGGTTGAGGAATGAAGAGCATGTATTATGGAAGAAAAATTGGGGAGCTTGTGTTCCTAACAAGGTGAAAGTATTCAATTGGAGAGCTTGCAAAAAACATTCTTCCCACGAAAACAAATCTGCAAAGACGGCGAGTTCCAATTGAGAATAGCTGCAACTTATGTGCTAGTGAGCTTGAAACTGACCTGTATGTGCTAAGGGATTGCTCGGCGGCTGGGGGAATGTGGATGGCTAGTTCCCTGGGTTTCCTTGTTTGTGCATTCAAGGAAGCCTCCATGGCTGATTGGTTTAAGGTTGTTGATGCTCATCTGAATAGGTACCAATTTGAATTATTTGTGATGATTTTATGGAGTTACTGGCAGGAAAGAAACCACTTGGTTAGGACTGGAGGGCATATGGCGTTGCCGGAAATTCATTGGAGTGCCGAGACTTGGCTCATCTCGTACCACCACCATCATCGACTGCTAAAAGGTCCTCCACGCTGCCACTTGGCGATCTGGAAGAACCCAAAGCAGGGATGGGTGAAGTGCAACTTCGACGGTGCCTTTAAGAAGTCCGAGCTAGAGTCGAGGAGGCTACAGTTTGGTGTTTCGCGATTCAGATGGGAGGTTCATCGTTGTTGGGGCAATGTGCTTGGTAGGAGTCTCAACGGCATTTCATGCAGAGACTATGGAAGCTAGGCATGGAGCCCAACGGGCGGCTGAGTTAGGATTCTAGCGAGTGGAGATCGAGGGGGACTGATGTTAGTTCTTGTTTCTAGGAATGTTTAATCTAATTGGCTTTACCTCACCATATGTAATTTGATTCATGCTCAAACTCTAGGACTTAGTCATTGTTCTCATTTAATAAATATCGAAGATGAACTTTCAAGAGATGATAGTGCAGCAAATGACTAGTCGATGGTTAAATTTATTTTAACTGTTACCTCTTTTTACTGAGTCTTTTGAGTCAAGGGTATTTTTGTTAGTTTGCTGTTAAGCTCTTACTAAGTCTTTTAAGTCAAGGGTAGTTTTGTCAGTTTGGTCATGAGCTGTTATTGAAGCTGTGCGTTGTGAGTTCGTGGCTAACATTTTTTGGTGATATTATCGAGAGGTTCGGAGCTCACTGTGTCTGTGTAAAAAATTGAGCATGATCGTTCTTTGAAGATTCAATTCAATGGTTTTTTCAGAGATGGGTCTAAACCATTTATTGATTTCCTTTTGTAATTTGTGAAAACATTTTTGATAAACTGATTTCAGTTTTTGATTTGATCAACAAAATGTTTTTTAACAAAATCGTTTCAATTTGTTTTGATGAAATCGAATTTCGAAATCGAATACTTTTCATGAGTTTCTGAAATTGTTTTTGAACTTTGTTTCTTCGATTTTATCTAATCTTTGTTCGCTCATCTGAGTTCTTCAAGTATTATTGCTTGATGAACTCAGATTGATGAATTGGTCAAAATTACTTTTAATTGAGTGCATCTGAGTGTTCATTGAACAAGTTTGTGATTGCTTAAGCTGCTACGAAGAGCGATGCATAAAGGAGCTTAGCTGGTTTGCATAATTTCTGGGTTGCACAAGGTATGGCTGCATCTTTAGATTAGTCTAGAAGATTTGAGCATGAGTTTACCTTGTGTTTGAACACTGAAATTATTGGATTGCCTGGTCAGCTGAGAGACCCTTTTACCTTGAGAAAGGTTTCTGGGTATCAAAGATATGTGTGTTTGATTTGTTTACTTTGAACTAATACTATTGCTGTTAATTGATAAGCATTTATGTGATCACACACCATCACTTAGTACTAGCACAAGGCTGCCTACATTGACGGAGCCTCTGAGTGCTTATGGTGTCACCTGTATGATTGTGTTCTTTGTAGGGTGTATGTGAATGGTGTGTGTGCTTGTGATTGTGTTTGATTGATTGTTTCTGGAATCATGGAATAGATCAAGTGACTAGTCGTCTATATCTAGTGATAGAATTGGTAACCAACTTTCAGTTGGTATCAGTGCCGACTCTAGACACACTTAGGGTCGGTCCTAGGGTTATAAGTTGATATCAATTTTGTTTGGTAAAGGATGGAACGTGACAGGAATTCCTGTAACAATCCACCTTTCTTTGATGGCACAAACTATGCTGCCTAGACAGAAAAATTTTCTTGATGCCTACGATGAAACTGCTTTTGAATATCTTTCTGTTGAATGTAGGTGTCCTAGAAAACTGTAGGAACTGAGGTTGTAGACAAGCCGAGATCTGAGTGGACTCAGGGTGAGGCACTTGCCTCAATCATCATATAAGAAAGCTAGAGATGCCATTGTCATGACATTGTCTATCTCACAGTTCTCACACATTCGAAATTGCACCACGGCAAAACAAGCTTGGGATAAGCTTAGAATTGTCCATGAAAGTGATGCTCAAGTCCGTGACTTGAAGCTTCAAATGTCTTTGGCAAAATTTGAAGAGATAAGGATAAGTGAGTCTGAGTCCTTTACAGAGTTTTATGATAGACTTGAGTCTATCACAAATGAATGTGTCAGTCTTGGTGAACCAATCTCTGAAATTACCATTGTTCAGAAAATTCTTCGTGTCTTACCAAGTAACTTTCGACCAAAGAAGATTGCCATAACGGAAGTTCAAAATCTAAAAGACATTAGGTTGGCCAAGTTAGTGGGTAAACTAATGACTTTTGAAATGGAAATGGGCGTGGAAACTTTAGACACTTAAAAGGGAAAGAACATTGCTTTACAATCTGCTCAAACTGAATCTGATGCATTGTCTGATTCTTCAGAAAGTGTGGAGGATCAAATGGCTGTCTTTGCTAAAAAAATTCAGAATAATACTCTAAGACAAGGGTAGAGATGCAAGGGCAAGTGGGAGTCAGTCTAGGGACTTTGGAAATAAATGGAAGTCTAAGTCTAGGAACTTTGGAAAGGGAAAGTTTAAGTCTCAAAATGAAGGAAACAATAATAAATCATCAGGGTTCAAGGATAATAAAGGAAATAGAAAGTCAATTAAATGTTTCACTTGTTGAGGGATTGGTCATATTGCTGTAGATTATGGCAACAATAAAAACAAGTTTAATCAGAGGAATAAAGCAGTGAAAGCAATCTGGAGTTATTCTGAATCAGGGTGCTCATCACACTCTGACTCATATTCTAATGAAGAAGGTAGTATTGTAGCCTTTGTTGCTTCAATTTGTAATGAGTCTTTTGAATCAATACAAGAAGAGTTGTCATATGAGGAACATGACTCAGATGATTTGTCATACAATTCACTGTGTACAAAATATGATGATCTATTTGAAGAGACATGTGAAATTCAGAAGAAAAACTTTCTTCTTGAAGGCAAATTGAGTGAATTAAAATATACTAAAGCTGATCTTCTGGAGTTAATTAAGACTAAAGATGAGGAGTTGAAAAAATCACTTGCTGAAAATAAAAGACTGGTCAATCAAGTTGCTGAATTAAAAAAGAATGTGACTGTGTTTCAAAATGCAAACAAGAGCCTTCACAATCAGGTCACTGAAGCAAATGAAAAAGTCATTAAACTGACCATTGGAGCTCAACAGGTTGATAAAATGCTTAACATGGGAAAGGGCCATGGTAATGTGTCTGGAATTGGGTCTAGTATGTCAGATTCGAAAGGGTTTAGAAAACAAGTGAAGTTTGTGAGAGAATCCAAACCATCAAGTTCTAAGACTAGTCCTCTCAATCCCCCTCAGACTCATCCATCTGATGAGTCAAAAGTAAGTCATGACAAGAGAGTGAGATTCATTCATGTGTGTCATTATTGTGGAGAAAAAGGTCACATTCGACCAAAGTGCTTAAAATTGAAACAAACACAAAATGAACCACTTTCTAGTAATACATCATTGCATGACACTATCCAATATCTCTTGCATGAAATAACTAGGATTGCTAAGGTACTTGCATCATCTTCATCAGCATTGACTAAACCTAAGCATCAATGGGTAGAAAGAACAACACAACAATGCCATGTCATGTTGAATGCTCTTGCTGCCTCACATTCAAGTGTATGGTACCTTGATAGTAGCCTATTTATCTATTGTTCATCGTGCACTTTCGACTTTGCTTCGCAATAATGTCCTTCCAACTTTCAACAATGCTAATCCGACTCAGTTAGCTTGCCGGGTAGCTATTGCTATGTCACATGGTTTCCACGTTCCCCTTGCTTGGCTTATGATGACATATGTTCTCTCCAAGCCCATTCGTGGTTCCCTCAGGTTACCCTGCCTTCTCACCCGTCTTTGCTCTCACTTTGGTGTTCCCTCATGCTCCACTGATGTGATTGTACCTACTACTTAGCCGTTTACCACTCGATCCATGGTTCTAAGCTCTAAGCTCAGTGCTCCTACTAATATTTTTTCCTCTTCTTCCTTTATGTCGGGTCCTGCTATTGTTGATCAGCATGTGCAACAACAGCATCGCATTGCAAGTGTGTCTGATGAGGCACGAAACCGTGTTGGAGAGGTTGCTGCAACTGCTACTCAGTATTTTGTTCGTGAACGTGGACGTGACCGTGACCATGGTGCTCAACGAAGGGGGAGTTCCTCTTAGGGTGCTGTTTTGGTCCTTTGGCTTTCCTTGTCAAAGGGGGAGAAATATTGCCATTCACTGCTTTGCTCTTTGTGGTTTTTGGGATGTTTATATTATCATATTTTCCTTGAACTATGAACTTTGGTTTATGTTTGAACATTGTACTTAGATTTATCATTATGATCTGCTTTGTTGTTAGCTTTTCTGTCTGCTTGTTTATGTTTGAACATTGAACTTTGGTTTATCATTATGATATGCCTTGTTGGTATTATGCTTTGTTGTTAGTTTTTCTATTTGCATGCCTATTTTCAAGAAGCTGATGCTTCTCTAGTTTGGGAATAGTGAGTATAGTTCTAGGTTTGAGTGAATGGTTTTTGACGAGGCAAAGCCAAAGGGGGAGATTGTTAGTTCTTGTTTCTAGCAATGTTTGAAGTAATTGGCTTTGCCTCTCCCTATGTAATTTGATTCATGCTCAAAATCTAGGATTTAGTCATTGTTTTCATTTAATAATCATCGAAGAGGAACTTTCAAGAGATGACAGTGCAACAAATGACTAGTCAATGGTTAAATGTTATTTTTACTGTTCCAGCTTTTTACTAAGTCTTTTGAGTCAAGGGTATTTTTGTCAGTTTACTGTTACAGATCTTTACTTAGTCTTTTGAGTCAAGGGTAGTTTTTTCAGTTTGGTCATGAGCTGTTATTTAAGCTGTGCGTTGTGAGTTTGTGGCTAACATTTTTTGGCGATATTATCGAGAGCTTTGGGGCTCACCATGTGTGTGTAAAAAATTGAGCATGATCGTTCTTTGAAGATTCAATTCAATGGGCTTTTCAGAGATGAGTCTGAACCATTGATTGATTTCCTTTTGTGAGTTGTGAAAACGTTTTTGATAAACTAATTTCAGTTTTTTATTTGATCAAAAAAATGTTTTTTAACAAAATCGTTTGAATTTGTTTTGATGAAATCGAATACTTTTCATTAGTTTCTGAAATTGTTTTTGAACTTTGTTTCTTCGATTTTATCTAATCTTTGTTCGCTCATACGATTTCTTCAAGTATTATTGCTTGATGAACTCGAATTGATGAGTTGGTCAAAATTACTTTTAATTGAGTGCATCTGAGTGTTCATTGAACATGTCTGAGATTGCTTGAGCTGCTGCGAAGAGCGATGCGCGAAGGAGCTTAGCTGGTTTGCATAATTTCTGGGTTGCACAAGGTATGGCTGCATCTTTAGATTAGTCTAGAAGATTTGAGCATGAGTTTACCTTGTATTTGAACACTGAAATTATTGGATTTCCTGGTCAGCTGAGAGACCCCCAGTGTTTACCTTGAGGAAGGTTTCTGGGTATCAAAGATCTATGTGTTTGATTTGTTTACTTTGAACTAATACTATTTCTGTTAATTGATAAGCATTTCTGTGATAACACACCATCACTTAGTACTAGCACAAGGCTGCCTACATTGACGGAGCCTCTGAGTGCTTAGGGTGTCACCTGTATGATTGTGTTCCTTGTAGGGTGTATGTGAATGGTGTGTGTGCTTGTGATTGTTTTTGATAGATTGTTTCTAGAATCATGGAATAGATCAAGTGACTAGTCGTCTATAACTGGTGATAGAATTGGTATCCAACTTTCAACTGCATTCTGGCTGTGGCAGCTCTTTCACAAACGAGGGAGGATCTTTATGAGGTCGAACTTGTCCGGAATGATGCCAGGTTCTTCGAGCAGGCCTTCACCCAAGTTCAGTTCCAATTCATTCCTCGAAATGTAAACTCGATGGCTCACTGCCTGGCTAGAGTAAGCTCAGCTTCTACTTCAGAAATACTTTGGCTTGAAGAACCATCGGATATAATTTTAGATGTATTCTTTAGGACTCTCATTAGTGTTTGGTCGGTGCATGACACTTTTTTTTCCTTAGACCGGGTTGAAAGCCCCATCAAGCTTTTAAGGAGGCCACTTTGATTTGCGCCACCAAGCTTTGTATGATTTTCAATCTAATGCATTATCGTATTTCCTAAAAAAAAAAAGTCTTATTGGGTTGATGAAAGATGCATAGATTAAAAAAAAAAAATCTTGCTAGATATTTGAGAGAAGTTCAAAAAATAAAATGAAGAAGAATGTGTTGAATTTTGTCTCGTCAAAATACCAAGAATCAAGGTATGTTTCGGTTTTCTAGTTGAACTAGGATTCTAAGTGTTTTTTACAGTGTTTTCATATAGGATTAGGAATAGGAATCCTAATATGATTAGCAGTGTAACCTAATACCTATACATTATAAACAGGCCTATTAGGAGTCCTTACTAAAAAAACACACACAAAATAAGACAGTTGAAATATACACGGGTAGAGAGCTAAGAGTGATAGAGAGATCTAAAGCAATGGTTTGGGGGATTAGCATAGGGTATTATAGAAGTTCTTGTAATCATTGTTATCTTCATAGTTCTAGTGATTCTCTCAAGGAAATCACACGAGGACGTAGGCAAAGTTAGCCGAACCTTGCTAAAGACTTTGTGTTCATGTGTGTGGTGTGTTTACATTATTGTTCATCTTTTATTCCGCATATTCATAGCATCATCCTAATTGTTTGCATAAACACCAAAGTCTATCAAGAAACAAGATCAGTAAAGGGGTTGAAGAAATAGCAACAATTGGTATTAGAGAACTCAGGAGAGTATTTTGAGATGGCGGGTGTCAAGGCAAACACAAGCAATGACGTGAAGGCCGTGATCAAGCCTTTTGACGGGAAAGACAACTTCACGTTATGGCAGAGGAAGGTGCAGAATGTCCTGATCCAACAAGACTTGTAGGATGCTCTTCTCGGTATAGAAAAGAGGCCATTTGGAGTGACAGATGCGCAGTGGCAGAAGATGGACAGGAAGGCGAAGAGTTTTATAGAGCAGCACCTTGCCGATAATGTGATGCTTAGTGTCGACGAGGACATGAATGCTAAGGAGACATGGGATAAACTGGAGAAACTCTACAAGGGTAAAACTTTATCCAAAAAACTCTTCTTGAAAGATGAACTTTTCAGCCTTTGGATGGAAGAAGGTGGAGATCTGCAAGATCATTTAAGTCAGTTTCAGAACTGTGTTGCAAATTTATCAAAGGTGGATGTAAAGTATGAGGATGGCGACAAGGCACTCTTATTGCTGAGATCTCTACCGCCTTCGTTCAAACACCTCAGGACCACAATGATGTTCGGTAAGGATACTCTTAAGTTAGATGAGGTTACCGAAGCTATTCAATCCTATGTCAAGATGGACAAGAACACCAAAAGCTCTCAAGCACATGGCCTTTATGTCAAAGGCACAGAGAGAGGTCAGTCAGAGAATAGACATGATAAATCAGGCAACAGGGGTAGATCAAAATCCAAGGGAAAAGACAAGAAGGGTTGTTTCGTATGCGGTGCTACTAACCACTGGAAAAAGAATTGCATCATATGGAAAGAAAGGAATGCAAAGGCGATGGTAGGGAACTCGAATACAGCCAATGTGGTAACTTCAGATGACTACAACGGCGATCTCCTTGCAGTATCATCTAGCTCCAGTGCTTTCGAATTCTGGATGTTGGATACCGGTTGTTCATTCCACATGTGTGCTATCAAGGAATGGTTTGATACATATGAGGAACGAAGCAGTGGAGACGTTTTGATGGGAGATGACTCACCACTCAACATCCAAGGCATCAGATCAATTAAAATCAAAATGCATGATGGGATTGTTAGGACACTTGATAAGGTCAGATATATTCCAAATTTGAAGAAAAATCTGATATCCCTCTGCACTTTAGACATGGCCGGACACAGGTACACATATGAAGGAGGGATACTCATGGTTATCAAAGGATCACTTGTCGTGATGAAGGGAGAAATTCTACCTAACCAACTATACAAGCTTGGAGCAACATTATCTACTAAGGTTAATTCAGATGACAAGACTGAACTCTGGCACCATAGGCTAGGGCGCATGAGTCAGAACGGTTTGCAAAAACTACACAAGAACAATCTGCTAGAAGGTGTTAGTTATTGTAAACTAGATTTCTGCATTTATTGTATTCTTGGGAAACAAACAAATACGTCATTCAAGCTTGGAAACAGCGAGGAAAGAAGCAAGGCAAGTTCTAGGTATTTTTTCACTTTCTAAGATGATTTTTCAAGAAAGGTTTGGGTTTATTTCATGAAGGAGAAATCCGAAGTTTTCACTAAGTTCAAAGAATGGAAAGCAGCAGTAGAAAATCAAACTGGAAGAAAAATCAGATATCTATGAAGCGACAATGGAGGTGAATATAAAGACAACAACTTCCTACAGTTTTGTAGGGAACAAGGCATCACAAGGCATTTTACGGTGAAGAAAACTCTTCAACAAAATGGAGCTACTGAGAGGATGAATAGAACTTTGATGGAAAAAGAAAGAAGCATGTGGTTTCATGCAGGATTACCCGACATGTTTTGGGCAGAAGCAGTTAACCAAGCATGCTACTTGGTTAATCGATCACCATCAAGGGTTCTTGATTCTAAGTATGCATAAGAGGTATGGATTGGAAAGCCTATTAACTATTCAAAATTAAGAGTTTTTGGTTGCAGTGCCTATGCTCATATTCCAAGTGATGAGAGAATCAAGCTAAAGCCAAAGTCACTCGAGTGCATATTGATTGGGCTTAATGAAGGAGTGAAGGGCTACAAGTTATGGGATTTCGTCGACAAGAAGGTAGTCTTAAGTAGAGACATTGTATTCAACAAAAAGTCTATGCCTTTAAATAAAGACAAGGCAAGCAAGGAAGAGACTGATGTTGAAGAAGAAGCAACCGAAGTTCCTCAAGCCAAACGGGTCTTGGAAGAAAATCCAGCTCAGGTGGAGCATGAGCAAGTGGATCATGAAGATGAGGTTAATGAGGCAGAAGTAGAGCAACAACAATAGTCACCAGTACAGACACAAGTGGAGCAATCACACGTGCAGAACCAAGACTCCCTGGCTCGCACATCACCATGGAACAGTTTCAGAGAAGCATAGCAATGGACAAACCTGTCCGAAATCGTAAGAAACCAGAAAAGTAAGGTTTCGAACAAGATGAATTTAAATATGCTCTAACAATTATTCAAGGAGATCCAACCATGTATCAAGAACCTATGGCAAGTAATCGGGAAAGTTGGATGATTGCTATGTCAGAAGAGATGGAATCTCTAGAAAAGAACTCTGTTTGGGAGCTAGTTTCTAAACCCAAGGATAGAAAAATAGTTGGCTATAAATGGGCGTTTAGAAAGAAAGAAGGAATGCATGAAGGAGATGAAGTTAGGTTGTCACGACCCGGAAATTTCATTATTGAATTTTCATAAATTATTTTTGCAAAAAGATGAATTTACCCTTGGTTGTTAAGGGGCGTGAAATCAATATTTGTTTTGAGACACTTTTGGTTGTGTTTCGGGGACTGTTGCGTAGGTCTCAAACTCACAAGTTCGTAGATAGGAGGCACACAGAAAATGGAGTTCGTGTGAGAGGGTTGTGGGTCTAGAATATGCAGGGGCATTTTGGTAATTTGGACTTGGGTAGATATTTTAACCGCCAATCAGATCAGATCTTCATCATTTTTCACTCTGTCTCTCTCCGAACTCACCTCGAACTCATGCGACCAAAACCCAAAAACTCATAATTTTGGACTTTGATTCAAGGCCAGATCACCCATTCTAGTTCCACTAATCGGATTCTCCTCCTTCCCGTGATCACAGACGTACCAACCATCGAAGGAGGTAGCCGCGGGAGACACCGGACCGAGGGAAAGGAAAACTGAGACCTTTCGATCGATTTTTTAGCCAACACAGATATGGGTTTCGTATTTAGGGGACATTTTTGAGTTCTTTGGTTCGAGTAGATAGATTTAGACATAAAATTTGTGAAAAACGGTTGAGTTTTGAGAAAGTTAGAAAAACTTCAAGGTCGGTAGGATTGGGGTTTTTCGACGACGGCGGACGGTTGCGCATGGCGACGCGGTCCTCTTCTCTAGCGAGACTCCGGGGATGGCAAACAGCGGCGTGGTCGTCTTCTCCGGCGATTGGGTCGGTCAATAAGGTTTCGACGTTTCAAATTTGTTGGCGAAGGTTTCGGGTTGATCGGACGTCGTTTAGGGGTAGTTTTGGGCGTCCGAAGTTGCTGCGTTTGTAGTGCAACGGAAGAGGACCTCCTGGGGTTTAGGGAGTTTGCATGTAGGGTTTTTAATATTAGTCCGTAATCCCGATTGTTAATATTTACAGGCGATACTGCTCAGGGAACTTTGGAGGAGCGTACGACTCGAGATTGAGCTTGCTTGGACGTGTGGTGAGTGGACTTTGATTTTCTAAAGTATAATGCAGGCATAAAGGTATTTTGATATAATTGTTTATTACGTATTGTTACGTATTGTTTGGTAAATTTCTGGAATGTAGAATTGTGCTAATAAATTATTACTGGACACGGATTTTCAATATTTCAGTGAAAGTGATATTTTGGGATGTGGCCTGGTTTTTGGACTCTATTTTTTATGTCGTTTTGACGTGATGGATAGTGAGTCCATGATTTTTGGTTTAGACCCGTACTTGTAATTTTATTGGATTTGGCCATAAACCGGTTTTTCGATGAATTTGGCTTAGGTCAGGAAACAACGATTTCAAAACATGGATTTTTGGTTTTCACTTAATTACTATCTCCGAGGGTCAAGGTTTTCTTCTATTGGCGTTGAGGGGTTTTGCTCCATCGGATCGTTGAGGGTTCTCCGACGCTGGTGTCGAGGGGTATTTTCTCCATCGGGTCGTTAAGGATGTCTATGCATAGCACATGTTTCTGCATAACTCCAGGTATATCGGGTGTGTGGAGGGCATTTCGGGAATAGTAGGATATGTTTTGATATATTTTGTGTCCAGGTCGGTTTCCATGATTTAAACTCCTTGATGAGGGTTTGCAAAGCAGAATTGTGGACCATGGTATATTTTTCATTGATACGGATTTTCGTGGGCCCAACCAAGTGTTTTAGCAAAACATGAAAATTCCGGCGGTTTTCAGATTATCTATATATATTATTTTATATACAAATGGATTTTATGTTATGCATGCATGGTTTTAGTCATGGAGGGGAAAAGGTAAGATTTCCTGGGAAAAGGATTTATAAATGATTATTTTTGTCCACTCACAACTTTCGTGTTTTAAATCCCCTCCAGGCTGTTGTGTTGACGTGGGCATAATCCAAAGGCGGAGGCATTAGAATTTCAGCTGCGCAATTACCTAGACTTTCAAGTAGGATAATTAATTATGTAATTTTTTATCCTACCTAGATGCTCTGATAACACTTTTGGACTGATTGTAAAATTTCCATTTCATCGTTGGATGGTTGATGGTTGTTGGAATTTGGAGAGCTATCTGATCCCTTGTCTAACAGGTGGAAGACGGTTAACCAGTTCTTAGAGGAGATTGTGCTGAAATTTCGGCAGAATTCTCACAATTAATTGTAAGGACTTAAGGGTGTTTTTGGAATTTCTTTAGGTTGTCAGACGGGAGCAGGGTTCTTTCTGAGTTTCAAGGGGAAATTCGGGAAGGGTCCTGACACTTGGAATCAGAGCACTAGGTTTAATTCCTGTAGACCGTACACCTAGTGTACAACTGATTTTTGTATTGATAATTTATGATTCTTTTAAGCATAATGCCTTCGAGACGCGAGCCCCATCAACGGTCTGGAAACGGTGAGGATTCACATGAACTCGTAGTAGAGCTTGATTTGAGGCAGATCCTAGATCAATTGGGTTGGGCTTTGACTACAGTGCTTCAAGGTAGGGCTACTACTGAGGTGTCTGACATTGAGCGAGCCCAGAGGTTGGGGGCGACAGTATTTACGGGCGAGTTAGGCCCAGATAATGCGGATGAGTGGGTTACTCGTTTGGAACGAGTATTTTAGATTATGAGGTGCCCCCGGAGGACAAGGTGCGGTTAGCCACATTCCTTCTAGGTGGTCATGCGCATCATTGGTGGTATGCTTTGGAGCTGTCAAGCTGGGATGTCCATGCATTTACTTGGGAAACTCTCCGGGAGCGCTTCCTTGAGCAATTTTAGCCTCGCTCTTACCGAGATGTCAGGGAGGCTGAGTTCTTGCAACTACAGTAAGGGGAGATGACGGTGGCCCAATATGAACATAAATTTCTTGAGTTGGCATGTTTTGTACCTGTTCTGGTGGCAACGGAGAGGGATAAGTACCGCATATTTGAATATGGGCTGAGGAGTGAGGTACGGGCAGTAGTAACTGCTGCGGCTCATACTTCGTTGAGAGCTTTGTCTGATGCTGTAGCTAGGGTAAAGTTGAGTTTACCAGTTCAGTAGAAGTTCAGTGGTTCCAGGCGACGCCGGGATCGCTGGACTTTCGGAGCCTCTAGTCAAGGACCATCCAAGAGAGGCAGTTTTAGTTATGGATCTTCTGGGGGTGCAAGATCCGGATCAGGTAGTTGCAGTGTCGATCAGGGATAGCAATCATCCTCTCAGTTTATCAGGGCTTCAGTGCAGTTGACCGAGAGACAGAGTGTCAGACCTGCACAGGTGGGTGACACCAGTTGCTACTTATGTGGGGAGACTGGTCATTTCAAGAGGGACTATCCACATCGTCATTTGGGCAGTAGTTCCTTGGGCCGAGATGTCGCTGAACTGGGTCAGAGAGCAGCGCAGACATCTGGTACTGCATTAGGGAGACAAACCCAAGCCAGTGGGGCCAGCAGGGCCAGAGGGAGACATGGGGGTCGTGGTCGGTTTTCGGGTACAAATGCCCGAGTTTTTGCTACTACTCAGCTGGAGGCTCGAGTAGCACCAGAGGTGGTTACTGGTACGTTGTCTTTTTTTAATGATGATGCTCATATTTTGATAGATCCCGGGGCTACACATTCTTTTATTTCTCGGGGTTTCACATTTTTTGCTGATAGAGCGTTGTTCCCGATTGGTTGGGACATGGGTAGTAGCACTCCTACCGGAGATATGTTAGCAGCGAGCCTCGTGATACGTAGTTGTCCGGTAGTAGTGGGAGGTCATGAGTTAGGGGCAGATTTAATCCCCTTGGACATTTATGATTTTGATGTGATTATGGGGATAGATTGGTTAACCATGCACCATGCCTCCATAGATTGTTTCTCGGGATACTCCGGTGAGAGTAGAGGATATTCCTATGGTGAATGAGTTTCCCTATGTACTTCCAGAGGATCTTCCGGGGTTGCCACCCCATCGGGAGATTGAGTTCACCATAGGGCTTCTTCCGGGTACCCAACCTATATCACGGGTACCCAACACCTGTCCTTGATGGAGTTTGCATACAACAACAGCTATCAGTCTAGTATTGCGATGTCTCCTTTTGAGGCACTATATGGGAGATAGTGTAGGACACCGATATGCTCGACTGAGGTAGGTGAGAAGAGACTGTTGACACCGGAGATTGTGAAAATAATAGAGGAAAAGATTAAAATCATCAGGGAAAGGTTGAAGGCAGCTCAAGACCGCCAGAAAAGCTATGCGGACCGACGGATCAGAGATCTTGAGTTTGAGGTCGGAGACTGGGTTTTCTTTAAATTATCCCCCTGGAAAGGGGTTGTTCGTTTTGGTAGACGAGGAAAGCTGAGTTCTCGCTACATTGGGCTTTATGAGATTGTTGAGAGGATAGGGCTAGTGGCTTATAGACTTGCTTTACCCCCGGAACTGCCAAGGGTTCACGATGTTTTCCCTGTATCCATGCTCCGAAAGTACCTGTTCGATGAATGAATCACATGTACAGGAGGAGCAACCAATTAAGCTGAGAGATGATTTGACTTTTGAGGAGCAACCAGTGCAAATTCTAGATTGGAAGGAAAAAGTACTGCGCAGAAAGACTATTCCTCTAGTTAAAGTTTTGTGGAGGAATAATAACATGGAGCAGGCCACGTGGGAAACCGAGGCACTGATGCGGGCGCAGCATCCATACTTGTTCTAGTGATAGGTATGAATTTCGAGGACGAAATTTCTTTAAGAGGGGTGAATTGTAACTACCCAAAAATTTAATTATTGAATTTTTGTAAATTAGTTTTGCAAAAAGATGAATTTACCCTTGGCTGTTAAGGGGCATGAAAGTCAATTTTTGTTTCGAGACACTTTTAGCCGTGTTTTGGCTACCGTTGCATAGGTCTCGAACTCTCGAGTTTGTAGACAGGCGGTAAGCAAAAAACGGAGTTCGTGTGATAGGGTTGTGGGTCTAGAATGTTCAGGGGCATTTTGATAATTTGGACTTGGGTAGATATTTTAACCCCCAATAAGATCAGATCTTCATCATTTTTCACACTCTCTCTCTCTGAACTCACCCCGAACTTGTACGACCAAAACCCAAAAACCCATAATTTTGGACTTTGATTCAAGGCCAGATCACTCATTCTAGTTCCACTAATCGGATTCTCCTCCTTCCCGTGATCACGGACGTACCAATCATCGAAGGATGCAGCCACGGGAGACACCGAATCGATTTTCCGGCCAAGATAAGTATGGGTTTCGTGTTTAGAGGTCTTTTTTGAGCTCCTGCGTTCGAGTAGATAGATTTAGACGTAAAATTTGTGAAAAACGTCTGAGTTTTGAGAAAGTTGGAAAAACTTCAAGGTCGGTCGAAAATGGGGTTTTCCGACGACGGTGGATGGCGGCACACCGTCGGTGCACGGCGGAGCAGTCGTCTTCTCCATTGAGACTCCGAAGACTGGGTCGGTCAGGCGGAGCTTACGTGGCATGCCACATGGCATCCACGTGGATCCTTCGGGTTGATCAATTGGGTCAACATGGTTTCGACATTCCGGATCTGTTAGCGTAGGTTTTGGGTTGATTGGACGTCGTTTTGGGGTAGTATTAGGCATCCAAAGTTGCTGTGTTTCTAGTGCAACACAAGCGGACCTGCCGGGGTTTAGGAAGTTTGAATGTAGGGGTTTTAATATTAGTCGGTAATCCCGATTGTTAATATTTACAGGTGATACTGCTCCGGGAACTGCGGATGAGTGTACGACTCGAGATTATGCTTCCTTTGACGTGTGGTGAGTGGACTTTGATTTTGTAAAGTATAATGCTTGCATAAAGGTATTTTGATATAATTGTTTAAGACGTATTGTTTGGTAAATTTCTAGAATTTAGAAATTGTGCTAATAAATTATTACTAGACTCGGGTTTTCAATATTTCAGTGAAAGTTATGTTTTGGGATGTGGCCTGGTTTTTGGACTCTATTTTTTATGTCGTTTTGACGTGATGGATATTGAGTCCATGATTTTGGGTTTAGACCCGTACGTGTAATTTTAATGGATTTGGCCATAAATCGGTTTTTCGATGAATTTGGCTTAGGCCAGGAAACAAGGATTTCAAAACATGCATTTTTGGTTTTCACTGAATTACTGTCTCCGAGGGTCAAGGTTTTCTCCGACTGGCGTTGAGGGGTTTTGCTCCTCCGGATCGTTAAGGGTTCTCCAACGCTGGTGTCGAGGCGTAATTTCTCCACCGGGTCATTGAGGCTGTCTATGCATAGCACAGGTTTCTGCACAACTCGAGGTATATCGGGTGTGTGGAGGGTATTTCGGGAACAATAGGATATGTTTTGATATATTTTGTGTCCAAGTTGGTTTCCATGATTTAAACTCATTGAGGAGAGTTTTCAAAGTAGAATTGTGGACCACGGTATGTTTTTCATTATTACGGATTTTCGTGGGTTCAACCAAGTGTTTTAACAAAAGACGAAAATTTCGACGGTTTTCGGATTATCTATATATATTATTTTATATACAAATGGATTTTATGTTATGCATGCATGGTTTTATTTGTGGAGGGAAAAAAGGTAAGATTTCCTCGGAAAAGGATTTATAAATGATTATTTTTGTCCACTCACAACTTTCGTGTTTTAAATCCCCTCCAGGCTGTTGTGTTGACGTGGGCATAATCCAGAGGCGGAGGTGTACCGACCCGGACCAGAAATTAATTTAATTCGAGAATTTAATTAAGGAAATGATGATTTTACCCTCGATTTTGGACGGGTTCGGGAGTCACATTTTGACTAGTAGTGCTTTTGGGAACTTTCTTAGGTCGTTGCGTAGGTCTCGAACTCACGAGGTCGTAGACAGGCAGCACGCGGAAAATGGAGACCTGGTGAGATCGTTACAGGTCTAGAAACTTCAGGGGCATTTTGGTAATTTGGAAGGGGTAGATATTTATTTTTAACCCCCTCAATTTGATCTAATCTGGATCATCCCATCACTCTCTCTCCTGCCCGATTCCTCCCCTGAACCGTGCGACCCAAAACTCAAAACCCATGAAATGGAACTTCAATCCAAGGCCGAGTCTCCCCTTCTAGTTCCTTTAATCGAAATCTCCTCCCTCCCACGATCACGGACGTACCAATCATTAGAGAAGGAAACCGCGGGAGATGTCGGACCGAGGGAAAGAAAAACCAAAACTTTCGATCAATATTTCGGCCAATATAGGTAAGGGTTTAGTGTTTTGTGGTCATTTTTAAATTCATGGGTTTGAGTAGATAGATTTAGACGTTAAATTCGTGAAAAACGGTTGAGTTTTGAAGAAGTTAGGAAAAAGCTGAAGTCGGCCGTAAATGGCGGATTAGAGCGACGGCGACGGTGGCGCGGCCGTCTTCTCCGGTGAGATTCCGGCCGGACTCCGGCAGCAACGGCGGATGGCGACACGTGGCTAGGGATTTGGGACGTTTCGGACCAGATTTTGATGGTTTTAAGGCCATAGGAGTTTGTTTAGAGCCCCATTTAAGTAATCCCAGTGGTATTGGTTAACCAACGGAGCGGGTTTTGACTCGGAGGGTTAGAGGAGCGGGGATATGTTTATATTAAGGGTTCCTTGGGGATGGGGTTGCCATGAGACGGTACCTTAGATGTACTGTGAACGGGCTAGGTTTCCGGGATCACGGGGTATGCATACTTCTATGTTTTGGGTTATACCACGGGATTCTCCGATGATTGGTGTGGAGGGTGTCTTTCCCCGCTACATTGTTGAGGGTTCTCCGACTGGCATTAGAGGGTATGTCTCCGCCAGATCGTCGAGGGGTTCTCCAATGTTGGCATTCGAGGGATCTTTCTTCGCCATATCGTTGAGGTCTGAGGTATCTCAGGAGGAGCAGGTTATCGAGTTACCACTCGGGGTTCTCTGGAGGAGCAGGTAATCAAGTTACCACTCGGGGTGCACTGGAGGAGTAGGTTATTGAGTTACCACTCGGGTGCTCAGGAGGAGCAGGTTATCGAGTTACTACTCTGGGTGCTCAGGAGGAGCAGGTTATCGAGTTACCACTCGGGGTGCTCAAGAGGAGCAGGTTATCGAGTTACCACTCGAGGTGCTCAAGAGGAGCAGGTTAACAAGTTCCCACTCGGGGTGCTCAGGAGGAGCAGGTTATCGAGTTCCCACTCGGGGTGCTCAGGATGAGCAGGGTCGTCGAGTTACCACTCGGGGTGCTCAGGATAAGCAGGGTTGTGGAATTACCACTCGAGGGCTCAGGATGAGTCAGGATATCAAGTATGACTCGGAGTAAGTCAGTGAGACTCAATTCAACCAAGTCTAGTACATTCGTCATTCGGGTCAGAGGGTTGGTGTGGTTGGTCACCCAGATTGACGAGTTATTGACGGATCACAAGAGGCTGACAAGTCAGTTGTCTTGTGCTATTACAGTAAAGGTTTCAGCAGTGTCTGACCTACTAATAATTGGTGTCAGAGCGAGTTACCTTTTCGGACCACCACTATCTCGAGGTTTCGGCTTTGACCTTTAAGTTATCATGCGTCTGACAGGTAGGTGTAGTCAGCAAGTACAGAGAAGTTCTGTCGGAACCCTTGTAAGGATCATTTAATATTTCTAGGAATAAAGGGTATTCCTGGTAGTAAATTTTGTGGAAAAAAGAGCTGTCAGACGAGATAAGAGCTTTTCCCGGATTTCGAGGGTATTCCTGGTAGTAAATTTTGTGGAAAAAAGAGCTGTCATAGGGGATAAGGGCTTTTCCCGGATTTCGAGGCGAATTCGGGAAGGGTCCTTACAGGAAGCATTATAATTTCAGCTGCGCAATTGCCTAGACTTTCGAGTAGGATAATTAATTATGTAATTTTTTTATCCTACCTAGATGCTTTGATAACACTTTTGGACTGATTGTAAAATTTCGATTTCATTGTTGGATGATTGATGTTTGTTGGAATTTGGAGTGCTATCTGATCCCTTGTCTGACAGGTGGAAGACCGTTAACTAGTCCTTAGGGGAGATTTTACCGAAATTTCGGTAGAATTCTCATAATTAATTGTAAGGACTTAAGGGTGTTTTGGGAATTTCTTTATGTTGTCAGACGGAAGCAGGGTTTTCTCCGGATTTCAAGGGGAAATTCGGGAAGGGTCTTAACATAGGTACAAAGCTCAGTTAGTGGAAAAGGGGTATTCGCAAAAGGAATGAGTTGATTATGATGAGATATTTTCTCCAGTAGTTAAACATACTTCAATCAGAATGCTATTATCAATAGTTGCTCAGCAAGACATGGAGATAGAGCAGATGGAAGTGAAGACCGCATTTCTCCATGGTGATCTGGATGAAGTTAGCTATATGGCTCAGCCAGAGGGTTATGTCGAAAGAGGGAAAGAAAATCTGGTTTACAGATTGAGGAAATCCCTATACGGGCTAAATCAATCTCCAAGGCAGTGGTAAGATTATACTTTTGCTACTTTATGTAGATGACATGGATATTTCTAGAATTCGAAAATTAAAGATGCAACTGAGTGAGGAAATCGACATGAAGGATCTAGGACCAACACAAAATATCCTTGGAATGCAAATCAGAAGGGACAGAACAGCGTGAAAGATTTGGTTATCACAACCAAAGTATATTCAAAGTATTTTGCAGCGCTTCAACATGAATGAAGCAAAGCCCGTGTCTACTCCATTGGCAGCTCACTATCAGTTAAGTGCACTGCAAAGTCCAACTACAGAAAAAAGTCGGAAGATATGAAGAAAGTGCCTTATACAAGTGCAGTAGGATGTCTTATGTATGCCATGGTTTGCACAAGAACTGACCTAGCCCAAGCTATGAGTGTTGTTTCAAGGTATATGGCAAATCCAGGAAAAGAGCATTGGTATGCAGTTAAGTGGATTCTTCATTACTTGAAAGGTACAAAGAAACTCAGCATGTTGTTTGGAAAACAGCGAGAGGAAGCATGTGTGCTGGGTTATGTGGATGCTGACTACGCAGGAAACTTAGACAAGAGAAGGTCCACTACATGTTATGTTTTCACTTGTGGTGGTGGACCAATAAGTTGGAAGTCTACTCTGCAATCCGTTGCAGCATTGTCTACAACAGAAGCAGAATATATTGCACTAGCTGAAGCTAGAAAATAAGCAATTTGGCTGAGTGGTTTAGCAAGAGAGTTCGGAATTACTCAAAGTTCTGTGGTGATTAGATGTGACAGTGAAAGTGCTATTTTCTTAGCAAAGAATAAAGTCTTTCACGGAAGATCAAAGCATATTGATGTTCGTTATCACCGGATTAGGGACTGGGCCGACTCAAAGGAAATGATAGTTGAAAAGGTTCATACAAAAGATAATGCTTCAAATTATCTTACTAAATCATTCATACCAAAGAAGTTCAAGTATTACTTGGACTTGCTCAACCTTACCACGTGCTAAGGTTTTGGGTGGAGCACCTTCTCACTTGAGGTGCATTAAGGCAAAAGGAGTTTTTTAAGTAATGGTTACAAAAACATAATCATAACCCTACTATTAATAATGATATTCAGCACAATTTCTCTGGAGTGGGTCATGCAAAATTTCAAAATAAGCATGCCATTGTATAAGAATAAATAAATAATGACATAATTTATTGAAGGAATAATAATAAAAATAATGATGATGAAGAACCCAAATCCAAATAATGATAATAATTGGTATTGATAAGCCCTTCTAAAAAAAAATTGGCACTGATAATAATAATAATAATAGTTATTATTATTATTATTATTACTATAATGAAGAATCCAAATCCAAATAATAAATAAATAATAACTATTAAGGGCACATGATTACGATGTGTCAAATTTTGGGTTTGAATCCTCATGGGCTATTTTTATGTGGTCCCCTTCCAGGAGTGTAGATGAGTTGATTCGAGGGGAAGACTGAGACCTATAGCTGTAAAACTTAGACATGATCAGCTGTGCGATCCCTAAAGGAGTTGATTCGAGGGAAAACTGGGACGTGTAGCTATAAACACATGTATGGTCAACTGTTCGATCCCCCCGTTGTTTCGTGAGTCCCTGGTTCATCCCTCTTGCCTGATGAGGCCCGAACACAATGTGGGATTTTCGTACTTGATACTTTTTCAATGTGGTGCGTCTGAAATATATTTTCTTAATTAAAAAAGTATATAAAATAAATAATGTGAGCACAACCGTCAAAATAAAATGTTTTTTTATACAACGGTCAATATAAAATTAAATAAAAAAAATCATATATCCAGAAGCGCTCATCGGCTACAATATTGGGTTCTTGTTCATCAATTTATAAAGGATGGTTAAAAGCGTCACCATATATATATATAATTTTTTTTTAATACCCAAAAAAGAATTAAGGGGTTCTAGTTTTAGATGCCACAGTTGCAAAACCTAATTAAATTGGTTCAACAAAATTCGTTATGAAGGAATGGATCGTGAACCTCTGCATTTAGTTTCTCTGCATTTATACACATTTTATTAAATCTTAACTTTTGTTTTAATTTAACCGTTTAAAGATATGACATGTTAATCAGATTAGAAATTAATTTTCTTTCTTCCTTTTTGTGTTTTTTTAACAATTCTTATATTACTTTAAAATTAAAAAAAATTTAATAACTTCATCATCATCTCCAATTCTCAGTCTTCTTCCATATTTCTACTCCACATCATCGTTGACTGCCACCGCTATTAAGCTTTTCTTTTTTCCTCTTTCTTTCGATTGACCTATTTGGATTTAGGAAGGTCGAATTGTGGGCTTGATAATTGATATCAAGGAAGGACGTATTGATTTGGGTGATGCTTTGTTGAATGACGGGGTATGATAGATATAGGGTGCAATATTCCTATAAAAATGATTAAGCGAGAGTGCAGATGGTGGATGGTTGCTTGGGTCAAATCAAAACGAGTGAGTGGAGAGGAGGAAAAAGAAAGAGGAAGAGCACGACGAAACAAAAAAAGAGAAAGATTGTGGCGGTGGATTATGGAGAAGGGAAGCTAAATGGCCATCGTCGGTGGGGGCTGGGGTATTGAACTTTTTTCTTTCCAAAAGTTAAATGTTTTTTACTTTTATATTAAAGGAAACAATTGAATTTTAAAGTGATATAAGAATAGTTAAATATACAAAATGAAAGAAACAAAATTAATTTTAAATCTGCTTGATATTTCATGTCTTTAAATAGTTGGATTAAAATAAATGTTGAGATTTAATGAAATACGTGTAAATGCGAGGAAATTAAATGCAGAGACTCGCGGTGCATAAAGGAATTATATATAAAGTAATTAAAAAAGAATTTAAGTTCAATGAATAATGATTTCCAATGGAAAAATACAGACCTTAATTATGATCTTGATGACCTTGATGATGGATGCTTAATTTAGTCAAATGAAGGCGGTTATGCATTCATCCTTGTTGGTTATCCTTAATCATTATTAAATAGGGAAAATTGTTGCTAACTTCTTTGAATTTTACACTAATTTTAACTATCGTCCATGAACTTTATTATTTGTAATAGATGTCCCTGACTATGTTTAAACTATCGTCTAAGGACAGTTATTCCGTTAAATTTCTCAACGATTTCTGTTAAGACTTAGGATAAAAATGTCCCATCAAGTGTATTTTTATAACAAAAATCATTGAAAATTTAACGGAATGACTATTTTTGCACGTTTGGACATAGTTCAGGGACGTCTGTTACTAATAATAAAGTTAAGAGATAATATGTAATATTAGTGTAAAATTCAGGAACATTGACAATTATTTTCTCTTATTGTATATATATATATATATATATATATATATATATATATATATATATATATATATATATATATATATATATAGCACTAGCTCGAAAACATGAAATGATAGGAAGGTTGTGTTTGGAATATTGTGTGGCCGGATTTTATATCTAAAGTATAAATAAATTTTTTGTTTAAAATATTACAATGCAGACATCTTAAAAGTTAGGATGTGAATAAAAACAGAAATGAAGAAATTACAAATGAATTCAAATCATTTTGAAATTAGCACTAATAGTACTACCCAATTGAAATTACCATTCAAATCATTTTGGAATATGGATTTGAGTCATATCACTAAATCGAAATCCAGATGGAAACAAACAGTGCCTACCTAATAGTACCCGAAAAACATAATCGAAATCATTCACGAACAGTGTTTTCCCAATTTGCCCCTTTTTTTCCCTCATTGTGAACGGTTGCTGTTCTGCCCTCCCGACTTATCTTCTTCCTCCTTGCTTCCGCGCTCCCTTGCAGCTTTGCGACAAAACTCGCCGCTTCCGTTTCTTGCGACACCTCTTCCTCACCTTTCTTCCTCACGCTTCAATTGTTCGACGGTTTCCGCTTCAATTCTTCGACATCTGCCCTTACTGCTTCTTATCGCCCTTCAGTCTTCGCTGTCATCAGCATCCGCTCATTTTGCGACAAAAGCCGCTGCTCTCACATGCTGCCGCCTCCCTTGCTTGCAACACCTCATCCTCGCTTCTCTTCTCTTTCGTCGACACGTCCTTGCGGCCTTCAATTCTTGCGACAAAACCCACGTTCTCTCGCATCAACTTATCTTTTCTCTCTACCTTTTTTCTCTTTCGCGTTATCAAAATCACACCCCGAACTCTCTTCTTCTATATTTTCTTTCTTCTATAATAAGAAAGTTGAAAATTATTATCTGTGTCAATTTTCGTGTCTCTGTGTGAATATGATTCTTGGTGCTGCTATTAAGGTTTTTTTTAAACGTTCAATGGTTCTGTACTTTGTTGAGTGATTTATGAATTAATCATTTTTAGTTCATAGTGATTTATGTACGGTTATTAATTCTGTCATGTTACATTGTAAAACTTTATATATATTGCGACTCTCTACAGCAATTGGTGGTTATTTGTTTTGATTTTGAATTTCTTTTTGAGCTTTATTTGATTTATGATTCCTCATTTTTTATTTTTGTTCGCTCTTTTTTCTGTGTTTATTTATTAAATTGATAAATATTAATTTTTTTGTTTTTTTTCCCTTGGGTCTGTAGGTTTCTCCGATTGCTTTGGTTGCTGTGAATTCAGCCCTCATTCTGTGGCAGAAGACTGACTGACTGAAATTTAGGTTGGTAATTCTTTGCCTATTCCTTTTGCATTTGGTTTTATCTTGAGCTTTACCAAAATAAATTCATTGATTATCATTGTTTATTTCATGAATTAATAGTTTCTTTTATTATTTGGGATTCAAAAAATCCTCTTTCGACAATGACTAAAATTTTGGCTGGGATTTAATGTGCACTTATCAAATCTTTACTGCCTACGTCTAATTTCCAATTAATTATATATTTTCTTACCATTTCTTTTGTATGAATATGATCATGCAACAGGGAACAGTCTCAGAAGGAGCATATTACCATCTTCAAGAATGTGAGTTCCAGCTTATTTTTCTTTCAAATCCAGTTTCCTTTCAAATTCAAACTTAATTTCAATTTTGTGATTGTTTTGAAAAATGTAGATTCGAGTTAAGAAGTGTTTGGTTTCCGAAGCTGAGTCTCTCGCATGATGATGATGTATGTAAATAGTTAATCGCCTTTTTGACCCCTCATCATATCCTACTGTTGTTTGAGGTCATTTTTGAGGAGGAAGCAGAAGCTGGGCTTTGGCTTTGGGTAATTTTTGAGGTTAAGTTTTTTTGTTTGGGCTAATTCCAAATTTGGGCTTAATCTGCTGTTGTTTGAGGTACAGTTTGATTTGTGGTTCTAATGGATATGCTTCACCATCATCAACCCGTGAAATCAGCCTTCTGTCCATCTCGATCCTGAAGAAAACATCCTCGCCTTCTTTCTTTTTTTTTTACTAATCTTTTTAATAAATTTATTGAGTGCTATGGGCAAGAAGAAGGAGATCTTCTGCAAAAAGCTTCTCCTCTGCGAAGATTGACGCTCGGTTTCAAGCTTTCGATCCTCTGCGATTTGAAACTTCTTCTCCCGATTAGATAAAATAATGTGCTTATTGATTCAATCTTTTAGCTTCTTTGGTAATAATCACCTTATCCCATGAAATTATTTTGTGACATGTCGGATGTTCTGGCTTGCAGGCGTGTGTCATATTTATGGGGGCAGGCTGGTATTTGTTCCCCTGGTGCTGTCTTGGCAGAGCATGCTGGTGATGGAAAGCTACTCGATCATGTTGGTTTTTTTGGAAAGATTGAGGAGGAATAAGGAGATCTTTAACAACGATAAGGCAGATAAGGCATGTTAGTTGTGATAAGTTTATGCGTTCCTTCTGTATTTTAATTTAGTTGTATTATGTTCTTGCTGTTTTCCTTTCATGATTTCTCTTCAGTCTCTGTCAGTCCCTAAACCCTATTGTTTATCGATCATGTGCTTATATTTCTCAGCAATAGCCCTAATTGTAAAGTAGGCCCAATATGGGCATTGGTCAGTACTGGCTTTTGTTTATGTTTTAGCTTCTTCAATGTTGAACTTGAGGCATGTGTTAGCTTTCAAAACTGATTCTTTGCAAGTCTTTTGTTTTTGTTTAGTGTTTAGGGCTCTGGTGCCAAGAAAGAGACTTGATGAAGTCTTTTAACAGAAGGGTGACATTGCTAAAGGTGTGTTGGAGGAACTTGAGAAGGTAATAATTTGGCCTGGCATGCATGATTATTACTATCTTATCATCGAAATGCTTTGAATTGAATGAGTTGAGTTCAATTGGATTACAAATGTTGCATATGGTTTATAACATCCTATTATGCAATTGTTGATCAGGTTATGAGAGAATATGGATACAGCATAGAGCATATACTGATGGTTGATATTATACCTGATGCCTCGGTGTGCAAGGCAATGAATGAGATCAATGCAGTTAATAAATTGTGACACCAGTACATTGTTTCTGCTTTTATATAGGGTTGGAACTTGGAAAACACATGTTTTGGGACTCGGTATAGTGTAGCCTGATAGGAATAGAATAGATAGACAAGATTATGCAAAGAGAACTAAGGGTTTCAAATTTAAGTGGAATGTTACAAAGTAAATTTCCTCACTTGCCTGCCAAATAACTGTCATAAGTCCCGAAAGCACACAACACTCGGAATATTTTCTCCCTCAACACATAATAATAATGCATTCTAGCCTCTAGCCATTCTGCTCTTGCTCTTGAAACAAAATATTAAATTATCCTATATTCCTATGTGCGATGGTGTAATCAGTTATGTCTCTTCCATCTGCCCATTTATCTTATAACAATTCTTGACACTGCATGAAATTATTCTGACTGACATATGGCGAACATCTGTCTTTCAATTTGAGATTTTCCTTTCGCTTTTCTCTCTTCCCAAACAGCTTTTTAATAAGAGAGAAACAGAGATAGGCGGGTTGAGATCGATCAACCTTATCTGACATTCTCTCACCACCTGCCAATTCCAAATCCTAATCACCTCATCAGGTAAATCGCACTTGAAACTTGGTGTTATATAATTGTTTTAGTTCCATTTTAAATTCATTTTGTTTTCTTCTTTTTGTGAAGGATTGAAGGAAGAGGAACTGTTCTTGAGAAACTCTGCTGGTAATCAACTAAACCAAAATTGTACATTCATCATTTGTTTTCTAATTTTTCTATCAATCTTAGATTCCATTTATATAAGTAGTTTGGTTGATATATAGTTATTTGTATAAGTTCTAGAACCTGCAATTTTTACAGTGATTATAGTTATTTAATTTTTCGGCTTAACTTTGCACATGTTTCATCTGTGCATATTAAGATGTATATATCTAACTTACTACAAATGTTATTTAGGACATCAATCTATAGATGATCTGACTCATTCTCACATGTTTTTTGTATAAGGTAAGGGGTTACTTAGAATTATTAATCGCTTTCTTTTCAACCTGAATTTAGCAGGTTCTTTATGTTTTGTATCTTTTGATAATGCCAATTGAAAAGCTGCTGGAAACAGGCTTACAGTTTGGTTGTGATTTGGGGTTTATCTGTGGGTTTAGATGTTGAATTTGATCGTTTAAGATTGATGCTTTGTGATTTCCAAATATCGTATTGGTCCCTACCTGTTTCAAGGCTCAATTTATGTAAAATTTCGCTTATTTTTGCTTGGATTTTTAGCCATCAGGAGGATTAGCTTCAGTCATGGCCTTGGTTTTTAATTCCACTTTGGGTGAATGGAAGTCAGCACTTGGAGAATTTCTAAACAGCAAATACATCAGTCTAGGATATTTAGGTGGTCATGTGAATAAATTTTCTTTCATGATCTGATGGTATGCTGTTTTTCACCAATCTTCATCCGAGTTTAGGTTGCATTATTCCAGCAAGAATTTTACCTTCAGATTACTTGCTGTTTTTTATCAACTAACCCTACATTTGTTACACTTCATTTGTTTGACATATTGTTTGACATATACAAAGGAATACTAGAAGCGCTGCAGGAGACTCACCAGAAAAGACCCCAGATGAATACAGCTTTCAAACAATTAACCTCTATATTGTGTACAAATTTACATGCTATATTTTAGAAACATCTTTCGTCTGTACTACTTAATAATCTTACTTCAAACGTTTATTTATTATATATTAGCGTCGATTGTAAATAACTACTTTCTATCGAAATATTCTAAAAAATTATATTACACAATTTACAATATATCTTCAAGACAATTTCATAACCCGCAGGCTTCCTAGCTAGTATGAGCCTATTGTTCCACAATATGTAGTAATTAATGTTCTCTTATCATGTTCATGTTCATACGTGTGTGCATTTTACTAAATCATTGTTCCACAGTATTTCATGCATGTGATTAGGACTCGTGTTGGAACCACAGTCCAAGTGTCCAACATACATACTAGTTTTCCGAAAACTGGTACGAACACAATAACATGAATATACCGAGCGTCTGAGATAAAAGTAAAAATAAGAATGCCTAATTCTCATTATGAGTAGTGTTGTTTGTTTTTACACAGTATGAGATATCATATTCAATGAGTCTCTGGTGTCTTACAGTATATGATATCATATGAGTCTCTGTTTATTATCAGATATCATATGAGTCTCTGTTTATTATCAGATAAACAGAGTGTATTTGAAATAAACGTAGAGTCTTTGAGACTCAAGTTTAGTTTTCGGAAAAGAATTAAGAAGACACACGGATTTCTATCATCTTAGTTAAGATGTGACGGTTTTGTCTTCTGAGTTATGAGGTTCTATCTTCTGAATTATGATGTTCTTTTTTCTCAGTAATGATGTGATGTTCTACTCGTAACTCATATACTCATATGTTTTGTCTTCTTAGTTGTAAATGTTATGTATACCAGTTATGATATGATGTTGGTTGTACTCATAAATTTTCTCACTGTTAAATGCTGATATTTATGCTTTATTCAATAAATTGAGTAGAGTTTTTTTCACTATTGAGTGTATTTGACTGTTGTGCTACCGTTATCCAATTACAAATTTTTACACAATCTAAAATAAACTAAAAGCTTAAGAAGAAAAAAATACAGAGTATGAAAAACTATCCTTTATTCTTTATATGAATATATAAAACTTATTAAATGTAAATATTTGATGTTGTGTTTGATTATTAGGTAATCAATGAACCACGGTGTACCGGAGAGCCTGATGAAAGAAACGATCGATGCATGCCAAAGACTTTTTGATCTGCCGGAGGAGGAGGAGGAGGAGGAGGAGGAGGCGTTCCAAACGAGTGTGGCACAAGCTTCAATGAGGCAATTGACAAAGTTCGTCTATGGAGGGATTACCTCAAGGTTATAGCTTACCCTCAATTTAACTCACTTTACATACCTGCAGGATACAGTGAGGTTTCACTGGAGTTCAGCAAAAGAACTCGAGTTGTGGCCACGCAGATATCGAATGGAATATCAGAGAGCTTGGGATTGGAGCCTGAATACATAGCAAAGGCCATGAACTGGGATCGCGGCTGTCAAATTCTTACCACGAATTTCTACCCAAATTGCCCCTAGCCCGACCTAGCGATCGGTATTCCTCCGCATACCGATCACGGGCTGGTGACGCTCCTTATTCAGAATGATATGATTGGCCTTGAAGGCAAGCACAATGCAGGTACGCAATAAGTACTTTAATCTAAAATTTAAAATCTAATTTTTTACCAAATGATGATAAATTCTTTGTACTGATTGTTTATGTTAATGTTCAATTAATTTTTGGCAGGATATCAATCCCTGTACCTCACGGACCGGCACTGGACACTCCGGCATTGCCAATCCCAGAGTTGCTAGAGAAGGAAGGGGAAACAGCGAAATACATGGAATGTCATATGAGAAGTTCATGGAACTGCAGGCAAGCCCCGCCGCCTACATGATGCCTTGCTTAGATCACCTACGGGTGAAGGAAAACTGAGAAAGTAAGAGGCTTAGAGCCCTGGTATATGTCACAATAAGAGTCAGAGTTATCCTATTTTTTCCATTCGGGTCTTTTTTCTTGTTTCGATTCTATTCCTAGTTAATGTGTTACTATATTAGTGTGAAATTCTTGTTATATATTGGATTGGTTATATTAATTAATGTAGCCATGCACTGAAAACACCTGTGTAATAGTTTAAATAGGTTAAACAGGTTAAACATATCATAGGTTAAACATATCCTCTGGTCCCGGCGAACTCGTGTTTTCATGTTTTCAACGTTCCGGACCTGTTGGCGCAAGTTTCGGGTCAATTGGACTTCGTTTCAGGGCAGTTTTGGACATCCGAAGTTGATGCGTTTCTAGTTAGGACGTGTGTATACCTCCCGGGGTTTATGTTGAATTTTAGGTTTTTAATTATCATTTAGTAATCCCGAATGTTACTTTTGACCGGCGATACAACTTTAGGGACAGCAGAGGAGCGTACAGCTCAAGGTTGAGCTTAATCGGACCTTCGGTAAGTGGACAGTGTTTTCTAAACTATAATGCATGCATATTTTTATGTTTTAAATATTTTCTAATAGTTTAAGAATTTCGGGAATTAAATGGAATACATCTAAAATAATTTTGTTTTTATTTTATGGTCTCGGAAATTTAGAATAATTGTTAATAAATGCTTATTAAATTTCTAAGACTCAGAAATCTCGGATAATGATTTTTCTTTGAATTTCCACGTAGTATGAATTTTAATAACGGTTTTAAATGACTTGGGCTTAGGCCGGTTATGAATTATTTGGTTTAGGCCCGGTTTTTGATATTTTGAAATGATTTTGGACATTAAACTTGGTTTCATGGATTTGATTTCTATCAGTCTTGAACTTATTGGATTTTGGCCTCGGCCATGCATATGGTTTTGGGCTTAGGCCCGAGATTTCTGTTTTATGGATTTTGGGCTTTCGCCTAGGTTTTCTACGATTTTGGCTTAGGCTAGGTAAAAAGGATTTCAATTTGAATTTTGAATTTATATTACTATTTCTTCTTGTTTACCATCCCCGGATATTATGATATTTCTCCGACACATGACGTCGAGGTATTTTCCGTCATGTGCTAGTTGAGGGTTACCTCTCCAACACATGACGTTGAGGCATTTTCCATCATGTGCTCGTTGAGGGTTATTTCTCCTACACATGACGTCAAAGTATTTTCCATCATTTGCTCGTTGAGGGTTATTTCTCCGACGTATGGCATTGAGGGATTTTCCGCCATACGTCCGCATATCTTTGAGGTATTTTCGGATATGTGGAGAGTAGGTCCCTGGGTTGGACTTCTCGGGTTCTAGCCATTGCTTTGAGATATTTTCGGCAGTGGTTAGGAAGGCTTGTCTCAGCGTTGGATGGCCCCGGATATCGAGCTACGACTCGGGACTACACTTGGGGGAAGGTGGGATATTTTTATAGAATTTTATGTCCATGTTTTCTTATGATTTTAAGCTCCTTCATGGAGGGTTTTCAAAGCATGGTTGCGGACCACGGGATATTTTCATTGCTCGAGTTTTCGTGGGTCCTGTCGGGTTTTAAAATAAAAATGGTTTTCCGGTAAGTTCTTCATCATTATATTTGGTTAAGTAGCGATTTAAAAAGGATTTTATAGTATGCATGCATGATTTTACTTTCGGAGGGGAAATGTTATATTTCCTTGATATTGGTGGTTTAAATTATTACTATTAGTTTTTGTCCACTCACATTTTTCCTCATTTGCGTACCCTGTAGGCCTTTGAAGTCGGCGAGGGCACTTTTCGAGGCAGAGTCATCACTTTCCGACTGCGTTTTCTTCGTACTAACTCCGAGTAGGGTTTGTTAAACTTGTAAACTTTATTCTCCCCTAGTTGCTATGAGTAACCATTTGTGATTGGTTGTAATTATTTTCGTGGATTGATTGTTTTCGACTTGGAGTTGGTTAGTTATGAGTTGACCTGAACTATTTGGATATTATTCTAGAATTTAAATCCTTCGTCTGACAGGTGGAAGACGGTTTGATCAAATTACTGGGGAGATTCTGCCGAATTTTCTATAGAATTCTCGTATTGTTGTTACGAGGTGGTAAGGGTATTTTAAGAATTATTTTGAGTTGTCAAGGGTTGTCAGACAGGAGCAGGGCCTTTCACGAATTTGGAGGGGAAATTCGGGAAGGGTCCTGTCAACCTATTTATTAAATGGCTTACACAGGTTACCTGGTTGATTAACATATATGGTTTGGATTGGACATCCTAGACACGATTATTAAACGGATCGGGATTGGGTTGGGCATATTTGGATAAAATAGAATGCATAACACTACATGAACCCAACACGACTCTACCCGGCCCATTACCAGCCCTATCCCTGACATGCACCAATCTTAGGCTTATTAAGTCTCAGGCTTGTCAAGGTCAATGCCTTGGACGTGTAAGACATAGGTTTGACATGCGCCTGTCTTAAACTTGTCAAGGACATGCCTTGGGTGTGTATGACATAGGTTTGACTTCCCTTGGACATGTTAATGAAAACATTTTTTAATATCTTTTTGGCCCTCATTTCTAGCATTTTGTTAGAATTTTGAGTTATATGAAGACTCTTTTACTCATAGTTTGTTAACTTGTAAGAAAATAAACAAAAAGGAACCTTTGGACCAAAAGTTAATAAAAATGGTGAAAAACGAGGCTAAAAAGGTCAAAATATGTCACCACCGTGTTAGCCTATGAATGCAGTAACCTAAGTCAACTTAATTTGCTACTTCATGTTAATATCTACATTCAAGAATTTGTCACTAAACATGTCAAGAATGTGTTAAGACCATGTCTCAGCCAAGGCCATGCCACAAAAGCCAACAATATTACATGTCAAAGTACGAGCCCAACTCAATGTCTTAGTTGTTTATGACACATAAACCATAACTTGAACGAGGAATGTCCGATGTACTTACTTGATTGTGAAGATTTAATCACCTTACTTGCTGCGTAAGGAAATCAGAAGTTTCTCAGAAATCGCTAGGAAAACTTATTGCCCAAGGAATTACCTTAGGTTTGACTTTACACGAAGCCATCCTTGTCGACTATAAACTTACCCTTTTTTGTTTTGCCGTAACATGGAGTGAGCCCAAAAAAGACTTAAATAGCCAATGACGGTACACATAAAACATAGGCACACCAAGACTTCCCTTGTCAATCAAGGAATGGGATTTTCATTCTTTCCTCTTATGTCTAGGATTTTATTAGTTTTTTTTTTTTTCAGAATAAGTGATACAGGTTTGTCCGTAGCCTTACCACATTTAGTTACTCAAAACCTTATAACTATTCGGTCCGATCATATTCCTATTCTCATTGTTTCGTTCGCTATCGACTGATCCCCGAGGAAGGTCGATGCTGTCAATTCCAATTCGAACAAATGTTGGTGAAAGAGGAAAGCATTAAGATAGTATTGGACAGTGCAGGTTGGTTTACTGGTTTTACTAAATCAAAAAATAGAAAATAGAAAATAAAATGTTGTGTGTGTGTGTGTTTGTGTTTGTGTGAGTTGTATTACTTGGAGAGCAAGGCCTTGTTAGGTGTCATAACACTAGTGGCTAAGTCATGTGTAAGCTAGTGATTGGTGCAATGTCGTCATAGTGACACCACCAACTAACCGTTTCTCCAACAAGTGAGGAGTGTGATAGTGTGTGTGAATTCAATTGAATCAATCACTGCAAAATGAATTAGTTGTATTACTTGGAGAGCAAGGCCTAGTTAGGTGTCATAACACTAGTGGCTAAGTCATGTGTAAGCTAGTGATTGGTGCAATGTCGTCATAGTGACACCACCAACTAACCGTTTATCCAACAAGTGAGGAGTGTGAGAGTGTGTGTGAATTCAATTGAATGAATCACAGCAAAATGAATTAGTTGTATTACTTGGAGAGCAAGGCCTAGTTAGGTGTCATAACACTAGTGGCTAAGTCATGTGTAAGCTAGTGATTGGTGCAATGTCGTTGATCAGTCGTTATTTATGCATCATTTTGATGTCTTTATATGCCTCTCTTATAAGTCTGTTGAATGATTTCGTGCCATCAATAGTAGAAAATAATCAATCTTGTGAGTCTTGTGCAGAGTTAGAAAGATAGGTAAAATCTGGAAAGAACGCAAAAAGAATGACTCAAATCGGAGTCCAGATGAAGGAGATGTCCTCATCTCAATATCAGGTCCTGAACGGAGTCCTGAGTGCACCAGTGCGCCTATTTTGGGCCACTGGCCAAGTACCTCATATCAGGCCCTCTGGGTCTCAAACTTGTGTTTCTTGACATCAAGTTCAGGTCCTAGAAGTGCCAAGGTCGCGGAAAGGCAGGTCAAGGACATGTCCCAAGAACTCCCATCCGAGCCCAGATGTGCGCCTAAGCCCGTGGTCCCTGTTCCGCCAGCGGTGGATAAGAGGTTCTCCCTCTGCGCTAAGCCTGACAACATTTGCGCCAAGCCTGAACGAAGATGCACTTCTACTATACTCATGATGTGCTTCAAAAGCGCAGTCCCAGATCCTGATTACGAAGACAGTCCAAAATCCAAGTTTGGCCAACTTGCGTTCCCACTTGGCAGCTTGCATTCACACTCCCAGTCGTGGTCTGATTGGTTCTAATAGATTTAAGGACTTTGTAATTAATTAAAAGTACAATAACTTTCCCTATCCTTATAGGATATGGTTTTACCAATCCTTATAGAATATGGTTTTACCAATCCTTATAGAATATGGTTTTACCAATCCTTATAGAACAAGGTTTTCCCTTTGTCTATAAAAAGGAGCCTTTGTTCAGTGTTTTGGAGATCAGAGAGGAGAGAGAGAGGGTTCCGTTTTTGTCTCTGGAAAAACAGAGACCTGAGCCGCAAATAGTATTTTGGTTTTTTAGAGTTTTACGTTAAAGCTTGGTTCTTCCCGAAGTCGAGTGTGTTGGACGTGGAGCTTGGAGAAGAAGGCTCTGCCGTGTCTTCTACTGCACCTGTTCTTCACAATATCTTCTGTACCCTTATTTTCATTATTGCAATTTACTTATGAATTCAATTATCTTTGTTTCAATTTCAGTTATGTGTGAGTAGTCCTTAGGATTAGGGTTGCTTGAAGCCCTAGCCATGTTAGCTTGTTGATTGGATTTCTGGCTCTTGATTATGATTGCTATCCATGCTGAATAAGTTGGATTGCCATGCTTAATGACCTTAATTTATGCCTATAAGATTAGCTACCTTGTTTGCATATAATTATAGATGTAATTGCTTGAGTGACCGTCATATTATCTTGTGATTTGGAGCATCAAAAGTATTCTTACTTGTAATCTTAACTCATAACGACCTAGGATTGCATGTCACTTTGCTAGGCTAATGTGGTACCATTAAATTCTCTTTGAACTTCATGCATCATCTTAAAAGGTAGGTGATAGACGTTCTAGGCATATGCCATGTTTAGAACATGCTAAGTAAGAGGGAATAAGATGTGTCTAGTGAACCAACGCCAGGTCCTAGGCACGGGCACCTAATTCAGAAAATGCATAGTAATTAGCTCAAGGAAATCTGATTAGTAACTATAATTGGTTAGAGTGGATAGTAAGCCTTAATTCGCCTTAGTTAATAATCAATCAACCATTAATTCTTGCATTGTTATTTTCTGCATTTTATTTTACTTGTCTTTAAATTTCAGTTCTCACATCATAAACCCCCTGTGTGTGTGTGTGTGTGTGTTTTCACTAAGTTAATAAATCTGAACTAAAGTGGTCATAACGTTGATACAAGTCCTCGACGGATCGACTCTTGCTGTGCTACTATACTATTCTTATCGATTTGTGCACTTACAAGGATTTTATAACTGTTAGAATTGAATTGCATATTTCTTGCTCTTTAATTCCACCAACAGTCGTCATAGTGACACCACCAACAAACCGTTTCTCCAACAAGTGAGGAGTGTGAGAGTGTGTGTGAATTTAATTGAATCAATCACAGTAAAATCAATCAATTTTCTCTCTAGAAAGGAATTTCATCAAACATCTGGTGTGTAGTGAACATCACAATGTTCATCACACGAAATTGAGCAATCAATCATCATCCAAATTCAATTTAGAAAAAAGAGATAAGAGAGTCCTAAATTTAATACTAAATTGTTTGTGGGCGATCTTCTGGTATTCAGGCTCGAGTCTTTGCCATGACGCAGTAGGAGGACCGAGCTGCACCGGAGGTGGTTAATGGTACGTTATCTATCTTTGATTATGATGCTCGAGTTTTGCTAGATTCCGGGGCTACACATTCTTTTATTTCTAGGAGTTTTACACTTTAGCCAATAGAGAATTCTCACCAATTGGTTGGGAAATGGGCATTAGTACCCCCACTAGAGATATGTTAGTGGCGAACCTGGTGATATAATATTGCCCAGTGTTAGTGGAAGGTTATGCACTAACCCAATGTTAGTGGAAGGTTATGCACTAAATGTAGATTTGATTTCCCTAGATATTTACGACTTTGATGTGATTTTGGGGATGGATTGTTTAACTACGCATCATGCCTCTATGGATTACTTTGACAAGAAGGTGATATTTTGGAGTCCGGGTTTGCCAGAGCTTACTTTTCAAGGAGACCGGAGAGCGCTTCCTTCGTGTGTGATATTGGATTTGACGGTTGAGAAGTTATGGAGGAAAGGGTGTGAGGGGTATTTAGTTGAAGTGATTGATTCTCGGGATACTCAGGTGAGGTTAGAGGATATTCCTGTGGTGAATGAGTTTCCGGATGTGTTTCTAGAGGATCTTCTGGGGTTACCGCCTCACCGGGAGAATCAAATTCACCATAGAGCTTCTTCTGGGTACCCAACCTATATCACATGCACCATACATGATGGCACCGACGGAGTTGAGGGAGCTGAAGACTCAATTACAGGACTTAGTGGATATGGGGTTTATTCGACTGAGTGTATGGCCTTGGGGTGCGCCGATGTTATTTGTGAGGAAGCAAGATTTATGAATTATTTGGTTTAGGCCCGGTTTATGAGATTTTGAAATGATTTTGGACATTGAACCAGGTTTTGTGGATTTGATTTCTGTGAGTCTTGAACTTATTGGATTTTGGCCTTAGCCTTAAGCCCGGGATTTCGGTTCTATGGATTTTGGGCTTTCACCTAGGTTTTCTACGATTTTGGCTTAGGCCAGGTAAAAAGGTTTTCAATTTGAATTTTGAATTTATATTACTATTTCTTCTTGTTTACCATCCGCGGATATTATGATATTTCTCCAACACATGACGTCGAGGTATTTTCCGTCATGTGCTTGTTGAGGGTTACTTCTCCGACACATTACGTCGAGGTATTTTCCGTCATGTGCTCGTTGAGGGTTATTTCTCCTACAATGACGTCAATGTATTTTCCATCATTTGCTCGTTGAGGGTTATTTCTCTGACGTATGGCAACGGGGTATTTTCCGGCATACGCTCGTTGAGGCTGTCTACGCGTAGTACGTCCGTATATCTTTGAGGTATTTTCAGATATGTGGAGAGTAAGTCCCCGGATTGAACCTGTCGGGTTCTACCATTGCTTTGAGGTAATTTCGGCAGTGGTTAGGAAGGCTTGTCTCAGCGTTGGACGATCCCGGATATCGAGCTACGGCTCGGGATTACACTTAGGGGAAGGTGGAATTTTTCTATAGTTTTTTATGTCCATGTTTTCTTATGATCTTAAGCTCTTTCATGGAGGAGTTTCAAAGCATAGTTGCGGACCACGAGATATTTTCATTGCTCATGTTTTCGTGGTCCCGCTGAGTTTTAAAATAAAAATGGTTTTCCAGTAAGTTCTTCATCATTATATTTAGTTAAGTAGCGATTTTAAAAGGATTTTATAGTATGCATGCATGATTTTACTTACGGAGGGGAAATGTTATATTTCCTTGAAATTGGTGGTTTAAATTATTATTATTAGTTTTTGGCCACTCACAATTTTCCTCGTTTTGCATCCCCTCCAGGCCATTGAAGTCGGCGAGGGCACTTTTCGAGGCAGAGGCATCACTTTCCGGCTGCGTTTTCTTTGTACTAGCTCCGAGTAGGGTTTGTTAAACTTGTAAACTTTATTCTCGCCTAGTTGCTATGAGTAACCATTTGGGATTGGTTGTAATTATTTTCGTGGATTGATTGTTTTGGACTTGGAGTTGGTAAGTTATGAGTTGACCTGAACTATTTGGATATTATTCTAGAATTTAAATCCTTCGTCTGACAGGTGGAAGACGGTTTGATCAAATTACTGGGGAGATTCTGCCGAATTTTCTATAGAATTCTCGTATTGTTGTTACGAGGTGGTAAGGGTATTTTAAGAATTATTTTGAGTTGTCAAGGGTTGTCAGACGGGAGCAGGGCCTTTCACGAATTTGGAGGGGAAATTCGGGAAGGGTCCTATCAACCTATTTATTAAATGGCTTACACGGGTTACCTGGGTGATTAAAATATCTGGTTTGGATTGGACATCCTAGACACGATTATTAAACGGATCGGGATTGAGTTGGGCATATTTTGGTAAAATAGAATGCATAACACTACATGAACCCGACACGACTCTACCCGGCCCATTACCAGCCCTATCCCTGACATGCACCAATCTTAGGCTTATTAAGTCTCAGGCTTGTCAAGGTCAATGCCTTGGACGTGTAAGACATAGGTTTGACATGCGCCTGTCTTAAACTTGTCGAGGGCATGCCTTGGGTGTGTATGACATAGGTTTGACTTCCCTTGGACATGTTAATGAAAACATTTTTTAATATCTTTTTGGCCCTCATTTCTAGCATTTTGTTAGACTTTCAAGTCATTTTGAAGACTCTTATAGTCATAGTTTGTTAACTTGTAAGAAAATAAACAAAAAGGAGCCTTTGGACCAAAAGTTAATAAAAACAGTGAAAAACGAGGCTAAAAAGGTCAAAATATGTCACCACCGTGTTAGCCTATGAATGCAGTAACCTAAGTCAAGTTAATTTGCTACTTCATGTTAATATCTACATTCAAGAATATGTCACTAAACATGTCAAGAATGTATTAAGACTATGTCTCAGCCAAGGCCATGCCACAAAAGCCAACAATGTTACATGTCATAGTACGAGCCCAACTCAATTTCTTAGTTGTTTATGACACATAAACCATACCTTGAACGAGGAATGTCCGATGTACTTACTTGATTGTGAAGATTTTATTACCTTACTTGCTGCCAAAGGAAATCAGAAGTTTCTCAGAAATCACTAGGATCACTTATTGCCCAAGGAATTACCTTAGGTTTAACTTCACACGAAGCCATCCTTACCGACTATAAACTTTCCCTTTTTTGTTTTGCCGTAACATGGAGTGAGCCCATAAAAGACTTAAATAGCCAATGACGGTACACATAAAACATAGGCACACCAAGACTTCGCTTGTCACTCAAGGAATGGGATTTTCGTTCTTTCTTCTTATGTCTAGGGTTTTATTAGTTTTTTTTTTTTTTCAGAATAAGTGATACATGTTTGTCCGTAGCCTTACCACATTTAGGTACTCAGAACCTTATAACTATTCGGTCCGATCATATTCCAATTCTCAGTGTTTCGTTCGCTATCGACTGATCCCCGAGGAAGGTCGACGCTCTCAATTCCAATTCGAACAAATGTTGGTGAAAGAGGAAAGCATTAAGATAGTATTGGACAGTGCAGGTTGGTTTACTGGTTTTACTAAATAAAAAAATAGAAAATAGAAAATAAAATGTTGTGTGTGTGTGTTTGTGTTTGTGTGAGTTTTATTACTTGGAGAGCAAGGCCTTGTTAGGTGTCATAACACTACTGGCTAAGTCATGTGTAAGCTAGTGATTGGTGCAATGTCGTCATAGTGACACCACCAACTAACCGTTTCTCCAACAAGTGAGGAGTGTGAGAGTGTGTGTGAATTCAATTGAATCAATCACAGCAAAATCAATGAGTTGTATTACTTGGAGAGCAAGGCCTAGTTAGGTGTCATAACACTAATGGCTAAGTCATGTGTAAGCTAGTGATTGGTGCAATGTCGTCATAGTGACACCACCAACTAACCGTTTTTCCAACAAGTGAGGAGTGTGAGAGTGTGTGTGAATTCAATTGAATCAATTACAGAAAAATCAATCAAGTTTCTCTCTAAAAATTCCTGACATCAGGAATTTCATCAAATTGACATCAGGAATTTCATCAAACATCTGGTGTGTAGTTATTGCAATGTTCATCACACAAAATTGAATAATCAATCATCATCCAAATTCAATTTAGAAAATAGAGATAAGAGAGTCCTAAATTTAATACTAAACCGTCTACGAGCGATCTTCTGGTATTCAGGCCCGAGTCTTTGCCATTACGCAGTAGGAGGACCGAGCTGCACCGGAGGTGGTTACTGGTACGTTATCTTTCTTTGATCATGATGCTCAAGTTTTGCTTTATCCCGGGGCTACATACTCTTTTATTTCTTGGGGTTTTACACTTTTAGCCAATAGATAATTATCACCAATTGGTTGGGAAATGGGCATTAGTACCCCTACTGGAGATATGTTAGTGGCGAACCTGGTGATACGATATTGCTCAGTGTTAGTGGAAGGTTATGCACTAACCCATTGTTAGTGGAAGGTTATGCACTAAATGTAGATTTGATTCCCCTAGATATTTACGACTTTGATGTGATTTTGGGGATGGATTGGTTAACTGCGCATCTTGCCTCTATGGATTTCTTTGATAAGAAGGTGATATTTCGGAGTCCGGATTTGCCAGAGCTTACTTTTCAAGGAGACCGGAGAGTGCTTCCTTCGTGTGTGATATTGGATTTGACGGCTGAGAAGTTGTTGAGGAAAGGGTGTGAGGGGTATTTAGCTCAAGTGATCGATTCTCGAGATACTCAGGTGAGGTTAGAGGATATTCCTGTGGTGAATGAGTTTCCGGATATGTTTCTAAAGGATCTTCCGGGGTTACCACCTTTCCGGGAGAATCGAATTCACCATAGAGCTTATTCCGGGTACCCAACCTATATCACAGGCACCATACAGGATGGCACCGGCGGACTTGAGGGAGTTGAAGACTCAGTTACAAGACTTAGTGGATATGGGGTTTATTCAACCGAGTGTATCGTCTTGGGTTCACCGGTGTTATTTGTGAGGAAGAAAGATTGTAGTTTGGGATTGTGTATCGATTACCAGCAATTAAACAAGGTTACGGTACGGAATAAGTATCATTTTCCACGAATTGATGACTTGTTTGACCAGTTAAAGGGGGCAAGGTATTTTTCGAAGATTGACCTTAGGTCCGAGTACCATCAGTTGAGAATCAGAGAAGAAGACATTCCCACAACGGCTTTCAAGACACGTTATGGGCGTTATGAGTTTCTAGTGATGCCCTTCGGCTTGACCAATGCACCAGTGGCATTTGTGGATTTGATGAACAGGCTGTTCCGATGGTATTTGGATCGATTTGTGATTGTGATTATTGATGATATTCTGGTATATTCGAAGAGTGCTGAGGCGCATGAAAAATACTTGAGGCTAGTGCTGAACACTCTGAGGAAGAAGCGGTTGTATGCCAAGTTCAGTAAATGTCAGTTTTGGTATACCAGTGTGGGATTCTTGGGTCACGTGATCTCGGCAGAGGGTATCTGTGTGGATCCTTAGAAGGTAGAGGCAGTAGCTAATTGGGAACAACTGAAGACAGTTTCAAAGGTGAGGAGCTTTCTGCGCTTGGCAGGGTACTATAGACGGTTCGTAGAAGGGTTGTCTACTATAGCTGCCCCGTTAACTCGGTTGACTAGAAAGGGACTCAAGTTCGAGTGGGATGATGAATGTGAGCAGAGGTTGACTTCCGCTCCAGTGTTAGCTCTTCCAGATGATAGTGGAGGTTTCGAAGTGTACAATGACGCGTTATTACGGGGTATAGGTTGTGTGCTGATGTAGCATGGAAAGGTGATTGCCTATGCCTCTAGCCAACTTAAACCCCATGAGATGAACTACCCCACGGATGATTTAGAGTTAGCTACAGGGGTGAATGCACTGAAGATTTGGGGATACTATTTGTATGGGGAGACGTGTCGAATTTTTACAGATCATCAGAGCCTGAAATATTTCTTTACCCAGAAAGATTTAAACTTGAGACAGAGGAGGTGGTTGGAGTTGATCAAGGATTATGACTGTACCATTGCATATTGTTAGGTTGTAAATTATACACATTTTATCCATAATTTAATACCCTTTTACTTATATTTTGTTAATATTTCGTGCTATGAAACTGGAGAAAATAAAATATTTGTGAGAAGTGTACATAATTAGATAGAGCTTGGAATTACGGGAATTTTAGCGAAATAATCACCTCAATCGGAGTTATGATGAAGAAGTTACAAAGAAATCTAGATCACGTCGCTGACGAATCTTACGGAAGTCCCGCGGGCCCACGGTCAACTTCAAAATCATCTCAAAATCATTCCAAAATCAACCGAAGGTCATCCTTCGGTCTATTCCGCGGGTTAGAATTCATTCCAAGATCATCTCAAGAGCATTCCAAAGATTACTTCAAGCCCGCGGGATAGCCCGCGGGCCAGCTAGGATGCCCTTGACAGCTTATGTTCACACTTGTTCTCTATGTGTCAAGTGGATTTCACGCCTAGTTGGGTAGAAAGTATTATTTTTGGTCCTTTTATGTGTAGGAAAGGTTTTTAATTATTTTTCTTAAATGTTTAGGAAATCTTTTCCTTATAGAATTTAAATGTAAACTTCTATTTATTTGAGGATTAATAATTCTCCTATAAATAGAGGTCCTAGGGTCTTATAAAAGAGTCCGAAAAAATACACAGAAATACACTACAAAGCAAAAACACTTGTCTTTTACATTGTAGTTTTCTTTTTAGGTTAGGACTTATGGTTACTCTTTAATATGATTTTGGCTCTTTATTCTTTGATTATGAATGCTTGATAAATTTAGATTACTACTATAATTAATATTCTTTTATGTTTATGAGATTGATCACCTTGTTTGCATAAATTGTTGATGGAATTGCTTGGTTGACTGCCTTTATCATCTTGTAATTCACTTAGCATTGAGAGGATAGATGTCATGTTCTAGGTTTAGTATGATGACCTATATCTTCTTTAGCACTTAATGCATTCACTCTATGCTAACTTGAGTAAATGTCATGCTAGGTTACATAAGTGGATAGAAAGTTAGAGTGTAGATGCCATACATCTATCATACAAAGTAAGAAGAAGATTAATGTGTAACTGTACTGGGCCAAGGTCTATTGCATGGGCTTCTTATCAAGGAACATTCATAGGATTTGAATCTAGAAAATCATGTTAGGAAACAATTGTGGTTAGTGGTGGATTGATTGCCTTAACCTATTATTTTTTTGAATTGTTTTATTTTATTTTCTTTAATCTATTTTATTTTTAATTATGTTATTTTATTTTAATTTTCTACTTTTATTTTGTTAAATCTCTGAGTTAATTAATCAGTCTAAGTAATAAAGTGGAACACAGTTAAGACAAGTCCTTGTGGGATTTGACCCTTGCTTATTTGCTATACTATCTATTCGATTTGTTCATTTGTAAGGTTAAACTGAATAGAATAGGCTTCATATTTGTATTGTCTATTTTATCCAACAAGTATCACCCACAAAAAGCTAATGTAGTGGCAGATGCACTGAGTAGGAATTCAGTGGGTTCTTTGGCACATATGCACACTGTTTATTTACTGCTGTTAATAGAACTTCAAAGAGCGGGGGTTGTTCTTGGTGTGGATAACCAAGGAGCTTTACTAGCTAGCTTTCATGTGAAACCTGTCTTGATCGACCGGGTTATTGAGGCTCAACTCCAGGATCCTACATTGTGCATCATTAGGATTGAGTTGGAGGCTAGGAATAGGCAGGACTACGCCATTAGAGACGATGGAGCCTTAGTTAAAAATGAGCGGTTATGCATACCTAATGTGTAAGGACCCTTCCCGAATTTTCCCTTGAAACCCGGAAAGAACCCTTATCCCGTCTGACAGCTCTTTTACCTCAAAATTTAAATACCAGAAATACCCTTTGTTCTTGAATAATTTTTTTTTTTTTTCCTTATAGGGTTCCCGACAGAACCTCTGTACTTACTGACCACTCTTACCTGTCAGACGCAGGATAGTATACAGGTCAAAGCCAAGATCTCGGAATAGTGGTGGTTCAAATAGGAATACCCTATGACACCAATTGTCAGTAGGTCAGACACTGCTGACATCTCTACTGGAATACCACAAAACAACCGACTAGTCAGATACTTGTGAACCAACAATAATTCGTCACTCTAGGTCACCGCCCACACCAACCCACTGACCCGGATGACGAAGTATTTTCATAGGCTGATTAAGCACATGACAATCGTCGTCAAATCATATTAGAGCCGGAAATATCCTCGGCTATCATATCATATAAGTCGGCAAGTATCCTCGACTATCATATCGTATCATCAGCCGGTATAACCTTCGGCTATCATATCACATCAGTCGGCATATCCATCGACTATCATATCCCTAACCACCAGGGTATCCCTTGGGGTGTGCTAGTCCTGTATCACAACTCTCTGTACTATGATATCACATCAGTCGGCAAGTATCCTCGACTATCATATCATATCATCAGCCGGTATAACCTTCGGCTATCATATCACATCAGTCGGCATATCCATCGACTATCATATCCCTAGCTACCAGGGTATCCCTTGGGGTGTGCTAGTCCTGTATCACAACTCTCTGTACTATGATATCACATCAGTCGGCAAGTATCCCCGACTATCATATCATATCATCAGCTGGTATAACCTTCGGCTATCATATCACATCAGTCGGCATATCCATCGACTATCATATCCCTAGCCACCAGGGTATCCCTTGGGGTGTGCTAGCCCTGTATCACAACTCTCTGTACTATGATATCACATCAGTCGGCAAGTATCCTCGACTATCATATCATATCATCAGCCGGTATAACCTTCGGTTATCATAGCATATCAGTCGACAAGTATCCTCGACTATCATATCATATCATCAGCCGGTATAACCTTCGGCTATCATATCATATCAGTAGGCAAGTATCCTCGATTATCATATCATATCATCAGCCGGTATAACCTTCGGCTATCATATCATATCAGTCGGCAAGTATCCTCGACTATCATATCATATCGTCAGCCGGAATAACCTTCGGCTATCATATCATATCAGTCGGTAAGTATCCTCGACTATCATATCATATCATCAGCCGGTATAACCTTCGGCTATCATATCATATCAGTCGGCAAGTATCCTCGACTATCATATCATATCATCAGCCAGTATAACTTTCGTCTATCATATCACATCAGTCGGCAAGTATCCTTGATTATTATATCATATCATCAGCCGGTATAACCTTCGGCTATCATATCATATCAGTCGGCAAGTATCCTCGACTATCATATCATATCATCAGCCGGTATAACCTTCGGCTATCATATCATATCAGTCGGCAAGTATCCTCGACTATCATATCATATCGTCAGCCGGTATAACCTTCGGCTATCATATCATATCAGTCGGCAAGTATCCTCGACTATCATATCATATCGTCAGCTGGTATAACCTTAGGCTATCATATCACATCAGTCGGCATATCCCTCGACTCGCATATCATATCATTAACCGGTATATCCTTCGACTATCATATCACATCAGTCGGCAAGTATCCTCGATTATCATATCATATCATCAGCCGGTATAACCTTCGGCTATCATATCATATCAGTCGGCAAGTATCCTCGACTATCATATCATATCATCAGCCGGTATAACCTTCGGCTATCATATCATATCAGTCGGCAAGTATCCTCGACTATCATATCATATCGTCCGCCGGTATAACCTTCGGCTATCATATCATATCAGTCGGCAAGTATCCTCAACTATCATATCATATCGTCAGCCGCTATAACCTTAGGTTATCATATCACATCAGTCGGCATATCCCTCGACTAGCATATCATATCATCAGCCGGTATATCCTTCGGCTATCATATCACATCAGTCGGCATATCCCTCGACTGGCATATCATATCATTAGCCGGTATAACCTTCGGCTATCATATCACATCAGTCGGCATATCCCTCGACTGGCATATCATATCATTAGACGGTATATCCTTCGGCTATCATATCACATCAATCGGCATATCCCTCGACTGGCATATCATATCATTAGCCGGTATAACCTTCGGCTATCATATCACATCAGTCCGCATATCCCTCGACTGGCATATCATATCATCAGCCGGTATATCCTTCGGCTATCATATCACATCAGTCGGCATATCCCTCGACTGGCATATCATATCATTAGCCGGTATAACCTTCGGCTATCATATCCCATCAGTCGGCATATCCCTGGACTGGCATATCATATCATTAGCCGGTATAACCTTCGACTATCATATCACATCAGTCGGCATATCCCTCGACTGGCATATCATATCATTAGCCGGTATAACCTTCGGCTATCATATCACATCAATCGGCATATCCCTCGATTGGAATATCATTTCATTAGCCGGTATAACCTTCGGCTATCATATTACATCAGTAATCAATTATATTGGAGGTTCACCGGGTTCACCGGCAATAGCGGATCCTAGTCCCGGGTCCTGGCCTCCCTCAAATATATGGCCAAATCCGATAAACTCATACAACAGAGTCAAAACCCAAATCATTGACTCAATAATTTCCACGTCAAAACGATATCAAAACCTAGTCTAAAACCATGATATTTCTCAAATCACACTTTAACTGAAATAGTGGGAAACATGTGTCTAGTAATCATTTCTAAAATTCAGAAATTCAATGCTACAATACATAACAGTATTTACACAAAGATATTTTGATGCATGTATTTCAGTTTATAAAACAAAAGTCCACTCACAAACGTCATCCTACCCAAAATTCATGGACACTCTAGCCCAAGGAACACATGCACAATAATGACCCAACTACCTTAACTTTCCGAGCTCAAAACCCGCTAATAAGGTCAACCATTACCGCTGGGATTGCCCAAAACGACCTCTAAATGACGTCCGATCAACCTGAAACCTGTACTAACAGATTCGGAACGTCGAGAACTAGTTACCACGCAGCGCCGTGACCTCAGAATCGGCCCCACGCGCCACCACGCACCGCCGGAAGGTCGGCACACGCTCCCACGCGCCCTCACGCGCCGGTCACGCGCCTGCTACAGTGTTCACGCGCCTGGATCGGTCCAACCCGATCCAGCTCGGCCTGACCCGATCCAACTCGACTCAACCCGACCGGTTCACTCAATCCGACTGGTTCACTCAACCCGATCGGTTCATTCAACCCGATCGGTTCACTCGACCCGACCGGTTACCGGTGACTCGCCGGAGAAGACGACCGGACGGCCATCGCCGTCGCCGGAGGCATGCCGGAGAAGATGACCGGACCGCCACCTCCGCCGCCGTCTGGTTCGCCGGAAATTGCCATTTCCGGTCGATTTTCAAGGTTTTCTAACTTCTTCATTTTTGACCGTTTTTCACGATCTACACATGGAAATCCATCTACTTCTCACCAGGAATCCAAATATGAGGTCAAAGTTCCGAGATTGTACCTGGTTTGGCCGGAAAACAACCGAGAAGATTTGGTTCACCTTCCTCCTCCGTCCGTCGCCTACGGCGGTGCTCCCGCTCCAATAACTACCCCAAAATGCTCGTGGGGTCCCGGGGAAGATCCTCCCGACCTTGGTTTCGTTCGAATCGGATCGAAATCCATCCAATGAAAATGGGGTCTTCGGTGTTCGCACGGGGAGGACTTCGGGTAGGAGCGAGATTGAATGGACCAATCTCCCGAGGAGAGAGAAAAATATATGTTATATAGTTCCAACTTTTCCAAATTTACCAAACTGCCCCTGAAGCTTCTAGACCCGTAACGAACTCATCGGGTCTCCGTTTTCTGCGTGCCGCCTGTCTACGAACTTGTGAGTTCGAGACCTACGCAACGACCCAAGAAAAATTTCCAAAAGTACTGCCAATCAAAAAGTGACTCCCGAACCCGTCCAAAATTGAGGGTAAAATTGTCCAATTCTCAAAATAATTTAATTTCTGGTCCGGGTCGTTCCATAATGATCCAGAGTTTAAGAGAGAGATTCTTGAGGAAGCTCATAGTTCAGTGATAGAAAATAAAACAAGCAACAATAATGAAGCCTATTCTATCAAATTATAACTTTGCAAGTATACAAAATCGTGAGACCAATATAGTGACAAGCAAAGGTCGATCCCTCGAGGACTTGTTCAACAATTAATTCCACTTAAAATCCATATTACTAACTCAATTAAAAGACTCAAAAATAATAAAAGAAAACAAGAGACACACAAACTAAGACACGGAAAGAATGAAAAGATAACACAATTGACTCACAGCCAATTAAGACAATTACTTAGAATGCAAGAAAGTAAAACAAAGATAAGATAATTGATTGATTAACTTATTACTAAGGCGAATTAAGGTAAACTATCCACCACTAACCAATTAAAACCCTAACAAGATTTCCAAGACTCAATTACTATGAAACTTCTGAATATGATGCTCATGCAAAGGTCCGGCTAAGGCCCACTCCACATATATTATTCTCTCTTACTTAGCATGTTATTAAGATGATGCATGAAGTACTAAGAGAATTTAATGACACCACACTATCCCTAGAAAAGTGATGTGCAGTCCTAGGTTGTCATGAGTTGAATTACGAGTAAGATGTAAGCCACTACCCTTGATGCCAAACAATTACAAGAAGATGAACAGTCTAACAAGCAATCATTCATCAATAGTTCATGGAAACAAGTAGGTCAGACGCATAAGAAATAAACATAAATTAAGCACAGTAATTCAAACTTTATCCAACATTCATAGCAATATAAATCAAGGGCCAAAATCAAGTTAAATGACTCTCATGATTAGGGCTTTAAGTAGCCCTAATTCTATAAAGAACTACTCACGCATAATTGAAAAACAAGGCATAATTGAATTCATAATTAAAATAAAAGTATGGTAAGAAAGAATGGAAACAATGAAGGCTTCAAGAAACGCCAAGGCTGCTTCCAGGTCTCCACGCTCAACTCTCTCTTACAAACTGAAAACTCAACTATTTAACTTTCAAAAACTGTAAAGTACAAGGTGTATGCGGCTAGGGTTCTAGAGGTCCTCACCCGCGGAGCACTTTGGTCCTTTAAATAGGGCCTCTAGACCTCTACAAAGTAGTATATAATCTAGGACAAAAACCTAATAAAAAACTAACTTAAAACTCCTATCCTAGTTAGGTATGAAAAAGGACTAAAAAGGTAATCCTTGTAAGCCAAGGATTAGGAATTCTATTCGGCAATCAACTCTCTGATCTTCCTTGCATGCCAAGGCAGCTTCTGGGGTCTTCTAGAGGTTTCTTGGACGTCAAGAACAGGGATTGGCCATCCCTAAGTAGTCAGAACATGGTTGGGCTAGATTATGGGCTCCAAGGACCTCAAATTTAGGCTTTTAAGAACTCAGTGTGTCATTGACCAATGTAGCTGGGATAAACCACGTTTTGGACTTCCATATGACATAACTAGATGAGTTATGGGCTTTGTCTTGCCCAAAAATTGGCAGAAAAGGGTGATCGCAAAACTGCGCCCTAATTAGGGAGTAAACTGGTCTTTAGGGCGCAAATGAGACACATACGTGTCATTGGCATTTCCAGGTGCACCTTCAGGCTTCCTTAGCTTGCTGACATAATCTAATATCCGAATATGGCTGGTGTCTCGCTTTGTTCCATCGAATTCTAGGCCTTGACATATTTTGGCCTAATCGGACATGAATTAGG